>VZRN01000480.1:1859-62500 GCA_013397935.1 Dasyornis broadbenti | reverse complement strand
CAAAAAAAAACCTGAGAAAAAATAACTCTTTCAATCTTAGCCAGTCCTGGAAACTGAGAAGATTCATCATCATAGGGGACTTTGAGCCACAAGGAAGAATATCACATAGCATAGAAATACCAGAGTCTTACTGAGGTATTATCAAATACAAATAATTATCCTCTTCCCAACAAACACTTTGCAAACATGTAGTTTGAGTTCAGCTCTAAGCAGAATTAAAACCAAGGGACTTACTGTACTCAAAATTAGGCATGTGTATATATGTCTTAGCAGCTTCAGGGCTGGGGAGCTTTTTGAGTCTTATGAAGGCATCAGAAGTTTGCAGGGAGCCCTTAGTATGCTCAGTGAGCTCAACCACATCACCAAGAAAACATTCTGTCTTTAAGGTTCTATAAACATGACAATCTGTTCTACTGTCCATTTATTTCAGTATCTACCGGTTTGCCAGTCAATCATCTCTCTGTTTATTCATCCATTTCTGTGTCTGTCCTTTTTTTCTGGTTTATTTAGATCCTTTTAGCTAATTTTCCATGATCCATTACCGTGGGTATCAGAGAAAAGATGTTCTTTCTAGATTAATCTTAACGACTTGGGCTTTTGTTACTACCCCCAACTATCCCCATAATTAAAGAAGCCTTTCAGTCAGGTATTTCATCCATGGTTATATAAAAGTCAATGGCCTTAATCTGATTCTCTCTGAGTTTTGGAGAGACTTGTTCAGGCAGCAATTCACAGGAAGTCCCTGCACAAACACCAACAGGCTGACACACTGAAAGGTGACTGTCATCCTTGCCCCTCTTCACTACAGGCAGAGAAACTCCCTTCTGCCAGTAAAGCTGACATCCAAATAGCCTGAACTGTGTAAAGTTTGGATTTATCTCAGTGTAACTTCAGCAATATATTTGTCTTTCTCATTGCTCAGCTTCCCCATAACCTAGTGACACCTGAAGTTATGGCACAGGTGTAAAGGGAACAGTGGCAGGTCAAAGCTCACCTCTCATTTAGCTTTTGTCTGTCCCTGAAACACTGAAGGCAAGCCCACATAGCTCACATCGTGCATTTGTTCCATCTATTTGTGTTCTTTCTCATGAGCGTTTATGCACTCACCAAACCTCTCCTCCTTGCCACAGGCTTTATTCAATCCTAGAGCTTAGCAGCATAAAAAATAAAAGGATTAGACATTTATATGGGTAATGAGAACATCCACAGCCATATTAGACTGGATAAAAATGTAGATAGGACACAAAACTTCATGCTTTATGATATAAGCCAGCCACTAATTGCTTGGGGTTAGAAAGAAATTTTCTTCACTGGGCAGCTTGTTCCATCATTGTTCATTATGGGATTTTTCTCACTCTGTAGCATCTCTTACTGCCCTGTGGTTCTGCATGGCTCTGTCTCTAAATGCAAGGCTAGAAATAAAATATTACAGCTGAGCAGGCACTTGCACTAACACTATAGAGAAGGGAAGATCATGACAGTCTCCATCCAAAGTCAGCATCTTCCAAACAACTTTCTTTTATGGTGTATCTCTCATTCTGGAAGTCGCTAAGACTGCTGCAGTATTATGTACATAATCATAGTCTTGCTATGATTATGACTTGCCATATACTGTTTAAATCCTGAATACTGCTCTCAAATACTCTTTCATACTCCACAAAAAAACCTCGAATGTGGGTTCACACCATTACAGCCTGTAGCAGAATGTTCTTTGTTGCCTGCAAACAGCAAAACAGCACAATGAACACCTATAGAGGCATGTCATCCATATCATTCAGACCCAAATAAATTCCATTAATTGTGCAGTTTGTCTACATGTTCCCCTTTCTGACCAGCCATAATATTTTTGATGCTGCATCCAAAGGACTCCAGAATACCACAGTCTTTACAAAAACAGGTCCATATTACGTAGCTGTATTTAGTCTGTAATTTCACTCTGTTTTATTTCTGTCTCCCCCTGTGTTCTTTTTTCAAGATTCCCTTTGACTGGAGAAGGGACCTACATGGTATCATTTGAGTCAGACTGCCAAACCATCCATGGCTCTGTGGCAAAGGCTAGAGTACCCTGAACATCCCTCCTTGCCAGGGCTTTGATCATAGCCCCTGTCCCTGCAGGAATTAGCTTTCTCTGTTAATCTGGTCAGGCTATGGATCCATGCAGTGGCACTAGAAAACCATTCCTTGCAGGCATAACCTTTGCAAGCCAGGGTCTCACCTTCTCTAAGATCAGACAGTACATAATGCCTCAGTGCACTTTTTGCCACGGAGTCAGTAACAAGGCAATAAGTATTTCCCCTTCCACTCGTCTGAGCCCCTTTGGAGATTTGACCTTTTTGTGTATTAATTCCTGCCCTTTAATCTTTCAGTTTGCAGAGCTATTGAACATGGCAATGTGTCACAATATATAGTGGGGACAGAGAGCATAATCTGTTGTGCCATGATCTTGTGAGTCACTTTGCAGCAGCACAAGAGCGTTTGCCATTTCCACATTAGTCATAGTAGCAGGGATTGCACTCTTCTGCCAAAGCTTCTTAGCCACCCAGAGCCCAGAGCCTCTGTTGTAACCATGTGTGATATACAATAACAGCAGAGACCATCTGCACTGGCTTCTGCTGTGTCTCACATCATCAGAATTCTGCTCTCTGGTAACAGGTCCTGCCCTACTGAATTGTATTGTAACAGATTAGACAAAATTCTCACTCCAAAGATAAAGCCTCTTTGGTAAGAGACGGGGAAGGAGAGATGAGAAAAATGTGAGACCAAAGGGCAGCAAACAAGAGAGAGAAGGGATTGGCTGCCAAAGAATCACTGAAATGAGTGAACTGGAAGAAGGAACAAAGCAGAGCTCCCAGAAAAGTGAGGACTGCTCCATAATCTTCTGTCCAGTGATGTGCCCAGAAAGAAGTGGAAATACACCACAGAGCATCTTATATCTCCCTTATTCCTCCTGGGCCAAAGAATGTCCAGCTTGACCAGAGCCAGGGATGGGCCAGTGTTTATGGCAGCTTTGTGGAGCCTTAGATGGGGAATGCTTTCACAGGTACCAAGTTCTTCAGCTTCCTCACAAGGGGAAGCAGAGGTGCAGGCACTGATTTCTTCTCTGGTGACCAGTGGCTGGACCCGAGGAAATGGCCTGAAGTTGTGTCAGGGGAAGTTTAGGTTGGATATCAGAGGGTCTTTGGGTGCTGGAACAGACTACCCAGGGCAGTGGTCACAGCACCAAGCCTGACAGAGCTCAAGAAGCATTTGGACAATGCTCTCAGGCACATAGTGTGACTCTTGGGGTTCTCCTGAGCAGGATTTTGATGATCCTTATGGATCCCTTGCAACTCAGAATATTCTATGTCCTTTTGGTCTGGGTTTAGATTGCTGAGGAAACAAAAGCTATGTACCCTCAGCTCCTTGTAATACATTAAGAATGTGTCCCTTCATTCGCTATTTTCGGGAACACAGTGGTTCTGTTCCTGTCTGCCCACCACTTCCAGGACTAGCACTATCTTTCCTCTCTGCAGACGCAGCAAAAGTTTCTCCACCACCATTCCCCTCTAGTACAGAGTGGGTACATCTGGGCTAGCAAGACAGCAATCTCCACTTCATACCCTATTCAGGGTCCAGCCCTCCCTCATGAGGACGAGCTGTCAATACAAATGGGCAGCCAAGCCTTTTTGCCCACATTTTGCCAAGTCACCACTGAGACAGGCAGTAAAGGTGTGCCTCACAGGGGAATTCCTGTTTGTAGCAACTCATGTCTTTGTAACTGAACCAAGACCATCAATTCATTTTCTTTGGCTCAACAAAGAGGTATCAGGCAGTCACCAACTTCATCCACTGCCAGCAGGGAGAGCCTTCAGACTCCATCTCTAATTATTATCATTTCCCAAGTTAATTTTGCAGGGGAGGAGCTGCTAACATGCTGATACAAAAGCCTTATCCATCAGCTTGTCAATTAGCAGTGCTGCTGATGGACAGGCAGCTGCTCCAGACCAGTCAGTCCAGTGTCATTCCTGATCCTGGCAGGCACCATCCAGCGGCAGTGGGCAAGAGCAGAGCTTCCCTAGTACAGAGAGAGGAAAGGATTTGCTTCCCACATCCCGATGTCTACCCCAATATTTCAGGCCTGAAAACTGTCAGACAAGAAGAGTTTATAGAGGAGGTGAATCGGGAGAACAGAAAAAGAGTGACCTGCCTGCACCTGTAGAAAGTTCAGGATGCAAGCCAAACCCCACAGCATTTGGTCCAGACATACACTATGACCTAGAAATGTGCCTGGCTTGGCTGCCCTAAGGCTGAGTTACTCACTACAGGAAATTTCTGGCTGTGTACTGTTTGTCCACACTAAATCTCCAGGTGAGAGCTTCCCTGTTCATATTTTGTATCAGCAGTTCCAAAACAGCAACAGTGAGCACCTGAGACATCATTATGACTAGGAAGCATTTATTTGACCCATTTGTAACAATCTGCCCTGTGCCATAAACCATGCCTTACCAGTAAAATAAAAAGTGTAGAAATGCACTTGTTAAAAATATAGTAACAAGTTGCCATCTTCAGTTGTAGTCTAAGCCACTTTAATGATGCCATGTACTTCCAATGATCATGTTGCAGCTGGGAGGAATGAGGTTATTTAAGGCAGTTGTGTGAGCCTTTCCAGAGCAAAACTGTTTTCTCCTCTGATCTGGAAAAAGGTATAAGCACATATCAGACTCTCAGCTGATGTTTTCAGTATTATCTGTGTGAGTTAAGACCTTGAGCTTTACTTTTAAAGACGACTTAAACTGAGCTCCCCCAAAATATGGACTTAGAGTGCCTTAATGGCTTTTAAAACCTGACCCTGACTTACGTGATTATGGCCTTAGGCAAAGAGTGGGAAGTCTGGTCCTGACTTTGCTATTGAATTAGTTTGTCACCTTGACTGTCCATGTTTGTCACCTAGCCATGTCCACCTGTCTCCATTTCTGAGTCATCTGTGTCTTTCTTATCTTGTTACCTGGAAGCTCTTAATTTCCAGACATGTCTCCTATCACGCTTTCGTTCAGCATCCATCTCAGAAGGAACCTGATTAGGGATGGGTCTTGGAGGTGGGACTAAGAGGAAAATAATAAAGATACTCCTGATTTCCAAGAATGAATTATGTAAATTTTATAGTAGGTCCGTATGTTGTCCCAAACAAGGACCTACAATAGCTGGGGATGCGACCAGAAGGGCTTTTTCCTACCAACAGGATGAAGCAGAGGGCACAAAAGCCCTGGATTTCTTTGCTCTTTTGATGTGTAGGGGAAGAGACAGAGGGACAGCATGTTTTTAACTGAGTGGTGTCCACCCCTAAATGGCAAAACGAGACTATAAAACACAGGATCAGCCTCTGTTTTCTGCCAGATCAGCACATTCTTTCTGTTATTGCAGTTATTGTTGTGTCTGAATACCTAATTAATTACAACAGTAAGCGCTGGCTTCTTTAATCACAGCATCAGCTGTCCTAATCAATCTTAATAATATGGAATCTGTACTATGGCACCCATGAATTTTAATCTACATAAATTTCTTAAGACCTCTCGCAAGCTTGTTGTACGAAATGATATAATTATGGATATAGATTAGGGCTGTAGAGAGTGATTTAAATTGGATTTAAGGAGAAGGTGAATAGAGCCCTCCCACTCAGTTATTTATTTATTTTAATCCTGGCCTTCACATAGATTTTTTTTTTCCTATCATCACGTTATTACCCCCCACACTGATTGAACAGCACTGCCTCACCTTGATTGCCCTCTTCCCCTATCCACCTTCCCAAAGGTGATAGTGGCCAAGCTGCAGCTCCTGGGAGAGGTGTGGAATGCCTCCAGGACAGTCAGAGGAATGGATAGATGGGGCAGAGTGCAAAGCTGAGCATCCAGTGCTTTTTCAGACCCATATAGGAAGCATCTCTGCAAAACAGGGTGAAATAGATGGAACTGAGCATGTCAGTCACAAAATGCACAGATAATCAGAAGCAAGGAGTGGAGAGAATATCATACAGGAGTAAACTGACTCCTTCCACCAAAGTGCAATCACAAGGTGCTTTAGGGGCCTAAAATGTGCCAGGCTCTACTTTTGTCTTTCAGAAGTACTGGATGCCTCTGGTTTCAGAGTGCAGACCACTTTGACTTTCTCCTGCCTGAGCTGGGACAGGGAGGCTGTCCCATAGTCCACTGAGGGCATTGGAGGGCCCCTTTTGATGACTCAAGCAGTAACTATCACCCATTTTCCTCACCAGCCCACTCACTTCAGTGCAGATCCTCCTGATTTACACCCCTGAATACCACAGCAGGCTCCAGCCCTCTGTCCCCTACAACTGCTTTCACTTGGGGCACCCATATAACAGCTTGGACAGTCTGGAGCCAGGCTACTGACACCTTAGGAAGGATTCTTTATAGAATATCACTTAAACCAATTTTATTTATTTTAAACAACGTGCTTCATTCTGCCACCTCCATCCGTTCAGTCTCTGACAAAAGCTAAATGTCAGACCCAACACTAACTGAATGCCCCTTTAAAAAGTGGGATTTCAATCTAGAGATATATCAGTAGTAAGAAAGTTTCCTGGTGTTAATTTTAAAGCACTGGTATTTCATGCTGACTTGGGAAATCATCCTCGGTTTTTGGCATCAGGCAGAGGATTTGGAAAGTGACATTAATGGATCTACTTTCTTTGAAGGACTTGGGAGTCATTTCTTGACTTCTGCCTAATGAATAAGTGCTGCCTTCGTTAAATTTATATTTATGGCCATATAGTAGGTCATTGGCTTGTTTTATGTCTCCAGGTTTATGGAAGGTTATCTGCCATGGTCACCTTGTGGCATCTTGGCCAGGATTGTCTTGCAAAGAGACAGTTGTATCTGAGCAGGATTTTTCCCATGAAGATATGGAAATGATCAAATTAATATAGAGGAGATGTCCAGGGATAAGGCTCTTGCCCTGAGCTGCCAAATGAAGTTACTATTAGCATCTGTTTTCACAGTACACCTTCAGTTTGCCCTGGCAAGGCTGGATCCTCAGCTCCTGGAAAGCAGCAAGGCCACAGGGACTTCAGTGGGGCTGACATGATTGATAGTTGTCCTCTGGCCTCTCCGGAGCCTCTCTGCTTTTTTTCCCTTAACCAGCTGATCTTCAGCATTTACATTACACCACCTTTAAACTCGGAAACGTCTCTGTGTTGGACATGACACCTCCATGAGTCTGGCCACAAGGAAAGCTGTTTCAGGTGTTCTCCCTAGGTACATTTGCACAGTCAGCACATCCAAGGTCTTTGGATGATGTTACAACTTAGAGACATGCTGATTGTTGTCCAAAAGCTCCTTTAAGGTGCTCTGGCATACCATGTCCCTCATCTGTAGCACTTTCCAACCCTTATTCACCTATTTATATTTTGTGCCACTGGGGGCTTGCACCCTGGCACAGACAGCGCACAGAGGAACTGAGGTGTTTTCCTAGCCCTGTATGCTTGTGTTCAACTAATATTTTCAATATTAAAAACTGGCAATCTGGATGGGGAGAAAGGGTGACTGAGGCAGGGTAACTCTCCCACTAATGATCTATGTGAAGGCCACCCTGTGAAGTAATGTGTATCTTATGGAGGAATAAAGCAACCTTACCTGATGATCTCCTTGCACTGAGACACAGAAATTACTCATATTTCCCAATCACTTTGAATTTTAGCACATAGTGGGCTACAGCCACACCCAGCCCCTGTTGCAAGTTGACTCTTAACTGTGATCTCCTCATATATCTGAGGCCTTGATCAACTCCTAATAGGTCATTAGTATATAAGAGATGTGTCACTTTACAGAACACGGCATGGCCACAACTTCCTCAAATGCCTCAAATGCCTCAAAAGTCTTGAGACTTCTGGATCAATACCAGCTGTTGGATTCATCCATTCAACATCTGAGAGCACAGGCAGTTACGCCCTTCGCTAGGTCTGATTCATCTGGCAGAGTGAGCAGCAGCATGAAGATGTGCTCATGGCTGCCCAAGATGCCTTGGCTTCCTGCCAGGATGTCCAGCCAGCCCTGGAGTCTGTGTCCCTGCACCTTCACAGGCCATGTTAGCCAGCACGGACAAGTCCGCTGTGCTGAAGCCACATCTTCATTTGTTGGGTAAACACAGTCTCCAAGCTGAGGAAGGCGAGTTCTTCAGTGAGCAGAGGTTATCACTTTAAAGAGGTGCCAAGTTAAATTCCTGCTGGTTGTGACTCACTACAACTGCTTTTCCCAAATGGCCAAGGCAGGGTATGACACTACAAGTAAAACACAGCCCCAAGCCAGGAGCTGCTGCCTACCCAGAGGTGCTTTCAATTCTCCTTTCAAGAGCATCCAGGGATGGTCGGATCAGTGTTAGGACTCTCTGTGTTAGAACAGCTACTTTTCATATTCTTTTCCCACAGGGAAGTGATTTCCAGGTTGAAGCAAAGCTGACTGAAACCAGGGCAGAGCTTTCCCACTGGCTTGCATGTCCTGTGAGCCAAGAGGAAACTCCATGCGTGACCTGGGTCACAAGGCAGCCATGTGAGAAACACTCAGTTAGCTATTACCCTTGGTGGCAAGTCATTAACACTTGGGAAAATAATAAACTCTGAAAGCTTTAGTGGGGAAGGGAGAAGGGCTGCATTTAATGGCCTATTGTCCCAAACACTTTAAGTAAAGCATGTGCCCAGTTCTAATATTTAATCTTAAAGGCGGGTCATGATTCTCGGCATATATTTCCTAAGCAGAATGTCTTAGTTCTAACGGTCAAAATATGGTTCCAAAGGCAGGTGAGATATCCACAGGTGGGATAAGGAGAGCAGCTCTGCAGTGGGCCAGCTGGTCATGTCTGGGAGAGAGACTCAGCTATAGCTGGGAGGCTGGGCAGTTCCCACGTGTGCCCAGATAAGGCAAGGAATAAAGGAAAGGACCACAGCCACACAGGACCTGCTTAGTGACTTCTCCTGTATCGGCAAAATGTCAGCCATTGCTAATTATCAGCAGATCAGGGGAAGATCAAGCATGCTTGAATCAACCTCCTCTGGAGAAGGATGAAATGCTGTAACTCTATTTCCTGAGCAGCAGAGGCAATCTCTTCTTCTATGCAATGAAGGAAGGACAGTTGCCTTTGGAGCAGAGATGGCAGATCCTCTGCTTCACTGCAGTCTGTAAAACCATAGTTATAAAGATTTGCTTCTCTCACCACAGGTTCCCTCACCGTTCTCAGGAGATATCTTCTACCTTACAGAACTTGAAGGGTCTAAGTTATTATGATCCATTCTCCTAATGGGGTGAGGGAACTGGTGTATTGCTCAACTTTTCATAGCTATTCAGTTTTCTTGTGGAGCAACATGATCCATATTCTGATTTTGAGGAAAACAGTTTTGAGCAGAGGTTAAAAAGAATAGACTTTAGTTGGTTTCTTCTTCAAGAAGAAAGGAGTAAGTAGAAGCAATTTTTGCGTTTTCCAAACATTTCCTCCAGTTTCCCAGAACAACTACTCTTTAAAAATATAGTGTAGATTCTCTACTATGCCTTACACTGACCTCCCACAGGTTTTAATGTATTGTCCTCACACCCTTTTGTAAGAAACGAAAGTCTTTACTGTAAGACAGTGCTTTCCCATTTCACATACACACATATTGAGACACTTGGCAAAAGTCAGCTAGGAAACCATTCCAACCCAAGAGTGTAATCCCATTTATTTCTCCCTGTGACTACCCCAACCTCAAAGTCCATGTGATCCAGTAATGTCCATCATGAACAGGAGCTTCCAAGCTTTAGCCAGCTAATTGGGTTTGCCACCTCAAATTTGGTCGTTTCAGCATTCCTCCTTGTATTTTGGGAGAAAAGTGCAAGACTTTGCAAGTTTCCATCATGACCAATGGTGATCTTTAAAGTTAAGTTTCAAGCTGGTATTTCTATTTGTAAGAAAACACTTTATCCATGTTCCTTGGGTATGTAATACTCACGTATGACAACCTCCCCCACACTTTGCCATACAGTCAGTGTCTTTCCTTGGATAGGTGTATGGCACCAGATTTCCTTCCAAGAGGCCCCCACCTTTGCATCCTCCAAGCCTTGCCTCCAGCCACACCTCTGTGCGGGTAAGAAGGAAAAAAGGTGGGATGGATGTGGGAAAGTGGCAGTTCCCTAAGGGATCATCCTACAAGAAATAGGTTGGAGGGACTGCATAAATGTAGAACTGTGCAGTACCAATAAATACAAATTAAACTCATAACAAGAAGTGAAATATTAGGGCCAAGGTGACATTTGGACTGGAGGTTTAGCCAAGCTTTGCTTTAAATTTTTTATTGATGCAGATAAAGAAAGAGTTTATCCAACACGTTTCTCTCTTTTTTTTCTCCCTATCAACCAAAGGAGAAAAAGAAAAAAAATTCTTAACTAGCTTTGGTTGTATTTGAGCAAGACTTCAAAGTTTCACAAAAATAAACAGTTTTAGTGGGGAGGAATGCACACTTGTAAAGAGAGAAAATACACTTTGAAGCCAGCAAGAGACTGCATGCCTTATGCAGAGATTCACAGCATCCTCCCTGGAGGAGACAAGTGGTGTCCCCCTCCCCTCCATGCAGCTTCTTCTCTCTCACTGGGGGCTGCCTGGCAGCAACAAAATCCTTCGAAGGGATGTGGGGATGACAGGAGCCATTGCTTTGTTCTCTTCTCCTTCCTCCTGCTATGCCCCTGTTGTTTTCTGCTCTGATTGAAAGTTTCATGTGACTGTAGCTGTCACTGAGATCTGAGTTTGCACAGCACCTAGCACAGTGTTAGTCCTGGCTTAAGATGAGGGTTCTTTGGGGTTGATTAGTGCCAAAAATCTGCATGATCAGTGCAGATCCATAATTTAAGCTTGGGATATGAGGAGAGAGGTTTATTAGTCCTCTGCTCCAAGGTCTCACAGGGTGATGGCTGGGGGCAGAACCCTCTTAGCCATCCTGGGGGGTTCTGTCCGTAGGGCGAGCGAGCTGCTCCTCTTCTTCAACCCTCAGCCCCTGGGTCTGTCTGTGTCATAACACATACTGATGGTAAAAGATATGGGGAGAGTTCCTATCATGTTTTAACCCCTTAATTCCTTGTCTCTCTTGTGTCTCCACAGCACAGAGCCCCACTGCAGCAGACCCCTTGCAGCAAGCCTACGCTGGAGTGCAGCAGTACGCAGGTCGTTAGTATTAACACTTTCTCCCAATAAATCTTTTTCTTCTCTAAAGTCATTACCCTCTGAACACACCTCAGGGGGCTGAGGGAAAGGACAAGCTGGGGGCCACAGACTCCCAGATTCCATTTGCACAAACATCAGGACACCCAGGGTCTTCTTTCACAAAGCAGGCAACCTCCTCCCTTTCCCCAGGGAAAGGCTCCCACTGACCTGCACCTCAGCAAAGCTTCATCAGCAGCACCACGCCTTAGCACAGTGCACAAGTGCAAAATCAGGCCACTGCTTTGGAGGCCGCTTTCTAAAGCAGGTCTCCTGAGTGCTGCAGCAAAGAGGGAAGATGGGCAGTCCAACCCTGCAGAGCCACGGCTGCTGTGCCTGGCAGGGTATGGAATGCCTGCACACACCCGTTATTTGAGGGGATATCTACCAGCCACGCCCAAGCTAGCTAGTCAGAGCCTTGCTTAAGAGCTACCCAGACATTCCCCCGCTTCCCAGCAGATTTCACCAGAGCTCCCTGTGGCACAGCTCCACTCGTGTTGCCCTGTGTGCTGAGCAGCTCCTTTGCAGTTGATGGACTGACACCAGCCAAAGTGACCTGGTGCAGACCATGACCCTGCCGTGTTCAGCCTCCCCTCACGAGGTGTCCATGGCCAACGTTGCGAGGAAGCTGCCACCCCAAAGTCATTATTTCCTGTGGTAACTGGAGCAATCATGGGTTCCCACTGAGGAATGGCTATTATCTAGTGTCAGCGCTGTATCTGGAAACTTAATTTAATTCTCCATGTAGGGCTTCATTTGCCGGTGTTTTAGTTATTGTCATTTATTGCTTGTGAGGTTTGATAGATGGGAAGCAACTCAACCCTTTGAGCTGTTAATTAACCCCTCTGCACACACATGGCCCCTATCCTCTTCTCTCTGGTCTTGCAGGCGACCCATACTCTGTATTTTTAGCAGCAGGGCACATCATCTACCATCTGTGGTAGTGAATGGCTCCCCTTGTTTGCTTGGTGGGGGAGCTGAGATGGGGAAAATTGTTTAATTGCTGCTCACTGTTTCCACTGTGTTTGTGTGAGAGAGAGGAAGTCTCTATGGGCATGAAAGAAAATGTATATCCGAGAGATTGTGTGCAACTGTGGGCACATGAAGGGGGGAAGCACACGCGTGAACTGTTTTTATGAGCATGGGAACAGATCAGGGTGCAAGAGATGAGGTGGAGGAAAGGTGTGCACGTGCTCTGCGCGTGGCTGTCAGCATGGGCACCCCTGCGCTGAGCTCATGAGTGAACGTGTTCATGTCACCACCTGGAATGGCTGCATATCTCTGCTGGGAGGAGTCTCAGCAGAGCCCCCCGTTTACACTGCATGGCTACCCTCAGTGTCACTGCTGATGGAGCCACAGGGAGGGAGGATGCTTGGGGCCCTGCGGCACCTCCCAGAGCACAACCACATATGTGGCTCTTATACCACACCTGCTGCACGAAATGGCCCTTTACAGAGCCAAAACACAGGGGCAAAGCCCCATCTAGCTTGGTGTGGTGGTTTGGAGTAAAAGCTCCTTGCTCCCCAGCACTGAAATCTGTCCTTCTTTCTTCTTTTCTCTTCTCTCCCCTGTAGCTGCTTATCCTGCTGCTTATGGCCAGATTAGCCAAGCGTTCCCACAGCCACCTCCCATGATCCCACAGCAACAGAGAGAAGGTGAGTAAAAGTGATGTCCTCCTTTGTGACCCCAGCAGGCCACCCCCACCACATTGGTTCCCCTCCTCATGTACCCAAAGTGTCCATTAAACATCCAGTCCCGGGTCCACTGAGTTTTTCTCTGTTTCCATACGTGGTATCACTGACACCATCAGTACTGTGGAGGAACATCCTCGTGGGGAATTACTGATGCAATCTCTTCAGTCCCCAGGGAGGAGTGCATGCTAGTGTGCATGGGACATGGAAAGACTGGCTAGCAACATGGCCATTAATGTCCAGTGGGGGCCTCTGCTCAAGACAAGCAACAAGAATGCAGATAAAAATGCAATTGTATTGGAATGAAGAGCTTTACAGGAAACAAAGCACTAGTGGCCCTTCATCAAAGCCAGTAATGTCATTTCTGACGCCTCCTATTTGGAGAACCAAGGACTTGTTATTTAGAGTAGCTGATCTAGTCCTTTCAGCATTTCAGCCTCCACTGATAATCTGGAAACATCAATCAGACCTTGTAGAGTACAATCTCTATATCAGGATGAGAAAAATCACACAGTAAAAGTTCCTATTTCGTTGCAATGACTACGAGAGTTGCCTGGGTAATCTACTCCACAGGACTGGATGGCTTCACGGAAGACATGAAGAGTAAGGAGAGGTGAATCTACAATTCTTGCATGTAAATGCTTTGGGAGAATACTATGCCGTGTCATATTTCCTTTGCAGTCAGTGGAATCCTCAGAGGCAACCCACTCAGGTGGTTCTATTCCAGTTGTCCTCCAAGGAGTCCAGTGCTCACATTTGACAAGAAGGAGGGACTGCTTGACTAAATGAGACATTAAAGTCAGGTGCTCCAGCTTAGCAACTCTCATTTTAAACAGTTACATTTTAAATTTTATCCTCTATTAGGTCACTAATTCAGACACATTCTATATTATATGTGTTATTATATGTATGTAATTACATTTAATATTTTAATACAGTGTAAGAGTCAGAATGAAAGGAAGCTAGATTACGCTATCAAACTAAAACATTCTGATGATCTAAAACTACTTTGGGGGAGAAATCTCATTTTGTAAGAAAATTAGAAATGTCGTCATTTCCATCTAATTTGGAATTAATTTTTTCCTATGTCAGTATTTCCTGGGGAACACAACTTCCAGCTCCTGATTAGCTCTAGTACATGTCCCTGCTGTGAGAACAGATGCACAGACCTATCGTATCATTACAGAGATGTTTCCCCCATGCTGAAGGACTTTGCTTTTTATTACTTACTGGGGCTAGATTAAGCATAGGACAAAATGGCGAGCAGATCATAGCTCAGCAAAGCACCGTGCCAGGCACCACCAGAAGCAGCGGAAAGCTGTGGTGCACACTTTGAAGACCCCTGTGTTCACAAGGCATGGTGTGTCTCTGTGGGTTAGGAGTGAGTGTCACCCAGTGGACAAGTTATCTCATAACTCTGCTCCTTCCTATGAGCAGCTGGTGTTGAGGATGAGGATGGTTGAGGGACAGCAATGTGAGATGAAGCACCAGTCCAGTGCGGGTTGCCATTCCCAGTGTCCCTCATTTTTCTGCAGCGCAAAGAGGCTGTGGCTTTCTCTGCTTCTTGCTAGAGGAATAATCTCTAAAGCAAAACACTCCCCTTTAGCAGAGGGTCAAGACCTTTAAGCATCTCTAACCTTTAACAGGAAAACACAGCGAGAGGGAATTCTAACAATAACAATAATAATGTTCAGTGCTGAGAAGAGTACTTTAGGTTTGCAAGGATGTGCACAAATGTTGATTCGTTAGTGAACCAGCCCTGCCACCAGAATAACACCAATGATCACATTGTTAATAACAATCTGAGCTGTCTGCTCCTGGATCCCAGTTGGATAACAAGCCCGGGGACATTTTGCTGCTGCGACATTCCTGTAGGGATGAGTCATTACTTCCACATGAGGCTGCCTGCAGCTGACAGTGCACATAGGGTGGAACTGATCCAAAACTATCAAAGCTTGAGATAAAAATCTTGATTCAGGCCATGTCAACCACACAAAACTTGGAGGTAATTTTAAACTTGTATGGTATTACTCATCTTGATGTAGTTTCTGCAGCTCACAACTTCCTGGTACAGGTTTGTGACTCTCCTCTGCCCTGTGCTCAAACATTCTGGGCAAGCAGATGCAGAAGAGGCAATGAAATTCCAGCCTCTGAGTGTTTGCTGCAGAGGTGAGGTATGCAGCTGACCAAAGTGCTGCAGGCTGACTTCATACAACCTCACGGGACAGCCCAGTTCTAATTACTGTTGGAAAATAAGCCTCATCACAGCCTTTCCTCATGACATTGCCTCCCAGTGCTGGGATGCAATGATGGATAGCTGATGTGACAACAGGTATATGGAGTTCTCTTATGTTGACAGTGGGCACGAAGAGAGAGGTTGCGTCTGCAGCTGTCCCTGTGCTAAAAAACTGACAATGAGCTTGAGAGTGAGCAGCATGGGCAGAGAAATGGCTTAGCAATGGCTTAGCTCAGGTCCAAACAAGCCAAACCAACCATGTGGATCTGTGCCCTCAGTCACAGGTTTTTCCGTTTTCCACCATGGTTTGCTTGTAAACTACAGAACATCCATAAATTGTGCAGTCCTCATAGCTCTTCTTGCCTTTTCATCCGAATCAAGACTAACTGGGCTTCTGGTGTATAAATGAACAGGAATGTATATATGTCATAAAATGTATACGTCATAAAACCAAGAGTCATAGCAGACATCAGCGTCAAAATGAAACTTCACTTTTTCTGATGATGTGTCATGGGGGTTAGATTTCAAGCTGCACTACAGTCCTTTTGGAAACAAAAGTAAAGCCTGTAGTAAATAATTTTACTATATTCAGCCCTGAAGTGCCAAGTACAATTATCTCCAGTAATCCATTAACTCTGTCCAAAACAAGAACCTTTCCTCCAACAAGATAGTTGGAGTCTTCATTAAGATTCTTCCATACCAGCTCTGGTTTTTCTGTTGTTCCAGTATCCCAAGCAAGTGCCTTAAAACTCATTGCATTTGTGCACTGAGAACTGACTTAGATCTTCATAGCATTCTGAGATGAACAACAAATGGAATCATAAAATTGTTTGGGTTGGAAAGGGCATTAAAGACCCTCTAGTTTCAACCCCCTGCTGTGGGCAGGGGCGTCTTCCACTAGACCAGGTTGCTCAGAGCTCCGTCCCCCCTGGCCTCAAATGCTTTCAGGGATGGGGCATCCACAACTTCTCTGAGCAACCTGTGCCAGTGCCATACAACCTCTGTAGTAAAGAATTTCTTCCTTATGATCTTGTCTTTCGTTTCTTAAAATTATACATAAGTATACAATGAGACAGCCATACACTAAAAACATAAAGCCTTCCATGGAGTGCCCAAATTAACTTGAGTCAGGAAAAAAAAAATCCAAAATGCTAGAAGGGCTGACGCAGACAGATTTTGTTTTGTGAGTTCTTTACCAAGGGCCTTGACTGTGACAGGTAACTTACAGATGGATTTAACAAAAAATCATTGTTAAATTCTAATGGGAGAAATTTCATATGTGAGGGTGACTAAAAAAATCTAACTGTCCCAATTTATTTTTTCCCCTCAAGTAGAGTTTTTAGCATTGGAAGTTAGGAAAAACCCCTCAGTAGCTGGGAACAAAGTGAGTTTGTCTGGGTCAGTAAGGGAAGACACAGCAGAGGTTTCCCAGCCACATTTTAGAGCTCAGCTGGACTTTGAGGGTTGTCCCTGCTTTGTCACACCCTCCCGTGGTCTCTTCCTCTTGATCTCTGACTCATGTGAGGAAAAGTTGATTTCAAGGTGAAGTAAGGGTTGTTCTCTCCTTGAGCCCAGCCTAAAAGTGGTGTAGTTAAAGTTGTGTGCCTCCTAGTCTGCCTCATACCTTGGTAGGTGTTTCTCAGCACACTCAGGCAGAATCCCTACTCATCCACAGCACATCCAAGACCCCAGGAAATGCAGCTGGTATTTTTAAAAGAATTGGCCAGTTTAACAGTGCAAACTGCTGGCTCTGGTGATGTCAGTGGGAATTTTGCCACCAACTGCAGCAAAGCCAAGATTTTACCCATTTTATTATAATGTGGATCTCAAATCCCGCAGCAGAAGTGCTCTGGGGCACGTTCAGATGAAGGAATGAATTTTTTCCCTGCTATTCTGGACCGTGGTCTGCTCCTGGGCAGAATTTTCTCAATTTTAACAGACACCTAAGGGGGTTAGTGTTTGTTTAACACTTTCAGACTGTTTCATATCTAGCTTATTATGCCAATAACTCTATATTGTGTGGAAATGGATGGCAGCAAGGATTGGAAAAGGGATAGTTGCTCTGTGAGAAGACTAAAGAAGAGGCAGACGGGAGGTGGGGGGAAGCTGGAAAAGCTTGGCATGAAATAGGAGAGCCTGATTATGGGCCACTGAGGTTCAAAAGTAATTTAGCTAAGCAGATGACCGGGTGCCTAATTAGTTAATTATCCCACCATACCAATATCCCCCCCATTTGGAAGAAACCCTGTTACCATCCTCATGACCTTTAGGAAATGCACAAGATGCAAAGGATCAGCTGTTCCTTCATGACAGTCCTTTTAGCAAATTAGTGGGGAAAATTGTGCTTAGCAAATATTCATTAGGGCTTCATTTTCCATTAATCCAAAAGGAAATGTGGAGAGCCTATGACTTCAATCATGCTGAGGCCCAGGAATTTTAATGAGCTTTAAATGGGCATCTGCCAGAATCCTGACTTCGCCGTACTTCTCTTGCCAGCCGGGGGGATGAGTAATGGGTAATAAAAGGTGGGAGCATCTAGGCGAGCTCCTCTCCCTAACAGGAAAGGCAAAGTTGTAATTTGCTGTGTTATGACACTGTAATTATGCCCTGATGAAGAAAACGAGAGTATTAAAAAACCCTTTCCTTCCCCACACTGTGCCCCAGACATAAAAAGGGGAAAGTTGACTGAGTCAGGTCACAGGGTTGTAGGCACATGGGCTAGGGGGAAGGAGGAAACCCTCCTTCTCTCTGACCTCTAACCCTTTTGGCAAAGGGCACACAAAGTATCCCCTTCATCTCGACCCCTCTGAGTAAAGCAGAGCTGGAGTTACCTGTCGAGGTCAGTGCAGAGCTGGGCAGCAGCTGGAAGTGCTTTTAGAAATCAGAGGATGAAAAAAACAATCCCTGTCTCCACAAACTATACAGTTTTCTGCTATTGAACACTGCAAAGGTTTTAAATGTTTAAATTTTTTCAACAAAACCACTTGGACACACCTGCCCTCTTTTGACTGTTGCTCAAGGACAGCATGCTTAAAAATAAAAGTCAGGTTGAAAAGTTTAATTCTAGGCTATTTGACTAGAGGCAGGTTTGCCCTCTTCTGTCCCAAAAAAATTTCAACAGAATATTTTTTGAAGGTCTCTACTTTAACTTCATATTCCAGCTAAAGACTCCTCTCTGGAAGTTTTCCAAAACACCCTCTGAAATTGGTAAGAGTATATGTTACAGAATTGAGGCAAAAAAGCCAATCCCTCTCATCTAGTAATTTGGATTTAAATTCACCAAAAATCTCTACTGCAGAACCCTCTAGAATGGCCTAACTGTCCAGATCTGGGGGAGTCTTCAGGCTGAGTCAAGCTGGGGGGGGGGATGAATGAAAAATTCTACAAATCAAATGAGCCTGTGGGTTTGTGCATATCATTCTGCTTATTATCATCATCTGTATGATGTTATTGTCATCACACAGATTCGAGAAGGATAAGAAACATCTGCATGCAGACACTGGGAAGAGGCAAGGGGTAGTGTGGGTCACCCAAAACTCTACAGATTAAATAAGATTATGAGGAACAAAGGAAATCTATGAACCATATTCTTTCATTCTTTGTGTTCTTATTCCTCTATTCTGTTCTTTCCATGGCCATATGTGCTGGTGCATTCCTTTCTCTCTAGATTTTATCCTGGTGTCCTGGGAAGGCTATTGAAGTTGCCATAGCCTCTAGGTGACTTTTTGAGTTCCTGGCCTTGTACTTTGCCCATTCCTCTGAGAGTCTACAGGCTGCTTCCTAACGTGACCACTCACCAGTCAGAGAGAGAAGATGCTAAAGTAAATCTCCACCATGTGCTTTCTCGTATCCTATTTCTCTTCATTCATGGGTCTTCTTTTTCTCTTGACAGGACCAGAGGGCTGTAACCTGTTTATCTACCATCTGCCCCAGGAGTTTGGGGATGCTGAGCTGATGCAGATGTTCCTGCCTTTCGGTAATGTCATCTCCTCGAAAGTGTTTGTGGATCGGGCGACAAACCAAAGTAAATGCTTTGGTGGGTAAAGATAACAAAACAATTAGATTCATCCAGGAAAGGGCTTTCTCTGAATACTTTACCTTTCAAACTGCTTTCTTTCTGCTTAAGCTTTATGATTTCTCTCAATTTACTCCTGTCAATACTTTCCCCCTTCCCTCTTTCTCTCCTGATTGTCTCATGCTCAGAGTTGTGTGCGCTGCTTAGAGGTGAAGGTTTGGCATCTCACCAGCAGCAGGATGCTGCAGACACTGGAGGGGTTGGAAAATGTTCTCCTGTTGTAAGGGGAGGTGGGGAGGGTACAGAAAAGACTAAAGCACCTGGAGCAAAATGGAGAGGGCTGGGCATAGGTGAAATGTTGATGAGATCAGCAGAGGGAGCATGTCGTAGAAGGGGAATTTCTTTACCTAAGGAAAAGGAGAAGCAGGTCCTGGGGTTGAAGGGAAGACAGAGCTGTGGGGGCAGCTTTCCTGCAGCTGTGATGCATTAGACAGCCAGGGGATAAGGGCTGAGCCTCAGCTGAGAGCCTGGTTTTCTAGGGGGTGATGGCTGCTTGGTGGATCACAATCAGACACACTCTGAGCCCACTGGACCTGAGGCAGCACCCTAGCAGATACAGAGGGACCGAGGTAATCCTGGGCCTCAGCAGACAGGCTGTGCTAAGAGGCTGGCTTTGAAAGCTGCACCTGGCTCACACAGCTCTGGCCTTACCGCTGGGTCAACCCCAGCAGCTGAAGCAGAGAAACAGCACAGCCTGAGCTGCCTGTGAGCCCCAGGCAGGGTCACCCTGACCTGCACCCACAATGGGAGGGCTCAGCCAGCCGACAGCCATGGGGTGATGTGTGTATGGGCTCTCAGGGGGACACCACCATTTGCAAAGTTGTGGCTGTTAAGGGTCCCTTCTGGCAGTGTGGGAGCATGGGAACACAGACACGTTTATCCAATCACACCTGGTGGACAGGGGATGTCCCCCAGCCTTGTGCCCACCACTGGGATCTGTGATTTCTGATTCTCTGTCGTCCTGTGCCCCTTGCAGACCCACCCTGGGAAGTGCAACAGAACAAATCATTTCTTTTCTTTTCCTGTTACTTGCAGCTAATCTGGACTCTGTCTCTCAGGCAAACTTCCAGAGTTAAGACTCATTGGAGTTTTCATTTGATTTTAAACCACTCTCAATCTCCACACTGTGCTTTCTTTCCATGCTGCCTTCCCTTTTCCCCTCCTGAACAGCCCAACTCGCAAATCTCTTACTTCATCCCTTGCTACCCATGGTGCATGTCAGAGAGTACTTTGAGAGTTTTGTGCCCTTTCTCTCTGCACAGTTGCTCCTGCCTACTCACAGAGGGTCTGAACAGGCTATTTTCCCTTTTGTTTGAAGGAACCCTAACCCCTGATGAGAGGGACACAGCTCTCCCAGTCACCAGGAGTCACTGGGTTGCTGCACACTACAGCACTAGAGGAATGAAGGACAAAGAGGCTGGTGTGCAGAGGCAGTTGAGAAATTCAAATTAGGACTCAAAACTATGAATTAGCCTCTATGAATCCAGAGCTCACCTGTTTTTTATATATAAATTATATATATGTATATGTAAAAAATCTCATAATAAGTTGAGCAGACCAGCACAGCTCTAGGTGACGCTGAAACTAATGCTCCAAGGAGATCCATGGATTAGAAATGGACCTTTGGCAGTGAAATTGTCATCGATGTTTACAGGATGTCTGGGCCTGGTTCTCCACATATTGACAAGTCAATGCAGAAACAAAGCGAGGGCCAAGCCCAGCAAGGGAGAATGCCTTCGGGACAGCCATGAGCCGTATCCCAACTCAGTTCAAAGGCTCATGGCTATGAGGCCTCATGAAGACATGACACATACACAATTTTTGAGAAGGGTTTTGGGGCTGCTTCTGAGGTACTGTGAGATAGAGGTTGACAGTTAAGGAGGAATAGAGGTGTCTTAGCAGAAATCTTTTCGTACTGGGAGAAATTAAACATCATCTTGTTGGATGAAGTGAACTCCAAAACTGCTTGTGGGATATTGAAGGCTGAAATAGGAAGGGGCCCTTTGGAAGTGTTGACTCAAGCACACAGACAAGCAAAAGAAGGAATTGGAGATTGCTGGTGGATCTTAGTCACCTTATATTAGCTTCTGAGACTCAAATATCCAAATCCAGTCAGTCTGGGGTCCCGGGTGTCAAGTCCCAGTTTTCTCTGGATTCCACCCAGTTTCCCATAGAGCTGAGTGTCTGCTGTGGTTGCTGGTCTCAAACAAATAACTATGCTTCCATGTCCACCACCTCCAGAAGGATAGAAAGAGCAGAAGCACAGGTAGCCAACTGTCACAGGTAGGTTACGCTGCTTTTCAAAGCCTCCCACTCTCCTGACCTTCAGCTTTAAAGCAATGTGAAAATATAAAAGGTATTAGAGGAAATCAGGCCTTTCATTTGTTTTGCTAAGTCTACTGAAGCTGGCATTTTTGTTCAGGAAATAAATTTAAATTAAAAAATAAGTTATTTTTTCCTAAAGGAAAAGAAGGGATTTTATTAACTTTGAAAGTAAGAAAATTCCTTCTTTTCTACTTAAACATTTCCCAAAACTCAACATGTAAGAACATAGAATTTGCATTCTATTTCACTATTTTTTAGTACAGCTAGAGCTCTCCAACTGCTAGCCTGGGGGGACAATTCTGTCTGGCCCCAGAAAGATATTCCACTATTATATGACCTTTTAAAATGTATCTGCTATGCAGATCCCAAATAAATTGCTGTAACAGAGTTTAGCCCCAGGTTGTCGAGAAATTGTCAAGAAGTCCTGCTTTAGACAAACTTTAAAAATTTTACGGAGAAAAATGTCACCATGTTTTCTTCCATGGGAACAGAAAAAACTTTATTTGTTGCTTTTGTCTCACTGTTGAACAACCTGTGAGCAGCTGGCACAAACTGAACAAGTCAGTAGAGCGGCATGTCAAAATAGAATTCTGGAGGGCCACAAAGATGATCGGGAAGCTAGATCACCATTCCTATGAAGACAGGCTGAGAGAATTGGGGCTGTTCAGCCTGGAGAAGAGAAATCTTCAGGGAAACCTTATAGCACCAATATTTAAAGTGGCTGCAAGAGAGTTGAGATGGACTTTTTACAAAGCCATGTACAGACAGGACAAAGTGGAATGGCTTTAAAGTGAAAGTGGGGAGATACAGTTTAGCTATTAATAACAAATTCTTGACTGTGAGGGTGGTGAGGCCCTGGCACAGGCTGGCCAGAGAAGCTGTGGATGTCCCATCCCTGGAAGTGTTCAAAGACAGGTGGATGAGGCTGGGAGCAAGCTGGCCCTGTGGAACGTGTCCCTACACAGGGCAAGGGCGGTTAGAACTTGATGAATTTTAAGGTTCCTTCCAGCCCAAACCCAAAAAGTTTTATTCCTTACTATTTGGCTCTGAATTCTTGCCTGCATTTTGAACAGAAATTTGTCTCTTTTGGCCCCTATTGGCAGGATCGTGTTGGGGTAGCTACAGGAGTGTTAGGAAGAAAATGAGATGAGAAACAAGTCTTTCTCCTGGTTTCTGGAGACCATGAGCCTGCAGAGAACCACTAGCACCTGCACATGCTAAAGAAACCATGCTGTGGTCAGAGAGCCTTTGGCATTCCCAATTAAGAGGCCACTGCCTCCTGGCTGACAAGGAGCAGTGAGGAATGCCATCCACAGCAAATACCAACATCAGATATAAAATGTGAAAGTGCTCAGAGTATGTCTGTTGTTTTCCCTAGCAGGACTGCCTGCTCTACTGTGTAAGACTGCCTGAGAAACAACCTGACTTCTCACTGAAAAAAGTAATTTAGATTGGGAGGCTTCTTTGCCTATGACTTTTCTTCTGCTGCACACATCCAGGCTAGATCCAAATCCTTCATTTTCTCTTACAATTTTTCAAACCTCTGGCTTTTTTTCCCCGCTGTCCCTGTCCTGATGCAGCTGTAACATGACCAACTGTAGACCATCCTTCTCCTTCCCGTTCACCAACACCCTGTCTATGCCCATGGCCTGAGCCTCCATCACCGACCGTATCTGCATCCTCTTGTCTTTCTCCTCAGGCACTGTCCTGTCCACATTCTTGTATTCAGATTTAGTGGTTTCACCTTCACAGCTCTTCCCTGCTCTGCCCTTCTCTCTCCTCTCACGCTGGTTCTTCACTCAATGCCCAGCTGACACCTGCAGCCTCTGCCCACACACTTCTTTTGCAGCCAGCATGTTTCTTTAACTGGGCTATGCTGTCTATTCCCAGCGAAATGGCAGGGCCACAGCAGGAATCACTGTCTCACTCAGGGAAAAATTTAGCTTAGTTGGACACTCCTTGAAGACAGTGACTCCCATTCTCACAGAGGGCTGGTCTAGGAAGACTTGCACGGAGGTAAAGTGTGCCACAGCCTGAATGTCAACATCTGCAGGATTCCAGAGCTTGTCTCTGCTCAAGGCAGAGCTTGCAATGGGTCTCTCACCTCCCCACTACATGTGTGCGAGTTATTCCGTGTGTAGGTGTGCTAAATGTCAGGGAACGTGGATTACATCTTTATGCTGGTCTCAATGGCTCTGGTGATAATTCTCCTCTCGGTTATGCAGACAGTTTAAATGTGAACAGCTTTTGTACAAGGCTAAAAGAGAACTCCAGTAAAACAACACTATTAAGGCTGCTAAGGCAAGTAGGCAACGTGAGAAGAGCAGCTCTTCACCCTGCCCACACATGGCTAACTCTACCTCTGTCATAGGGTGACGCTACAACACAGCCCAGGAACACTCACTGTTGTCTTATAAGACATATTTAAAGAAATCATTTGAAGACATGAAGTTAGAGAAATACAGAGACAGACATATTCTGGAAAAATGTTTTAACAGAGAAGAGAGAGAGCAAGACAGGTTGGGGCAGTATTAATTAGGAAGACATGTCAGAAATTAGAAAAATGAGAACATGGATGGAGAAGCAGAGGTCAAACAGTTATCCCAGGGTGTCAATTAAGATGCAGACAAATTAAAGTTGGAGGAATTGCTTTACTGGAACATTTGGTTTGCTCAAGTCACCTCTTTCTGAGAGTAATAAGTACCTGGATCTGCCAAATTTTTGCACACCATTGAGCAGCAGACACTGTCAGGCCAGTTCTGCTCCATGTTCCTGCTTTGTCCCCTACATGTCTCCTTGGCAGTGCCTGTTCTCCGTTCCCACTGGTGTAGCAGCTTCAGTTTCTCCCCATGGGACAATGACTCCAGAAGGCTGTGAACAACATGTCTTATTCCCAGAGAGACACTGTGTTTTCCTTCCACTCAGCTTGACATGCTCTGACACCCCAGGTGTAAGCAACCACAAGTGCCAGATGTTTTTATCCTATTCTGTGCACTCCAGATGCACTTTCACACTGGCAAAATGCCCCACCCCTTTTTGAAATGTCCCACATCAAACAAAACAAGGAGCATTGTAGCTTACAAACTGCAAGGGCTTCTTAGGACCATAGGTTTATATGTCCTAAAGGAAATATCTTGTTTGACTCCTAGTACGACATGAACATTGAGTTTCTTTCCAGAGTCCTGCAGGGAGTGCATTTGAAAGTCGCTAATGGGTCACCTCATTTGGAAAAAACATCCAGTCTTCTCCGAAGATGCCAAAATAGAGAAAATAACATCACTTGATGAGGGTCATAATAGTTAATTAAATTTGCTGCTAAATAATTCTGTTCCCTACTAAACTCCTCCTAGCTTATGAAAAGAAACTGGGGAGACAAAGCAGAGAGATTAAAAGTGAGAAAAGCAGTGAGGAATGAGAACTGAACACAGGAGGGGGTGAAGCTCAGGAGAAGGACTGAGGGATGGGTAGAGCTTGTATCCTGTTATTAAAAACATGCTGTGGCAGTTAAATGCTGCAGTGTGGTGGCACAAAAGGTGGAGTGGGAGATGCAAGGCAGCAGGCAGGTCGTGACGATCTACAGAGTTTCAATCTGGAAGCTGAATTAGAAAGAAGAAAGATGCATCAAGAGAATAGGACACTGGCAAAGCTGTGCAGGGCCCTGGGAACAGGGGCATTGCATATTAGGCCTGAAGTGCATTGGCAGCACTCCACAAGACATAGGAGTGGAACAAGGGACCCTGAGGTACATTAGGAAAATATTGTTCAGCACCTGCTGACAATGTGCCTCCAATATGCCCTGCCAAATATGGCAGTTTCTCATTTAATAAAATAAAAAAAAAATAGTTTGAAAAAGCCAACAATGCTCCTTGGATTCATCCAGGGAAATGAGCAGGTAGAGAAGAAAGGTGTTGTAAAGGAAAGAAATTCCAGTTGCATGTTCATAGCCCATATGGGTGATCACCAGCCAACTTAGCTATGCTGCTTGGGTTCTTCCTTTTGGAGCAGTACACCAGCTCCTTTGCACAGGACTTTAGGATTCATGGATTAGGAGAATTATTTATCAGTTCAAAGGTTTTGGGGGGTTCTTTTCTGATTCTTTCGGTAAACAGGAAATTCTCACCAGATAGATGCATTATTAGAAAGCACTTGGGGAGTGTAGTGCTGTTTGCTGCTGTTACCAGTACTGTGATTGGGTTTTGATTTTTTTTTTTTTTAACTATTAATCTGATTTCAGATTTCCTAAGGAATGTCTCTGCCTGATCCTTTCTTCCTGTAGCCTATGGAATTAGTCTTTTCTCCTTTATTTTACATGATCTAGTGGCAATACATTTTGTTTCAGGGCCCTGGAAAATCTGTTTGTCATTCCCATGTTGCTCCAGCCTACGGACCAAAGCTCAAAGAGCAATGGAAGAAGCCACTCATTCAAGTGCCTGAGTTGAGACAAAACAGAACTGATTTTCCAGGCACATTAAGCCTGACTGACCCCTGGTTTTGGTTCAGATCAGCACTGGTTTGTTGTGGTCCTCTCCACTCTGAAGGACCTGGCACATCCGAGAGACTCAAGGAGAGATTCATAAGGTGTCCAGTTCAGCTGAAAACTAATCCAAGGCGAGGAGAACACCCTCAGAGGGGTGCTTTGAGCTCTCAGAGGAAAGGGGAAGGATGCACAGAAGTTTAATGTTTGCTAACTACTCCCTGTCATATTCCAAAGCAGCCAGGCTCTGAGATTTCAGGTCTGCAGAGTGAGGATGGAACTCTTCCAGCTGAAAAGGAAAGAGTTGTGTGAGTAAGAAAGAGAAGGAGCTGTTCATCAAACTCTCTGTACAGCACCTCCAGCCATTGCAGTTGGTTGCGGGAGGCTTTAGGGGGAGGAGGAGGAGCGGGAGAAGTATTAGGGCTGTGAGCCACTATTCATTTACAAACTATAATTAATTTGATGTTTAGATTAATTTCTGATGCACTCTCAAAGGTGCACTGAAAGCATTTTTCCTTTATTATAATGTTGATTGCTTATTGGGGAGATAAATCTAACTGTCAGTTATGCACTGACTTACCAAAACTTTCAGACCAAGCAAGCATGTATGCATAAGGAACAGCTGTTTGCAGCTCTCCAGTTAAAGAGACAGCTCTGTCTTTTCCCAATAACTCACATTAAAGAAAATCTATACATTGTACACAGGGATTTCTGCTTTCTTTTGTAGCTCTACAATTTATTAGACAAGAATATGTTAGCAGAATCTATCTTCTATTTATCTGGCTGTCCACGTGTCTATCACTATTCTATCCATCTCTCCCCACAAGTGATAAAATCTACCCAGATTTTTTTTTTATAGATTTGAGTGTACATACTTACTCACATGCACACTTCCACCATAATTTTAAATGTTCTTACTCCTGGGGTAATTAGATGGAGGAACTCATTACTGCAGGGTCATTGTGGCTACTTCTTTAGTGACGTTCAAAGAGGAAATGGTCACTATCTAACTAATAAAAATAACCAGTGTTAAGAGCTAACCCCAGAGGAGTAGTTTTATTGCTGCTTTTATTCCAGTCAGAAGTTTCTGTTCAGAAGTCAGAATAACGACCCCTCCAATGGGCAGGCCTATTTCTGAACTCAAAGTCATGGATTCATGGAGTGCAGACTTAACACATCCTCCTCTTGTGAGACTGCAGACCCACTACAGCATTTTGTTTACTCATAGCATTTGGGTTTATTCTTTGTTTTCCCAAGGTCTCTCTGGTACAAGGAAAATTCAAGCTGTAGAATGGATGAGTCTGTATCAGTCCATCCAAGCATCCATCCCCCATATATCTATCTTCAACTTCTTTATATCCATCTTCTCTGTCCCATCCACTGTGCAGGTCTGCTCTTCAGCATCTTAAAGCTTTTTGTCTAGTTAGTTTCTGAGCAGGTGTTAAATGGATCTCACATCTTCATGCTTGGCCCCAAGCCTTCCTTCCACATGATATTGAAATCCTGCTATGAGTATGAATTTATTTCTATTTCCTCATCTGTTTTCCTAAGACCCTTCCAAGCAGAGCATTTCAGAGATTCACAGAGCTAAGTAACAGCATTTTGATGGTGCTCATGGTGTCTTCATTTCACCAAGGGGATGATGAGGCAGAGAAAGATATCCAAAACACTTTATTGAGCTTTGATTCCTACTCTGAGGTGCCACAAGCCTGATCAGTCTGTTTACTTGCTTTCTCTAAGAATTTAGCATAATGCAGGTCATGCTATGTTTTTGCCTACTTCAGATGCAGGTACAGGTAGCAGCCTTTCTGCCAGTGAAACCTCAGGTCATGCACCAAGAGAAGAGGAGCACCCAGTAAATCTTCATCTTCACTGAAAATTAAAGGGGCCTCACATGTCTGCAAAAACACTCTGCCACAATTTTACATACATTTTTAACATTTGTGTGCTACCACCTCAATTTAGGCCATGACAATTAAGCCATGGCTGGTTGCTCCTCAGGCATGGCTTATCAATGACAGGGGATAGGCACACCCACTTTTGAGAGATAAGAGAGTTTAATGACATAGATTCAAGCCATGGTGTACCATTAGCACTCAGAACCTGCTCTATTTTATTTAATAGCAAAAAACAGTCTAGAGATCTTACTAAATTAATTCTGTGATATGTGACAAACGCAGCATAACTGGGATGTCATAGCAGAAATAGGTGCAAATTCCAGTTTTCCAAGTCAGCATCTGGTTGTACAACTACAAAACCAACCTTTCCCTGTCTTATTTATTGTCTAAATTCCAACACTTGCAATAACAAGTCTGATGCATTGCCATTTTCCTTGCCCTGTTATGTTATTCATTCTCAACAGTAATTAAAACAAAGATGGCATGAAAGAGAAAAATACAGAAATGTGTGGTTAGAAGCAATGCCTTTATGCATACACAAAGCAATACAGAATTAAAATTTTATAGGTAACATAATTTCTTCCATTTCTAACTTGAGTGCTTCATTTTGCAACCTTATCATTGTTTCAGTGTATAGTTGCATGTGATATCTTCCCTTTTCAAGTAAGTAAACCTAAATTTAAAAATCCCCAGATAAGATTAGCATCTTCAAATAGTGTATATTGACAAATTTAAATGTTGTCATCAGGGTAACAACTTGCAGATCCCCATTAAAACAGGTATATCAGTCTTACCCATTTCTAGTTTCATCTATCTCAAATCCCCAAAAACAATTTGGCACCAGTTCTGCTCTCCCCAGTGCTGATCTGTCATATCACATACGGATAAGTATTTACATTATATTTCTTAGATAACATGTGCATAGGTATGTACTTTATACATGTACTAGACATATATTTATTCAATAACAAACATAAAAACTTGCAGAGACAAGTTATTGAACACAGTGAAAATTGCTGGAGAACTGTTTGAATTTTAGCAACCTCCTCCAATGTTTGCTGGCCTTCAAGGTGAAGGGGTTTTCCTTGTTTTTCAGTCTGAACCTCTGCTGTTTCAATCTATGTCCCCTGTCTCTCATTCTCACACCATGCACCACTGTGAATCATATCTCAAGTTGGAAGGGACTCAAAAGGACCACGGAGTCCAACTCTCTACTTCTCCCACGACTACCTAAAGCTAATCCATATGATTAAAGGCACCATCCAGATGCTTCATGAACTCTGACAGGAAACAGATTTTCTCCCTTTTGGACAATGTGACCTAAAAATCTGATTGCGTTCTGACTATTTAAAGGTGAAATTAAATGATTCTTCTACAGATAGGTCTCTAGTGACCCTTTAAAATCCTTCTCTAGACAGGTTTTCAGAAACTGTAAAGCCTTTACCCAGGACTTTGTGCATCTTCTGACATGGCTCAATAGGTTCCAGAAGGACTATTGCATTGCTGGATTTTTAAAAATGCTTATGAGAAAAGCATTTTTGCTACTGGATCTTTGAATTCAATGCAAAAGACACCTTTTTTTTGTTTTGTTTTAGGGGTGGCTCGTATTTTAACCCATCCCTTTAAACTAAGATCCCTGTCCAAACTATCAATAAACATCATGCCTTTCTCAGGTCTTTAATTTTTCTATTCAAAGGCATTTGAATGCTTTCAAGATATATTTCTACTTCTCTTATTTCAGTGATTAAAACACAAGCTTATTTTCCCATCTTCTACACAAGAGTAGATCAAAAGTGCAGATGGGTCATTGGACAGAGGCCCCAGGGCCAGTACTAGATCAAGATTTCATCAATCTGTGATATGTTTCAGGTCCCGCAGACTGAATGTAACTCTACCGAGGAACTGCAGATCGTTCTTCATTGAGATCTCGAACATTCAGGCCTTTGAAGACCACTAATGGTGAATGTTCTGCTGGCAGACCCACAGGAATCTATCAGCATCTCTGCTATAATATGATGGTGCTTCATTCATATTGATCTTGTTGTAAAAAGAAGCCAGACAATCATTTCCTTACCCATTGTGGCAGTTGAAAACATGGAGGTCTCACAATGACAGTGGAAGGACCACAAATGTATTAGCTGCTTGAATGCAGAGATGTTATCTTCCAATTTAAAACATGTACAACTCTTTACTTTCTCCTCTTGCTACCCAGAAGAGGTCAGTGCCAGTTCACAGCCTCGTGGTCTAGATACTGAGAGATTTTCTCTTTTCCTTTCTTTTCCCAATGACTCACTGCATATGAGGAGGTTTGTTTTCTGTTGAGTTCACTTTTAGTTTGGTTAGCTGTTTTTCACACAGTTGCCTCCATAGAAAGTAAAATATTCCTTTGAAAATCACGGCCAAAAACTGTTCATCACCACTTCTGGCTTCTGAACAGAAACTTCCAGACTGTTGCGGAAGAGAAGTTTCAGGCCTTTCTATATCTGTTGGGTTGTCCCAAACTACCCATAATGAGGAATCGGGTGTTCAGGAACCTGAGGGGGAGGCGTGGGTAGTTGTCCATCTAAGTAATGGTCAGCAAGAGCAAGATGGGAAGATTCTGTGCATTGCTGCACCAAGAATGGATCCATTTCAGAGAATCCCTGGGACATGGGAGAACTGCTTAAAAACAGTGACTAGTATAGTTCACAGTGCGCCCTTCTGACAAGACTTCCTGGTTTGTTTGGGTGGTTTGCTTTTTGGTTTTGGATTTTTTTTCTTGATTAGTCCAGGAAGCAATTTCCTTCCCCACTATGAAATATTTTCAAAAAGAAGGTCATTTCTTATGATGTTTGTCTCTTATAGACCAAGAATGATGACTGGTGATTTCAGTAGTTGTGTTGTTCATATATGGCTTCTTTATCAAAAAATCACAAAGAGAGCAAGATCCAAGAGAGAATCTGGGAGCAAAGAAATTAGATTTGGATGAGAAATGGATTGTGACATGGCTAGTGGGAGCTTCGGTGATTATTTTCATCTTGTTTATACTGGAAACTTCAACAAAACAAATGTAAAAGTAGCCTTCATTTTGATTCAGTGAAAACCTTAGTGCATCCTTAACTGAGCATCGGCTTCTACTTAGAACTTGTGTAAAACCTACATTATGCTCATTCTTTATTTCCAGTTTCACATTGGAGAAGAACATGTATCCTCAAAAGTTCACCTGCTTTTTCCAACCATGTTCTTTCCCCATAAACCTTATATTGGCACACGATGACATCAAACATTTTCAAGGAAGGCTCAGAAAACAAGTCAGGAAGAGTTCCATCTGCTTCTGAGAGCAGTTAGGAAATAGCTTCAGTCCTACTCATCATTCGAAAAAAAAAAACAAATACTACTTGCTCATCTGTGGGTGATTCATCACTGGCTGTTTTTTCCTTGTGAGGAAGATCATCATCATCATCATCATCATCATCATCATCATCATCATCATCATCATCACCTGGGCTGGAATATTACATTTCTTATAGACGAACCACAGTGCTTTTTGTCCGCAGCAGACATGTATGTATAATGTATTTGATTCATGGGGTCTCCAAAAAATGGCTGAAGCCTCAATCCTTCACTTTGTCCATCAATTCATTGGATGGCTTCAACTCCTACTTATAAGAATGGTAGAACCACAGTCCATAGCATCAGACAAGCAATTGCTCATCCTTTAGAAAACCTGTGTTTACAGGAAAAAGAAAAGTTTTAATCTTTGCTCCATTCTTATGATGAGAGATCTGTTGTGGTTTTCTATATCAAATTTTTACTCCCTTTTTATCTTTTTGGAAAAAGTTGGTCCTGATCATGTCCACAGATGTATATATAATCCAAAACCTTGGATCACAGAATCATAGAATGTTTTGGGTTGTAAGGTACCTTAAAGATCATCTCATTCCAGTCCCCTGCCATGGACAGGGGCACCCTCCACTAGAAGAGGTTGCTCCCAGCTCCATCCAACCTGGCCTTGAACACTTCCAGGGATGGGGCATCCACAACTTCTCTGAACAACCTGTGCCAGTGCCTCACCCCTCTCACAGTAAAAAATTTCTTTCATATAGCTAATCTAAATTTCCCCTCTTTCTGTTTGAACCCAAATCAGACCTGACCATGCAGTAGTTTAAATTGTCAGAATTCTACTCTAATCTTGAATCTTACCCTTGTGCTTTCAACAAAAGTCATGACAATAATTCTCCTATGGAAAACAATAAAACACCATACAGATTGTGAAAGAGAAGAGTCTTAGGTGGAAAAGTCCTTCTTGGTGTCAATGACCATATACAGGGTCAGCATCTATAACCCTCCGCTTTCAGAGGACACTGCGTCTTCTACCTGGATACTTCTCTGTCTGGAGAGCATCCAACAGGCAATGCACAAAAACAAGGACCAACTTCTCTGCAGACTCCAGCTCACACTGATGCAATGTGGAGAGGTAGTTTCGTGTACAGGAAGACAGGAAGGTGACATAAGGAAGATACTTGTGTATTTCAAGCTACCTTCTGCACTGGGTGTTCTGACCTTTAGAGAAAGTTAATCATGCCGTCTACTTTCACTCTTCATTTAATCTCCCCTTCCCATCTGTTCAGTTTCTCTCAGCTGGAAGCAAGATGAAGAACGAGTACCAGTCAGCCCTCTCAGTGGTCTGCAGCCCACACTTTGGGGCCGTTTATTATAAGGCATTAGCATCAATTGTCACCTCTATCATGACTGTTACTTCAATCCATCGCAGATCAGTAGGCAAGAACCATTTTTCTAAATATCTGACATGCAAAATGAACAACAGACAGACAGACAGACAGATATGCAGTATCAGAAGGGACTGTTCTGATCCTTCGGACTGAACTCTAAAATAACATATGCCAGATGCCTCAGCTCATGTGACAGGTTAAAACCTTCTGCTTGAGTCATAGCATCCCTTTTAGAAAATCTCTTAATCAAGGTTTCATGTGATAGGTGCTCTACCCCTATTGCTAAACAAGATGTTTCCAAAGTAGTTAATTACCTTCACTATTTAAAAAATGCAGACTTTGTGTCTTATTTCCATTTTAAATTTGTCAAATGCCTGCTCCCAGCTAGAAGAAATTAGCAAGCTCTTCTTTTTTCCCCCTATTCTAAAAGAACCCCATGTTTTAGTAGATATTATTTATAGGCTATGGCCAGAAGTATGCTTAACCTTCTCTTCAATAAACTGTAGCCACTCTCATTACTTTTTCAGTAGAATTACTCTTCTATTTCTGAATAAGTATTAAACTTATTTGTTTTATAAAGCAATCACTAGAACTCAATGCAGAATTCCAGTAATAATCTTTGCTGAGCCATACTCAGAGGTAACATTACTTTGCGACTTCTAGAGGATATTCACATCCCAAGACTGTACTAAGTCTTGGGACTTTGAGAATTTCAACACAGTCCTGAAAGCTCGTATATTTGGCTGCTATTATGGCACCCATCTTCTTCTTAAGAAGCACTGTTTTCTAATGAGGATTTCCTCCTTTTTGTAAGTGACCCACTTGCTTTTTGCTGCAGATACTTAATTCTCCTTTTAATTGGATTAAAACGAGCACCCTTTAACTGACTCCAGCCTACGCTGTGACCCAGGTCACTTCCTTCTGTCATTATTTCACCATTTTTGTATGATTGGCCAATTTTACCAGTAATTACTTCAAATGTCTTCCAGGTAATGTTAGAGAAATTGAATAGTACAGAGGTTTCGGCACAGTGCTGAAAGAGCCTACTGGAATCTCTGCAATTCTGTTTGTCACAATTGACAGGTGTTTTGGTGGTCTCATTTCTGGGCTGATTTCATTTGCCATAAAGAAGGGCTCTTTCAAATCCAGTAAAGTTTAAATACACTTTATGGCAACTTACTTTATTTACTGAACTTGCAATTTCATGAAGTCAGTTTTATTTGATAGATGCTATGTTCTACAAAACCATGATAATTGGTACTAATTGTATATCTTTAAGTTCTTTGTCATATTATCTCATATCAAAATTCTCAGATTTTTCTGACACTTATGAAAGTTTAAATAAGTTTATCAGGTCACCTAGTTTACATCCTTAAAAAATTAATATTAGAATTTTTCTTTTCCTGGAACACTTTGAAGGTTTTCTAATATTCCATAAATTTCTAAAATGAACATTAATGGTTCAGCAAATTTCTGAGCCAATTCTTCGAATATTCTGAGTTTCCAATTATCTCATCCCACAGACGGGAAATATTTAATAGTAGTTGTTTAGCACAGTCGTCAGTTACTGACTGTTCATACATTAAAAAAATAAATTGATGGATGGATGGGACGGATAGCTGGGTAGACAGATCTCTCTTGGACATGATTAAACAGCAGTGGAAGGTTAAATAATCCAAAAAGTCATCCAACCCTATTAGACACCGGAAAACAGCTGAAGTGCTATGCCCTTGATCTGCAGACCCACTCCTTTATTGAGTATTCCAGTACCCATAAATCACCTTAGAATACAATACCTTCCAATGCACACATACATTATAGAGCTACTTACATACAGATTGTATCCTGAAATTCTTTACAGCACTAAAAAATTGCAAGGCAGCAGCTAGTATATTGTGTAAAGAACATAGCAAGGTAAAGACCTTACAAGGCAATTAAAGGAAAACCTCCATTCTCTGATAAGACTAATAAACACAGAGAAGAAGAAACTAAGCAGTCATAGGAATTAAATAGACTGAAGTAGCAGGGAAGGTCTGAGGAGTAGGTGGCCAGGTCCTGATGGGGGGAGAAGGTCAGGAGCTACTCCCACAGGAAGACTACTGTGATTTGAGCACCTTATTGCTGCCCTCGCAGAAAAAAATGCTTCCCTAGATCTCACCTTTCACTGGTCAGTAACTAAAGCAAGGAAACCTTGCGCTAAGGGGACAGTTATATTAATAACCAATTATATCAATAACTAATTCCTAATTACTGACCTAGATTCTTGGAGGAAGGACAGGAGAGCAAGGTCTCTGGTCTAACCAATTGCCAGTGCTTTCTGCAGGTCCCTCCATTTTAGTGTTCTCAGACATGGGGTGTGACTCCTGGGGTGTCCTGTGCAGGGCCAGGAGCTGGACTCAATGATCCTTGTGGATCCCTTCCAACTCAGGATACTCTGTGAGTCTATGGCTCTAGTCTGGCAAAGTCTCTTCTATGGCCTGGGAAAAATCACTTTGGACACAAGGGAAGCAAGAGACATGGACTTCTTTGCTAGTGCCTAGGCCATGTGCGTTGCCTTTCTTCTCTTTCTCTCCCACAGGCTGAGCAGCAGATCCTTGCTCTTCAGTTATTGTCATTTCCCTCTAGTGAAATGAATATGGGTTTCATGTCAAAAGGAAAACGTTCAGAGGTGTTCTGCTTAGCTAGTGACTTTCATAACTAAAGGAACAAGAAGTACCAAGAAAGATCCCTCATGGCAGTCAGACAAATAGTCTGATGGCCAGCACCAGTAAAAAAAAACTCTGGCCTAAAAAGAGATGATAAGCAGCAATTTGTACTGCTCTCTGTTGCAATCTCTTGCAAAGTGTATCTCTGAGATGGCAGCAAGTATCTGGAACGCAGATAAAAAGACTCACCTTAATTTTAAAGCAAGTTTAATATCTGTTTCTTTGAGGTCTTTCTTTTCCTTTCAATTGCTTGAAGGCAATCTAGTTACATGAGTGGACCTGCTGTAGGAACATCTGCCCCCAGTTCAGGAGTTTGGATGAAAAGCTTGCATCTGGACCTCATTCATGGTCTTGACTCCCAATTTAAGGGAAGTTCAGAGTGGTTGCCAAGCACTGGGCTCCATCCAGATGAAAGCTCCTGCCCAAGAGAGACAACATGTTATTCCAACCTTGTAGCAGATCATCAAGAGGCTGTTTAGCACATTAACCACTAATTCTTCTTGCTGGATGCAAAGAGAAACAGAACGCTCAGAAGGACCAATTAAGGATCCGTGGAAACATAATGATGTGCTCATTCAGGACTGCTCTTAGTGCACAAACTAATTCATGGACATGCAGAGACAACATGGACTGTAAACAAAAGGTTTACCGTTCAAAACAGTCTTCAGGAATACTCTGAGATAGATTGTGAATTCTCTTCTTTATCATCCTGGCTGATTAAAACAGAAAAATAGCCCTTAGGTAATATCTGTTACATAAAGCCATTGGTGATTGTGCTGATCATGTCATGAGAAAGGCATAAAGCTCCCTCCACACGCCACACCACAAGAATTTTCTATGGAAGGAAGGGGGAGAAAATAAAGCAATTCCAAAATTCTACACCAGTTTCTGCCTGCTAATACCTCATAAAGTCCTGCAGGAAAAGAGCAGGCCAGAAGAAGCAGTGGACTCCAACAACAGTACCTTTCCTGGAAGATGCTGCACAGAATCAGAAAGATTAAATGCCCTTGGTTGCTGTCCTAGCAGCTTTCTCCTTTCTTTGTTCTTTTGATAAATCATTTATTAGAACAGTGTTTTTACATAATCCCGGGGGGGGGGGGGGGGGGGGAGAGAGAAAAGGAAAAAAGAAAAAAAAACACCAATATCCCCCCCATTAAGTAGATTTATCACAAAATGCTGTCCTCCTACCAACCATCTTCAGACTAGAACATATATTTCCCTGATTATTAATTAACTGATGCACAGAAAGAGCTTCAAGCTTTTTAACCTCTCCTTTTCTCTTTTGTCCTTCGAGCATGTACATGACAATGCAGGGGTGGTGTTCAAAGCACAGATAGCAACTAGAACAGCTATCATGCCTTGAGCCCATGGGCTCAAACATTGAAGCCAGTTAGGAAGCAAGTATTTAAGTTATTTTCCCAGTACATACATTCTGCTCCTAGTCGTACATGCTTAAATCTGTACCAGTACCATTAACCCTGCTGACATAGATGAGGTGAGACAAAGATAGTTAACCACCAATACTACATGTAACAACAACAAAAAAAGTCAAAGCTGCCAGTAGGTATTTGACCTGAGAATAGAAAGGAATATGCTGTTGTTAGCCCAACATGCCTGTCCATCTGCCTATCCCTTATCCACCATAACGTCTCAAATCTCGGGATAAGCCATAGCTTTTCTTCTCTTTGGAGTTCATCCAAATACCTTCAACAATACGAAACACAACTACACATAAATAACAGGAAAGGGAGAGAGTTGAATGCACCAGCAACTTCTGAGAGTATCAAGGCCCCTATAAACTAAGTGAAATAAAACTAGAGTAATTAGCTGCTCTGTCCCTAGCATGTATTCACAAAGAAAATACACGGTTACTGGCATTTGCCATTCTCCTTCTCTTCCTCTAGCTCTACAACTACTGTTCCTCTACCCTCAGCATCGAGCCAGTGGAGATTTTTATATTGCATCAGTGAATAGCAGAACAACTAAGGAGAAAAAATCTGGTCCAAATCTGTAGGCAACTAATACCAAAATCAGAGTACAAGTCCCAGCTTCATTATCTGGTCTAAATGAAATATAGTGGGCAAATGCACTTCTGATCTCTCTTATTAGTCCCATTTGTTAAAATGCTATATTATTTACAGCTTTGCACAGAATGAGGAAATGGGCTTAGAATTCCATCTCAAAAGCAAAGCGATGATAAAACCTGGAATAGCTTTGTGAGCTTATCTCACACCAGGATTTTTGCAGAGGTATGACCACATTAGCACCCCAGCACAAGGGCTTATCATCCCTTGAAGGTGTAGTCTTGGCAAAAGCAGAGAAATAATAATCTCCTGTCATAGAGGGCAGCACTTCTGGAGGGGCTTGAGTCAGCAGTTAACATCACTTTGGGAAGTAACTCACTTAGGCACTAGGCAGTTAATATCTTACCTTGAGATGTCATTGCTAACTATGGAACCAGGTAGATCCTGCAATAGAGGTGCCTTGATTCAAGCTGGGTGCCTGCCTTCACTGCAGCCAGCACTGGTCCCTGATCAGGGATTCAATTGAGCACAGCTAAAGGTGTCCTGATAAAAGAGGGAAATCCTCCCTACACTCCATTGACTGCATTGACTGGACCTCCACTGATTATTGTAGGGTCCTAAGGTGTTTTGTTCAGAAATATAAGAATATGCAGGCACAATCTAGATGTGCACATTTAGTTAGTGTGAGGGACGTCCCAACGGGGCCTGTTGCAAGAGTAGAAATCAAAGTTCTCAGGCCAGATAGGTTCTCTAAAGATACGAGCTAAGCAACCACCCAGCTGCAGCCAGCTCAGCTTTGATATTGGATCGCTGTGTGTATATTAGTAAAGTAAACATACCTGGCACTTCCTAGCACTGGGGACAGCTGGCACAAAATGGCCTACACCCAAATTATTAAATTCTCTCACTTTCTAGAACATCCACATCCAAGTTAACTACTGAAAACAGCCATCTCTGCTGTGCTAATACTCAGACTTTGTCCAGGAATTGTTTGGTGTTAAACACAAGTCAAAAAAACTGAGCAGTACAGATTACTAGGTTCCAGTTTCTCTGAACTTCACTGGCACAGCTTTAGCCTACTGTTTTAGATGTGCCTTACGGGTATTGGCAGGAATATCAGCAATCCAGATGTGATTTATAAAAAGAAATGGATTTCACTACATCCTATATTCAAAGGTGTGAGGTATATAAACAACATATTTAAGGCTGAAGCCTAAGTAAGGCATCCCCAAGAGAGTTTCCAGAAGTATTTTAAGTCTGAATGTATTTGGGTGAAACCAGGAAGTGTTTCGTTTATTTCTTCACTGAAATTGAATCATAGGGCTTTGTTGATAGATTATTCAAGTAGTCAAATGTAAACTGATAACATCACCAGGCACTTACTGGCTAATAAGCAATGGCAAGAGCAGATCCATAGCTGTTGAATAATACCACAGCTCATTACTCACTATAGCTCTCCAGTTTTCTCCCCAGAAATTGATGTTTGCTATGGGGCATGACAGTACTTTTTGTCTGTTCACCTTCAGAGCTGCAGTGTTGGTACCTCCTCATCCAGGTGTCTGGCAGGAAAACTGCGTGGACAGCCAGTTTACTTGGAGCCTTGGCTTCAAAAGGAGTGGACAAAGAAAGTTCCCTGTTTATTCCTTGAGCCTCCCTTTTAAAGCCACATGTGCCATACTCAGTAAACCTGTTGCCTTGCTTTGAGGCTAAGACCATAGGTTTTACGGCCTGTCATGAAGTTACGTTATTAGCCAAGGTCAGGGAGCACAGCTTTAGTGCAGGAGTGAGAAGGTGTCCTTGCAAGCACGACTCTGTGTCTTTTTCAGATGCAAGCCACCCTGTGTCGCCTGTGAGACTTGCTTCCCAGGAGGAGCTAGACCAGGGAGCAGAGGCTGCTGAGTGCATCCGCAGCACAGCCCAAGGCTGTGAGCCAGGCCTGGTGCTGCTGTCAGGAGCAGGTGTATACCTGGCAGCAAACACTCAGCATTAGCTTTTTGAGGGGCTTGCAAAAACCGTCTCTTCATTTCAGCCTGTCTGTCGAGCAACACCAGGCTCCAAGGATTGATTTGTGCTGCCAGAGCCTTGCAGGGTTGGTAAACAGATGGCTTTGTCTGGAGAGCAGGCTGGTCCAGGCTAGTCTCACCCAAGGTTTGTGCTCAGAAATGTTGTTGGCACACAGGGACATTTCTGGCAAAAGTAGCAGAGGCAATGCCTGTACAATGTGATGGCTCCTGTGTCAGTATCTCAGACCCATGGTCACTCCAGGTACAGCCATATACAGTCTGGGCAAATGAGACCTATTTTGGATCTAACATTTAAAAAAAAAAATTTAAAAAACCCTTCCCAAAGCTCAAATCATTAGATGCTTTGCATGCTGAGTGGTTCTGGCCTGTATTATTTCATCAGATTTTTAGAGAGCAAATTGAGGCAAAGAATGTCTTAGGTGACCCGTAGATACAATATTCAGTCACTATAGTTGTTTCTAGTGCTGGATGTGCTCTGTGGTAATTTGGAAGATTTGCTGGCAAAGTATGAAATTCCATAGGGAAACCATGTTAGGAAAGCACTAGTGTTCATCTTTCAACTGCAGAGTCAACATGGAGTCTGCAGAAAGTGCCAGTGATTAAAGCTCTTTATATTGCTTGGCTGGCCAACAATCAAACTACTCGTGCCAATTAACACAATAATGAAGAATTTATTAAACTCACATTTTACTGATATTGCCATAATAAGGAAGAAGCAGTAGGTGTATCAGGTTCCCCTCACCATTAGTATTGGAAGTCTAAGAAAGAGTTATGCTGGCAAGTTAGGGAAGGTCTAGAGATTCAGCCCAGTCACCATGGAGGGAAATAGAGGAAGAGTGCCTTGAGACCATGCATTACATCTGCTGACTCCCAGCTCAAAGGTTGCAGCACCAGCATTTGGATCCCTGTGCTCCACATAGTCTAGTGTTCAGACTGGCACTCAGACCAGGCAATGTGTCCTGGGACACTGATCCGTAACAACCCCTCCTATCCTTTGTCCCACATTGGCAACCATCTTCTCCTCACTCTCCTGCCCACCTGCCCACCCTCCTACCTGCTCACTTCCCCCCTCTCAAGCGCCCTCACCCCTTTCCCCATGTTCATTCTCAGTGATTGTTGCATGTACGTGCCTTGGCACCCTTCAGCTCATTAAGTCCCCTGCCTTGCCTCATGTTTTGACAGGTTTTGTGAGTTTTGACAATCCTGCCAGTGCCCAAGCTGCTATCCAGGCCATGAACGGATTCCAGATTGGCATGAAGAGGCTGAAGGTGCAGCTGAAGAGGCCAAAGGATGCCAATCGTCCCTACTGAAGGGTTTTGGGAACCACTGGATACAAAGCACTAGCACAGGTAACTGCATGGGGAGGGGGGTGTCAGCTACACTTGTAGCGTCTCTCTGTGTTGTAGACCCTCCAGGAGATTCAGCTCTGTGACTCTCTATCTTCTGCCTTTTTGACTCTGGCTGGAGCCGCTCTGTTTAGACATGCACCCACACATAAAGTAGGAACTGTCTGTGTGTGTGTGTCTCCTTAGAAAAAGAGGTGGAAGGATGCTTACCAAGGGATAAGCCAAGCTCCTTATCCCAGGGGCATCCTGCATCTCTAGAAAGTGTTTCTGGTCACTAGAGGAGAGTCAGCAGCTGTCCTGATTCCCCTTGCTCAGTGAAAGAGAGCATTTCTGGTGCTTGAAGAAAACCTTCAGTTAAGAGGTGGGACTTGGCTGCAGTTTAATCCCAGGTGACTGGACTGGGACAGTGTCTGTCTCAATAGCTCTGTGTTGCAAATGTTTCAAAGCATTCTTCATTCTTCATGCGGTACAGTCTGTATCCGATTCCATCCCAGCATAATAACTTAATGTAAATATGTCTCCCTGACAACCAAATAACCCCTTATTTCTTTCTTCACAAACTCAAGAAAATAATAGAGGGATCCATGTTCACTTCTTGGTCAGTTGTTTTAAACTCTCGTGTGTAGATAAAACTCAACCAAAGCCAAGGCAGCTTAGCTGGAGTGAGGACTTGGGTTCTTGTTTTCAGACTCATGTACCATGTATTGCTGGAAGGAAACCAGCTGGATGTTCCAAGGGAACTTCTAATACATGTAACAACACCAAAAATATCAGAAGCAGTAGCTTGCTTCATTGGAATCCCAACATATCACCAATAACAAAAATGGAGATGTTTCCAAAAACGGAAATATTTTCCAGCACTGGCTGGCTCTTCCACTAGGTAATTCTTTGAGAAACAGAAATATAAACCCCTATGTCTTTGTTTACAGAGACAGGAAGTCTCCCTATTGTTAAAACTGTTCCACACCAGAGATTCCCCAATAAACTCAGCACCTAGGGAGGCCCTAGGCAATTTGTACTCCTGAATTAGTGATAAAGAGATTGGTTAGGTGACCTTTCTATGCCATTTTAGCTGTAATATCTAAGATTCTGTGATTTTTATTCAGGCCTCTTTTGTTTCACCTAAGACAGGCAGGAAACTCCTATCTTCAGCTTTCCCAAAGAACAATAGAGTGTTTTAATTTTTCACTGGTATCCTAAATATCTTTGAAAAATACATTTTTCCAGTCTTCAGAGCAGTATCCTTTCCAGTGAGAATTAAGGAATGGGATCAAAAGGTCTTTGGAAGAGGTGCTGCACTGAAGACAACATAAAGGAGATTAAGAAACCTTTCAATAAACATATTAGGTGCATGTGCAAGAAACAGCCTCCATAGTTTAGAATCTCCTTTATATGTGACTATATTAAGATAACTGTCAATGCATTTCCCCCCTTCAAATACCTCTTTTCTTTTCCTTGCTTATGAAAAGGCCTCTTGGAAGCTTGAAACCAAAATATGTTGCCATATCCAAATGCTTTTTGCTTCATCACACTGGCTTTTTTCTGCAGGCTTTGCTGGGCGAGAGCGGGGGGTGCATGCATGCAATTGTGTTCAAGCAGGGGCTGCCTTTGTCAGGGAGGTTTTCCAGGACACCTGCAAAAGGATCAAGGAACACAAAGGTCTCCCTACTTAGGCATCAAGATTTATGTCTCAGCATAGCTGCGCTCACTGAGGATATGCTTGTTTCTCATGGTGGTGCAAGGAGATGCAAGGCTGTGGATATCTGTGTTGTTAAAGATTCACCAGTCTGAGTCTACAGTGGTTTTTATTATCATGGTTCGTCATGAAGTGGTCTGAGGTCTCAGCTTGTTTCCTACAAAAAGATTACTCACTAGTAGGACTAGGATTTGTTGTTTGGGTGAGGTTTTTCCCCAGTAAATTATATAAAAATGAATCAGCAGGTAAAATGGTAATAAAATCCCCTATGCCTCTCTTAGAGCATTTTTTTCCTTTCCTTTGCTTCTACTAAGCAGAACAGTCTTAAGTATTGTCTCTAGATAGGAAATCCTTTAGCCTTCCTGGCCTTTACTTTGGCTTTAGTGCTCTGCTGTGCAGAAAAATCGTCCAGTTGATACCACCAGATCACTTCCACCCTCATCTTGGAGGAGCCTTGTTTAGAGACCCCAACAAAATGTATCTCAGAGATCCTCATTCTCTTGCATGTTCACACCTTGTTGAGCCCACTGCAGGAGCCATACTTGACTTTTAGGAGAAAGGAGCTCTCTGGGAAAAAAGTTTTATACATGTGTTGTTCCACCTAAGAGAAGGAATTGCCTGAATGCCCATGGCCCTAGGAGAACATTGCAGGAGCATTTCTCAGGGCAGGATTTGGGTTAGCACATGGAGTACCATGCTGCAATAGACTGGAGAGGACACTTGGTGACACTAAGGATACCCAGAAGGTCAGAAGGGCTTAAGCCTCCATCTTTCTTCAGCTCATCTGCCTCCCAGTGCAGATTGGGAACATCAGTACCAGCACATTTGACGCAGGCAGGATTCTTAGCTACGATGGCCACAGGTCAGATCCCACCAGGAATAAGCGTGGCTCAGAGATAGGTCAGCCGTTCTGGGCTCAGCACAGCATTGTACATCCAGAGCTGGCTTGATTTGCAACTTCCTTTAACTGATAGAAACACAATAACCCCACTGTGTTTTTTATCTGTCTTTACTTTGGATGCAGCTCTTCAGGATCTTTAATTCTGATTTGAAACATGTTTATAACCATATTGGCATCAGGGTAATTTCTCATGTACTTCAAGAAAAAGCTCAAGAAACTTTTTAACTGGGATTTTTCCAAGGAAGGTCTTTTTCTATTAAATTGCTTTCAAAAAATAAGTTGCCAACGACGACAACAACAACAACAAAAAACAGCACCCAGTATGATATAATCCACCAGAGTAGTTTTTTCCTAACTGAGAAATAAAGAGTTTCACTAAATTTTGATTCTGGATGCACGTTTTTTTTAAAAAAAGTTGTAAATCTCCCTTTTGGGATGCAAGCAGTGATTTGAAGTCCTTTGTTTTATTTGCAAGTGCTCTAAACTTGCTGTCAAACACTGAAAGGGTCTCTGTGATATGGCAGATAAGCCCAAAGCTGCAACAAGCAAAGCCCTGAAGAATTTAGATGGCAAAATGGCTGCCTCTGTTCTCTTATTTCTTTATAATTAAAGAAGTGGTTGTAGGGAAAAAAAAAAAAAGAAAAGAGGGGAGGAAGGATGGGCTGGGAGAAAGCAAAAGAGAGGAGGATCATTTGAGGTAACTCTGCCAAAATCGATATATCCTATTACCAATACCCCTCAGGACTAGAAAGCAAGGATTTGGAGACACTCCATGTGTCTTTCCGATAGTAAATGCACAGAATAATTAAGGAAAAATCAACCTGAAATCCACAGCTCCCTTAGGTGGCCATTCCTAGGAGCCCTTCAACACCGTGTGCTATGACAAAGCTGCAGGTGCAGCCAGCCTGGGGCTCTGTGTGAGCCCTGGGCCCACAGAGCACAGCTGGGACAGGCAGGACAACACTGCCTAGAAAATGCACAGCTCACAGCTTTTCCAGAGCTCAGGACAGAACGCAGAGCAGCCAAGGAGCATCCAGCTGACAGATCAATAAAAAGCACTGCACACAAGAGCCGTGAAAATCCCGTCCATTCCCCTTCTGTGGCTTCATTGCAGTGACTGGTCATTGGCAAAGCGATGTTTTTCACCTCAGACAGACACTCTGCTGCTGAAGTTTTATTTAAAGCTAAAGATGAAGAGACATTTCAGTGAGACTAAGCCAGAGCAGTGACTGGCATGAAACTGTGTGAGACAAAGCGAGTGCGAGTGAGACAAACTGAGTGAGGCAAAAGGGAAACAGAGGAGTGAAAAAAAAATATAGAGAAAAGTTCAACAGCAACATTTTCTTATCTGTGCTCCTGAGCAGTGACAAAACATTAAATGAATGCACTGCCCAGGCAACCTGCCTCTCCAAAACAACAGAGGAAATAACATAGGCAAAAGCTCAAATAGGAAAAAAAAAAAAAAAAGATTTTCAGGTCCTCCTTCACAGCTTCATGAACATGGACTGATGTGTGGTTTATTGTAAAATGTGTGAAATGCATGTTTTTGCAGCTGTCTGGAATAGGTGGTATTTTTACTCTGAAGAAAGGTCGCTTTTTGGGGTTTTTTTAATTGGAACGTTTAGTTTACCAAACTGGAAAACTTTGCGTTATTCTCTTTTTGTTCCCTAATAAGAGAAAAAATAAAATATAAAGAAACCAAACTTCATTTTAAAGTAAGCATATACTATCAACCAAAAATAAAACAAACATGCAAAATTCCAAATAGCCATAAACAAAAAGATGTGAGTAGAAAATTTCTGGCTTCTCTTGTCATTTCAGATGGCTTCAATGCAAAGTCCAGTGAAAGTATATTTTCTACTGAAAATTTTGTTTGTGATGCCTCTCAGATAGCTTTCTATTACCTCCAGTGAGAGGCTATTCTGCAGTTGCATTGATCTCACTGTTTTCTATTAGGCTGTTCATCTTGAGATTCATACCAAATATCCTTTTTCAAGATAAAATCCCATTTCTTAGTAGTTATGCCTCCTACAATCATGCTAACCAGCTTCTCTTCCACCTGCACAGATTATTGTTGTTTCCCTCTTTTACTCATCACTTAGATCGTTTAGGACTTGCTTACATTATGGAAATTTGCACTAGTATAATTGCATCAAAACAGTACTCCAGCATAAGCTTTAATATGAGCGGATAAAGCGAGAAAAAAAAAATCAGCACAGCTTAATTTTGGAAAGTCTGTTTAGGTACTGGAAAAACATCACCTCAGCCAATATTTTTTTCTGTTCTTTGGATTACTTTTGGTTTTCATTTCCACTGACACTTGTGATTAAATTAAGTGTCCCTCGCCGTGTTTGCAACCCAAACTTTGTGCTGCTGTGTTGTACTAAGAGAATGGAAGTGAATTTCAGTGGGGGAGGCTAAAACAGGATTCCTGAAGGTGTTTGCAAGACTGACAAGGAAATTTTTTTTTTTCTGTCTGATCATTTTTAACCTCTCTGTCCATTTAAATTACTGATAACTTTATTATAGCAAAATTCTCATGTCTGTTCTACAAACCACAGTTTCGATACCAGAGCATGCAAAATCCCATTTGCTAATTATTTTATTCTAAGATTGGCACACAATATAATGCACTGATGGAAAACGACAATAATTAATTACTGCATTTACTCCAAAATTACAATCAGTAATTACTGCTCTGAGACTGAATTCCATTCAGCAATATTTGGAACTTGTTCTTTCTCAAAGCAGGGCAGATTTTCAGGAGTATTGCTGTGTTTGCATCTAAATGAGTCCATGTAGGTCACTAACGGATCTGCGCTATTTGTCATGGGAGTGATAGAGCAGCACAAGGCAACACCACAACACTTTCCCTCATTTGGAGCAGGAATTCTTCATTAAAACCCATGTCCCCATTTTTTAATAAATGTTAGATAATATAAATATTTCAGAATTAAATAACAGATATTAAAGCAGCCTCCCACTTCTCATCTCACTGTGATGTTCTTGGCCCTGGTGCTCTGAAGTAAATTTCTGGGGGCTTGTGGGAACTTTTGCCAAAGATTCCGCCAGCAAAGAGTCTTCTGAGTTGTCCCTACTGTGGAAAGACCAGGAGCTTGTTATGGTTGTGCCCTCTTCAAAGGTTTCCCACAGCAAAACCCCCAAAGCTGCAGGGTTGGCTGGAGGGTGGTAATGTCATATTCAGCCACTTGAGCAAGATTACTGTGGGAGTTCATATGGACAATGTCACAAAAATTATCTGAGTAAGTCAGATTTTAGAGCCTTTCTGAGCTCAGTGTGAGCTTCAATTGCATCAGTTAATGGGCAGCTGCAGTAATCTGAAAAAGCAGCCTTTGAAGGAAATTTTTAGTGGGTTCATTCAGCACACAGGTTTGCTGGACCAGTGCATGAGGGACTGCAACTTGAAGGAAAACTGGAAAATATAAGAAAAGGAAAGAGCAGGCATTTGAAACAGCTGTGATTTGAAATAAGAGCCAAAGAGACGGAAAAACACAGGAGACATCCATAGCCAAATTTTTTGTTCAAGCAGCAGCAGCAGCAAAAACTGACAGAATGAATCCTCTGCTAAATAAAATGTGTACAAAATGAATGAGAGAAGGCAAAGACCCACATTGAAACAGGATTGTGAAAATACAGGATGAGTCCTAGAAAGCAAGCATAGTCATTTCTCTGCAGGACCTTGAAATAAGTTACAAGTCAGCAAAATCCTGTGTTACTGGGGAGAGACCAGTAACGAGCAAGCAGGAAACCGGCATGTTATCAATTTGCAAAAGCTACTTGGGGCCAGAGCAAAAATAGGTCTGGAACTTCAGAGATGAAGGCAGATAAAGCTGTCTTTGGTGTGTTCAGTCAATAAAAACATCAGCACCACAAACATGCTTTTTTGCCCACATAAAGACAATATGAACAGTATAGGACAAAGGCAGGGCACAGCCCTCTGGGCCTAAGAAGAAGGTTAAAACCTTCTTCCAGGGAAACTGGAAATTCCCAGTGAAATCTGAGTTACAAGTCAGCCCCAACACGTGATTCACAGGACTCAGGTCACTTGTGCAGCATTGATCAGTAGCTGAAAATGATCTGATCTTTTTGTCACTGACCTTTGAGAGCTACTGCAGAACCATGAATTGAAGCTCTATGGGGTAGTGTTTGGCACTTACACTGTAGAGATAAAGAAAAGGGAGGCTAAAAAACTCCATGAAATTTACTCTGCAGGAGAAAACTGCTACAGGAGTTGGCAAGAATCTTAATAAGGGGTTGCAGAGTACTCCATCAATGTGAGCACCTTAAATTGATGTCCTTATGGTTTGGAAGGCATATACGATCAGCTGCACTAGAACACTGTTTCTCGTTCCCACGGTTTTACCCAGTGATATATCAAATGCAATAATTGCATATTTGAATAATTCATAGGTACGGTAACTTTGGCCAGATACAAGTGAATATCAAAACTCTAGTCTCTGAAGTGTTTGATTCAGCTGTAGCAGAGAATTGAAGGTTTACGGTACAAACTCTGCTTCTCAGGTGTCTTTCATCCTGCCCTGTGACTGCAGTTAGGGAAAAAAAGAGAGTTTTTATTTCAAATGGTTCATTTTTCCACTTAGCTGAGCTTCATCCAACCTTTTTGAAATATTGGGAAGAAGGCTGAGCTGGAGGGGAAAGGAGAACAGCAGTCAAGTCATTTCCCAAGCAAGAAGCAGAGTAAATGAAAACTCAGTGCTTTGTCTGGAAAAGTACTAACCACAGCCATGATCGGGCTAAGTTCTCAGGCAGCGTCAATCACCAGCTCTTCTGAAGCCAGTGAAGTAACACTGATTTATGGCAGCCAAGGATTCAGGCCCACTATTACTTATTTAACTCTAAATGTTCTCCTAGCAAAGATGTTTCAATTATTTGCAATTCTAGAGGGAGATGCAAAGTCACCATTCTGGCTGCTCTGGTCTTCTCAGAGCAGAGAGACTAGGGAATGATCATGCCTATCTCCAAATATCACCATGGTTCATTTTGAAAATGCCTTTCTGTGACAATGACTTACAAACAGAAGAAAATCTCTTGCACCCACTGAAAACTGCAGTTCCACACTCAAGTGATTTAGAAAGCAGATTTCTCCCATTATTGAGAGATACATTCTCCATCCCCAGCTCTAGCTATCCCCTTTTTCCTATGTAAAACAGATCCAGCAGCTGGGCTGCCTGAAGCACCTGTTCTATGCAGAGCAATAACATTTTAAAATCCTCACAGTGATGAGATGACAACCTTTGAGATTTCTGGCTCTGTGACGCCCAGTCCTTGAAGCCAAAGATATCTTTTGGTTGATTTGAATGTGCTGTAGACCATGGTTGTCATGGCAGAGTCTTAAAAGCAGGTTGTTCCAAAACAAAATAGGTTTTCACTACCTTGATTTCTAAGGATTTGGAAACAATTGGGCCATTAAACACATGGGCTGTGCAGTCAGCTAAAAATTTGTCTTTTCTGGATAAGATTCTCTATTTTTCTCTACTCTCTTGAAGCAACTCCACTCATGGGTAGACGTTGCATTCCATTTCCTTGGATGTATGACAAGTGAATGCTTTCCATGCTCTTTATTTTTGTCTGTGCATTCTCCTTTCATGGTACATATTTCTCCAGCATGGCAGATTGGACACTGGGAAAGGAAACCAGGCAGGCAGCCCAATGCCAGCTGTAGCAAACTGGGCTCTTATGCGCCACTTTTAAGAAATTTGGTGCTTTCAGAAGGGGGTTTATTTGAGGGGTTTCTGTCTTCTGATCTTAGGTTACAAGGGCATTATTTAGTACAGACCTTGGTACACATAATCCCAGCAGGAATTCCTATAAGCCTGGTTCCCATTACCCATGAAGACCTGTGTAATGCAATTTAGAGAAAGGTGTACAGATCCTCATCAGGGGTAAAGGAATAGCTCTTTCCTGGAGAAATATTCCTATACTTAAACCTGAATGGAGGAATTAATGTCCTGAGATGCTTTGTTGAGGAGCATGCTGATATCTGTTAGTAAAGGCACACAGACTTGCACCATGGTTATCTTTGGGGTCTTTTCTCTTTCAGCACAGACCCACTTCCTGACAGCCTGACTTTTGGTACTCACCAGGGATTCCTGGAAGTCACACCAGGATGCTGCTTAGGATTAAAATGCAAATAATTTCTTTCTTCAGAAATGCTCTAGAATAAATGAGTTATCCTGAAGTTCACAGGTATCTGAAGAAGTGCTGGGCCTGTCCTTCACCTGCAGAAAAAGAAGTAGGCTTTAAGGGAGTGATGATGATTTGTGTCAGCTAAAGACTTGCTGTGAGATTTGGTCACTTACACTCAGGGAGCAGAAATCTTCTGCTTTTTCTCTTCTAATCTTTCAAATTGCCTCTGTAATTTTTTCCCCAAGTTGTGTGTGCTCAGTGTGTTCTGTCGATGTGAGAAGTGGTAATGTCACTCTGCTAGGAGTTTTATGGTTCACAGAAGGCAGGATTTGTATTGAGATAGACAGATAGATGGATGTCTGGTGCCTGAACACAACGTATTACAGAGATTGACCCAAAATTTTCAACGCTAAAATCCCAAACGATAGACTGAGGGAATCTCTGTCTGGGAGATTTCACATGGATTTTATCTCTTTTTTTTCTGATTAATACAAGCCTTTAAAAGCATATCATCCCTGTCCCTTTGCCCAAATAATTGGAGAAGATCAGAGCAAAGAAGGATCAATAGCAAATAAGTAGTCTACATTTTCTCAGGTGTCAATGTAAAGCAGGTCAGACATGCCATACTGGGAAGGGAAGGAAGTTAGTGAAGTCTGGTGTGCATTCAGATAAGGAACATTCACCGTGACAAAGGAGGAGGTGAATCCTGTTGCCCGTGCAGGTGGTAAACTCAGGGAAGGTGGCAGTGGTGCTCATGTCCCTGACAAGCCAGGCCCAGGGCCACACTGAGATCTGGGCTCTCCCTGCACGAGAGGGGAATGGAAAGGAGCAGAAGCGCTGGCTGATGGGAGCAGTAGGGACACCATCCTGCCAAGCTGCCTGCGGAGCCTGGAGCTGCCTCCTAAAGAAGGCAAGTGGCTGGTCACAACTGGAGACGAGCTGTTCCCCATTTGTTTGTGCTCCTCAGAGTGGCAGGGATCCGCTCTCCATCAGAATAATCCAATTGAACAAAATGATTCATATTAGCAGGCACATCTGTCTGAGGCCAAAGCAGAACCCTGGTGTTAGTTTAATAAATGGCGTTCATTAAACTCAGCTGAAAATATAATCTGGAGAGACTGATGGGGTGAACAGAGCAAAGAATAAGCAAAAGGAGTTAGCAATTATCAGATGTCATTTGTTCTACTGGTACCACGGAATTGGAGCTTGTTTGCTGAAATCTTAATTTCATTTCGCTGAGGCAGAATCCATCAGAGAAGCTTATGCTGCAGCTATGATTCCTGTTTGTCAGGCCTTGGTAGGGAATGGGGCATTTTTCTTTCCTCCTTTTCTACCAGACAGAGCACTGAAGGAGCACAGATCCCAGCAGAGAGCCCAAGGACAGGAAAGATGGAGGGAGCAGCCTTTCCTTTGCCATTAAAAGACTGCTCAGTAAAGTTCCCTGTGCTGCAACATGGGCAGTGTTTTGGGAGAGGAACTTTGGGTATTTCCAATGCAGAAAATGCCATAAATTTTCCCAGTTGCTCGGCCATTTCCCCTCCACACCAAGACGGTGTATAAACACTTCTCATTTGACTTCAGGAGCATTTTACACCATATAGGGTGGGGGCCAGTGTTTCCACTGGCAAATGTTTCCCTTCTTTTCAGACTGTACAGAAGTTGGGTCCTTCGTGGTGGTCAGGTCAGGGAAACTCCTGCAGCTGTGCTCTGTCCAAGGCAGCAGAGGGGAGGAGGCACAGGCACCGAGGCACAGGCATTGCAGTGCTGGAGGCAGCCCACACATCCAAAGCATAACCCTGATGGTCTGGGGCTGCCTCCTTCAGGCCCGGCTCTCGCCCTGTTCCAGCTCAGCCAGCTCAGTTTTTTGGCATTAACATTCCTGGCCATAAGTCTCCACACAAAACACTGAATCCAGAGGGAGTGCTCTTAAGAGGGAGAGCTGCCTTTCCCAATTCCTATTGAGCAGAGACAAGCTTCTTGGGACTGACTTACAGAATGGTCAGCATTTGAAGATTGGCTAGACAACCTGTTTCTTGCAAGTTGCTTTGGTTTTGTTTAGTTTTAACTTGTCCCTGCAGGTATTCAAATGGTCCTTGGTGTGCTTCAGGGGAAGGCAAGAAAGGATTTTATATTTATAGACTTACCAGGGCAGCTCTCGAGTCCCAGCCAGTTAGAAAAAATCAAAAGAATAATGGAGGAGAAGGGAAAGCTTGACCTCATGAGCTTTCAGCGTTGATTAGTTTGTTGGTGTCAGGAACCTTTTCTTGTTCGGGGCAGACTAACTGTGAAATAACTTTTTTTCCCCTACTCTTTAATCTGTGTCCTGTATTCCCAAGGGGAATGAGGAGCCAATACCTGCCTTCATGGAGCTCTCCTTCAGAGGAAGCAAGTGCATGGACTTGCACACCAGCAGCAAAGGGCTGGTGGGTTGGGTTTTCTCCAAGACTCATCTTCTCAGTGCGCCCTTTGGCAAGAGGCTGAACACCTTCAACATCCTTCAAAATTGTTTAAGAATCAGTTGCAGACATGAGCTTCTCTGGAGATGGTCAGGGGTTTTTCTTGCCCTAATGAGCACAAAAGATGGAGGAAGAGTTTCAGAGATGGGCAACATCTTTCTGATATTTGCCATGGACTCCTCCATCGCCATCAGGCTTCCTCCACAGCCTTGGAAGTGAGTGAGACATGCACTGAATCCCACCTCTTGCCCACTACCATTCCTCAGTCAGGTTAATCCTGAGCTTTCAGGCACGGGGAGGAGCATAAAGGCTTAGGTTAGCGTGACGCTGTCATTTGTATGAGACTGGTGAGAAACTTGCTGAATTTGCTTGGTTCAGCTCTGTGGATCAGGGGATGATGGCATTTCCAAGCCAGCACAGCTGCAGGCACAAGGGGACATGCTTCATAAGCATGGGCTGTCTGAGGTGACAATGAACCAGAAACCCAAAGAACTGAGACTGATCAGACTCAACTGGATGCAAATAGAATTTGGGATTTATTTTCAATACTCTTTTCAAAGTACATTGAAGTAATCTTATGAAGCAGACATCATGGGAATCAATAGTGCTTTCAGAAAAAAAAATTGTTTTGTTTTGGATTTCTTTTTAAATTCTCAGACAAAAAGTTTTGACTATTTTTATGCAGTGATAATGTTTGACTGATCACCTGCATTTTCCACCAATAAAAGCTTTGAACAAAAATGTGATCCAGCTCTAAATTAGAACCATATAAATACCTCAGCTATAGCAGTGAAATGAGTCACAGACATCAGTCACATGCGTAAGTGTTTACAGAATCAAATTCGGAGATACTAAAATTTTCCAGGAGATGTGAATTCTTCAGACGGAAACTGCTCCAACTATATGGTGGAATTCTCATCTTATCTTTCTCCAACTCAGAAAGAGTTACTATCTCCTTAGTAAAAGTATCCTCTTTTAGAAACTCCATACAGAATTTGGCTTCAAGAATATTTGTGGGTTTTTTAACCAAAAAAAAAAAAAAACAAGAAAAAAGAAAATTAAAAAAAAATTTAATCATTAATAGAACTATGTAAGCTTATTGAGTCACATTGGACTTTAATCAATTTGAAATATTTGGGGCACCAATTTCCACCTTACTGCTCCTCGCTGGAGGTACATCTGAGTTTTAGTGCAATTAAAATGAAGCAGGAAATATTTTTAGCTAATTGTACTGTGCACCTTGAAGGTAATTTGAAGCTGCAGGCAAAAAAAATAAAATATCAGAAGGAGTAATTGAGTGTTGCAAGCTGGGAGTATGTGTTCCTGGCTGCATTCTGATTTAAAGGGGTACAGAGGCCAGGCGTGGAGCTGAACAGCTTTGGCAGAAGGAGAGTGAAGCCTCAGCTCTGGAAAACAGTTCCAGGATACATCACAGGCCAGCAGACCCACCAGTCCTGCCACTGGCACCAGACCAGCTCTGGGAGACTCACTGAGGACAATGTCCCTGGCAGGGATGTCAGGCTGGGAGAAGAGCTGGGGTCTCCTCTTCTGCAACCCTACACGAGCACCTCCCCAACACATCCTTCATGTACCTGGTGAGCAGCTACAGACCAAATTCTTACCCCTCCACCCTGGCAGGCAGCTGTGGACTCTCGTGTCTTGTGGCAGGTACTGGAGCCACTGGTGAGGTGTATCAGGCAACCTGCTGGGAGGGCACAGGCAGCTTAATTGTATCTGCTGAGATCCACCAGCTGGACTTGATTAGGGTCTTGAGGTCATCCTAGGGGTCTGTTGAGGAAAGGAAGAGAAAAGTAGGATCCCCATCTAACCCTCAGCAACAGAAACAGGACAGCATAGCACTGGTTCCGTCTGCATTTTGATACGGTCTAGTCAATCTATAAAGGGGAAAAGCAGAAACAGTGGGGACTGGGCACTGAGGCTTTCTTACAGCTTCCCAATTAGAGTTAGTTCTCAGCCATGTACATTTTTTTAATTAAACTGTTGGTACAATGCTCAGGAGATAGAAAACTCCTTGAGGCCCTCTTGTAATAAAGAACCTTTCATTGTATGCAGAAAGGCAAGCTTAATTTCCTCTCCCACCTAATATTCACCTGCAGCAAAAGCAGGGGCAAGCACTCTGTATAGGCAGGATAAATGCTCCTTAGGGCACAGGACCCACTGATTTCCCATTTGGACAGAAAGCGGCTACATCCTTTGCTGGAAAAGTAGCCACATAACACTCATTTGACCTTTACCATCACTGATTCCCAAAAATGACCGGAGTTCATTGTACTGATCTTTGCCTGCAAAGTTCTTGATTGGCAAAACAGAGCTGAGAGAGGAATGGAGCCATGGCTATGCTTGCACGAGCGAGTAAATTCTGGGTGCTGCTGAGAAGGGTGGACAGGGCTGTGACCACTCAGACCTCACCAAGCCCTCTGTTGCTCCCAGCTGCAGCCCCGGTGATGGGGAGAGCTCCCTCCTGCACCAGCCCACTCCAAATCCCCACCCTGCCCTGCCCAGCCCAGTCTTTCCTCCCACCACACACGTCCACATCTTTTTCAGGATTCCTCCACCACCCTTGTGACCCCCACCACTCTGTGGCCACTTCTTGTGCCACTGCCTGGGGCCAGCGTGAGAAAAGGCAACACTGCTCAGGGAGCCAGTGACATTTTCTGATTGTCCAGGCTGGCTTCTCCAGGAGCAGCTGCTCCGTTCTGGTGCTTTTTCATCCGCTGCTTGAGACTAATGGCTCTAGAAAAATAGATAAATCAGAGGTGACACAGCTATTGCTGCTTGACAATTTTTCATCAAACAAACTGGGGGAGGAGGGGATGACCAAAAAGTGACATTTTGACCAAACTGGATGTTTCCGCAGCAAATTTTCATTCCAGTAGATTAAAAAAGAAATGCGAACAGCGCAAAAACCATAACTGTCTTGATTAAAAATGTTGGCCTTCAAAACACTAAATTCCTCTTAAAAATGGACTGGTTTTCAGATTGATTTAAAAAAGGCAAAAATTAATCTATTTCTCTGGCCACCTCCCCCACCCCAGATTTGTTTTGTTTATTAACTAAAATATTCACAGGAAAGAAAGCCAAAATAATGACAATTTTCCTCTGGAAAATAATTGTCATTTTTCAACTAGCTCATAATGTAACACAGTTAAATGAGAGCAATCCTAGTAACAACACTGCACAGCAAGTAAGTCATACAATTATTTGAAAGAAGGGCATTACAATTTAAGAGCTAATTTTTATCATCACCTTAAATTAATAAATGGGAAAAATGAGGCAGGGTCATCAAGTATATTATAAGAAAAACAAAACAAAAAAAAAAAACAGAAAGCATTAGCATTTGAAATGCTGGACTCCCATCTCCCTGTTAGATCACATTGGCTTCTCTGTCTGTGCATGTATAATTGTGTCTGCTGATATGTATGTATATGTAATACCTCTGTACATATACATATGGATATATTGGTGTGCATTTTCATGTATATAAGGATTCATATATACAATCTGTCTCCTTTTTAACCTTCAGATGCTAGAACTGAAGTATCTGACAAAAATGTTCTCTTTTTTTTCCCCTGCCCCCACTAAAAATAGCACCCCAAGAGTCCAGGTAAACGCGTTGATGTCTGGTATAAATTATCAGTCTTCTTCTAATCCCAGCATGGATGCAAAGTCCCCTTCACCGCACTGCCCTTCCCACTCTAACGCATTTGGGCTCCTAATCTGGGGCTCACCACACAGCCTTAGCAGTGGTTGTCATAGGGATGGAGATTGTTTTGGAGAGCCCTGCCTGCTTTTTCCACCTCTGCCAGACAGTCTGGGCAGGAGCCGGGGAAGGGGGAGAATCTGTGTGGGTTGGTATTGGGGTATAGCGAAGAGGAGGACTGAGGCATAAGGAAAGCAGAGCCATCCAGTACTGGAGGCAAAAACAGAGAGGGAAATTGCTATAGAAACAGTATAAAACGCAGAGGAAAAAAACACGGGCTGGAATTTTAATAATATTGATCAGCTTCAGAGGCAATAGCTGTGAAGATCCATCACCAGTAGCAAAAATATCTCCAGTTCCTTCCAGTAGGTGTGCATGGCCATGGGCTCCAGCAGACAGAAGGACAGGATTCTGACTGCAGTCTTGGGTGGAATGCAAAGGCACGTGTGTGTGCAACTGGGGATCAATGTACATTGTATAAAGGTGAGGAAGTTAGCATACGCCATGATCAGAGGCTTCAGTGTGAGCACAGGGGATTGCCACTTCGGTGCTGGAAGAAGTGATGGCCTTTGAGTTTCTTCAGAGGGAGGTTTCTTACCTCCAAAACAAGAAAAAGGGGGTAGAGATAATCAGTGGAGACTTGACTAAGAGGGACTCAGGGGAGAGTCGCGGTAGAAACGGTGGGGAACTGAAGGCTGTAGATTTCTGCAGCGGAAGAAGAACTTCATCCTGGTAGACCACCACGATGGAGGCAGTGTTGGGACAATTGTGTGGTCCTGTGAAGGCACAGAGCAAGCTCGTACCTGCAGCTGGCTGCATTTGCAGCTTAGCAGAGATACAGTGACAGCTTCTGTGCTGTGGCACTCACCAGAGAGCCAGGGATTCTTGGGCTTGTGCAGCAACTTGAGCTCCCCTCTCAGCTCACCTACCTGCTGTAAGGGTATCATAGAATCATAGTATAGATTAGGCTGTAAAAACCCTCTAAAAACATTTAATTCAATCATTAACCCAGCACTGACAAGTTCACCACAAAAATGTGTCTCTAAGCGCCACATCCACACCTCTTTTAATCCGTCCAGGAATGGTGACACCACAACACACCAAGGCAGCCAATTCCAGTGCCCAGCAACCCTTCCAATGAAGAATCTTTTCCTAATATCCAATCTAAGCCATCCCTATTGCAACCTGAGGGAGCTGTTTGCTCTTGTTCTGTCACTGGTTACCTGGGGCAAGGGACCGACCCCACCTGTCTGCAGCCTCCTTTCAGAGGGAGAGTGATAAGGTCTCCCCTCAGCCTCCTACTGGCTCCGGTGCTGAGTCCTGGGGAACACCACTGGTGACCAGCCCCAGATGGATGTAATTCCATTCACCAACCCACTTTAATTCATTCACCCAAACATCTTCTAGATTTTTACCAGGCAACAGTGCACCCATACAAGCCATGAGCAGCCAGTTTCTCCTGGAAAATGCTGTAGGAAATGCTGTCAAATTCTTTGCTGAAGTTCAGATAGAGGTTCCCAGCATTTCATGCCACACTCCATGGGCAATGAGTGTCTCCCACAAAGCAGAGCTTATCCTCACAGCCCAGTCAGAGGCTGCTGTTAAAAGCTTTCCTTTGACATAGGTGTTTGTAGCATTAGGACTACTGTGCTGACAGCACAGGTTGCAAGGACATTAGATTTATGTTTGTCTAACCAAGGCTTTAACTGAGATTCATTTCCCCAGGTGGTACAGACCTACACTGTAACTATCCCCTTCACAGCCAGTCAGTCAAGGTCCTCATTATAACCATGAGAGAGATACTGGCTCCTTTTGGCCATGACTCACAGTCTTATCTGAACAGTTCCTAAGCATAAGTGAATTGGGACCGACTGTGCCGGTGTGTCTCCACTAATACTGTCCTAGAGTGATCTGTTCAGATGAAGATGTCTGCAGCTTGAATCCCATCATTAGGACTTCAAGCCCTTATCTCTCGCCAGTGCTCAAGGAGAACAGTCCCAGGCTGTTAAGCACTTACATGCTCCCAAGAAGAGGCTGGGCATCTACCAGATTTATTTGGCTACAGTTTGCTCAGTGTAGGAAGTCCTTGGACACGTCCCTAGAGACTGTCAAAGGGTCTTCTCCTGTCCACCGACTGGGCAGGTGCTACAGACCCCCGCTTTAGGAGGGCAGCTTCATTTGCTGCTTGAAATACAGACCCAAGTTAGGCAGACAGGATGACCACACGTAGCTTTTGTGTCAAAGAGTATTTTCAGGTGGCACTTTATCTTTATTTCTGGTTTTTTTAGCCTCAGCGAGTCCTAATCCTTCATCTGTACACGTATATGTTTGTATGTGCGTGCGTGTGCGTGTGTGTGTGTGTGTGTTTCATCTGCCGTGTCTTGAGGGTGTCTGTGGAGGACAGGCAGAGGGATGTTAGCACCACCTCCAAAGCAGTGGTCACTGACAGACCAGCCCGGTCCTTCCCACTCTGCACATTAAATCTTTTCCTCAGTAAAATTTCAGCAAAGAACCTCTGCCCAGTTTGAGAGTTGCCTGGATCTAGCATCCATGTGTAAACCCACTGAGCTCTACCCCTGACCCTGCAGCTGGTGCTATCCCATACTTCAACCCCAGACAGGAGACATGTGTTGCTACTACTTCCCAGGAATAGAGCAGGATATTGTTTGCTCCACCCAATCTCTCCCATTCCTGTTACCTCCTTTTCCCATTCATTGAATCAAAGCCTGTTAACCCTTCCTTTTCCTGCTGGCACAGCTGAGGTAAGGAAAGAGACAAGTGTGATGGTGCTGACAGCTCTCCTTCCTTCCCCAGCTGCTTGTTTTCCTGTGATATGACATGGCCAGAAAGCCCAGAGGGATAAGAGGGATGCTAGAGATCTCTTCCTCTTCCAGGAACTGTACAGCTGACACTATTTGCTCTTGGGTGCCTAGGGACACAGATGTCAACAATTCCTCCCTGGCCCATCTTCAAAAGGACAGTTTTCCCCCTCTTGGCTTGTGAAATAACTGTAGACATAGATCTTGCATCTGCCTTGGGGGTACCAGTCTATTGTCTTTGTCAAACCCCAGGAAGCTCAGGCTGAGACTTCCAGATCATCAAACGGCAAGACTTCGGGGCCAGGCCATAAAGAAGGAGTCAGCTTCACCCAAGACAGCAGCCAGCTGTGGGGAATGTGTGGAGCTGAAGCCAGTGCTCAGATCAGGGGCTTAGTTCAGCATCATCTCTTGTCAGCTAAGCATAAATGCTGTAGCCAAGAAAGCACGTTTCAGTTCACAGAAACAGTAAATTCCAGACAAACAAACAAAAAGCCAGAGAAAGAATTTTTGCTAGCCAGCATGCATGACTTCAGGATGAGAACTGCCAACAATATTCTTGCGACACCCCAACATGAGGTGAAATTTGATTTGTGTGCAGTGACTTTTCAGAAATAGGCTGCAATGAGAGATATGAGCCCTGCCAAGGGGACAGAAAGGCAATACCTGAGGAACAGGGTGCAGAGCTGCTGACTGAGACAAGTGTACTGTTGTGTGCAGTGATTTTCGGTGTTTACTGAGGCAAAACTCCGTGGGCCAGTAAAGGGACATTTTCCTTCACAGGAAAGGAACAGGGTGTTTCTACAGATTGTAGCAACCGGCCCCGTGGCAGGTTTTATTCCTTTTCCTTTTTCTTTGTCCTTTGCTTTTTCTTTTCCTTTCTCTTTTTGTTTTTTCTTTTTCTTTTTCTGTTTTATATCGTTCTCTCTCTTCTCTTCTCTTCTCTTTTCTCTTCTCTTCTCTTTTCTCTTCTCTTCTCTTCTCTTCTCTTCTCTTCTCTTCTCTTCTCTTCTCTTCTCTTCTCTTCTCTTCTCTTCTCTTCTCTTCTCTTCTCCTTCTCCTTCTCTTTTCTCTTTTCTCTTATCCCTTTTATTTTCCATTATCTTTTCAATTCAGGCCAGAGCCAAATGCAAAAGGAGTAAATGTCCTTCTTTTAATGACGCTGATTTAGGGACCATTGTATCATCCGAGTCCTCCTACAAGTCTGCTTCCCACACCATACCAGCATTGCTGTTTCAGAGCCCGCCGTCCTGTGAACTGCTAAATGGCCATGCAGCAACCAGCAGTAGCTGCTTTCCTATTGGGTTTTTTTTCCTAATTTTTTAAATTTTTGTTTTGTTTCGTTTTCTTTATTCTCAGTAGCCAAAGCAGCTCTTGGCCTATTACTCCCCCACGATTTTAAACTTGGGATGTAAATCAAATTAGCATGGTGCCTGCTCCCGAGCCCATCCGAGGCGGTGGCGAGGCTCCCGGGGGAATTCCAGCCAGCCTTCCAGCGGAGCGCAGGCGGCTGGGGGTGGTGCGGGGAAGGCCGGCGCTAACGGGAGCATTCTGGTTGGCAGTGAATGTATTTATTTTCCAGACTCCGCAAACCGATCTGTGTCTGCGCTCATCCATTCAGTGCATGCTCTCCTCAACAGCCGCTGCATCACGCTCTGTTCCTGTTCGCTGTTGACCGTGTGTCCACATTTAAGTGTGTGTTTTATGTGTGTGTCTCTGGCTAGGCCTCCTTCATCCTTTATTTTTTTTTATTCTTCCTTACTTTCTTTTCTTCTTTTCCTTTCTTTTCTTTCCGTTCGGTTAGTTTGTTTTGCTCTCATTCTTGTTTCATTTTCTATAGTTTAATGGCAAGTATTTCCATTAGAATTTTTTGATTGATGCTGTGTTTGTAACATTTTTTTTTTTTATTATTATTTTTATATATATCTTCTTTCCCCACCTTTCCCTTTTTCCACACTATATATAAATATATATATATAAAAAATCTTTTCTTCTTTTGTCATTCAATCAAATTCCAACCAAGAGCCAGTCAAATCCACCACAGTCTCGCGCTGAGCTAGGAAAAAAGTTCTCGTAATGACATGAAAGTGGAGAATACAGTTCCCCAGGCCGTAAGTTCAAATCAACTCGAAGTTGAAAGTGTGACATGATGGCGTCATGTAACA
>VZRN01000479.1:10011-23851 GCA_013397935.1 Dasyornis broadbenti | reverse complement strand
CAGAACACCTGCTGGATGACTGCGGTGCCACTGCTCTGTCACTCACCTGCTTTTGTAGACCTTCCCTCTGCTCAAGGAGGAGGTTCATTTCCTCTTTGATGCCCTGGAGTTCTTCCTTGTGCCTCTTCTGCGCTGCCTGGATTTCACTCTGAGCTTCCTGCAGCTCAGCTTGCAGCTTTGCCTTGATGATCTGGCAACAAAATGCAGAGCAACTTCTTGGGACTTGCCCTCAGGATCAACTTTTTCCACTTTCTATCTCAACATCTCATTCCTTCAGCCACTTCTTTTGGTTTCTCTACTCAGCTCTGCTTCATTGCAAGCCTCCCTTCCTGGGGCTGAGCTCTGGAGCTCAGCAGCCTCTGTGCTCCCAGGGCCTGAAGCAGCCCTTGCCTCCTCAGCCCCAGGAATTGCATTTTATGCCCTTGTCACTGCCCTGCACTCTGTTCCCATCCTACTCAGACTTACCTGCTCCTTCTCTCACTGCTCTTTCACCCTCTGCCCAAGCTGCTGGAGGTGCTGGCAGGTTTGGCTTAGCTCTCTCTGAGTTTGGAGCAGTGTTCCTAAGACAGCATTCCAATCCCTCTGCACTTCCAGCAGAACCTGCAAAGAAGAAAAGAGCAGAGGGATTCACACTTCCCCTGCAACATCTGCGTGGCCAGAGGCAAAAACTGATGGGCTCACGCGCTCTTAGAGCACTTGGCTGCTGCTCTGCTGGGCCAGTGACTGCTTCTAGGGAGACACAGCTTCCCAGCAAGTGACTTAAAACAGAGCCCAGAAGACAAGTCTGTGTCTCTATTAGAAATACTCCAGACAAGTCTCTAAAAAGATTTTTTTGCTCTTGTCAGCATCCCTGCTGTGCCCTCCCCATGCCCACAAAACAAAAGTCCTACAAACTCAGTTGGGCTATAAACACCTATCAGTAAACAACAAAAGGGGACCAGTAAGAAAACAGGGAAGATAACTTTGAGCCAAGTCTTAGAAAAACCAGAACACAAGAGCAGTACAAAAATGTCAACTGGAAGTTGATATTTCTACCTGGCTTCCTATAAGGGGTCTTGTTCCTAGTCCCAAAGATAGCCCCGTTCACCTTTCAGCTCCCAAAGTCAATGCAGAAGACATGGAGGGCACGTTCCACAGAGCCTCATACGCTGCTATTTGCCACAGCTCCAGCCTTGCAGAAAATCACACCATGTTTCCTTTCACAAGCATTACCTCTCTCTTGGCATTTTCAAAGCTAGTTTGTTCCTCTGCTGGTAGAACCTGCAGGGTGGCCACTTTCTGCTTCATCTCCAGCAGCACATTCTCAGGCTCCTGCTCTGTCTCTGCCTTTTCTTTTTCCCATTGCTCCAGCATATCCTGCATCTCTGCATGGTGCCTTTCAGGCTCACTTGCCTGAGAAGGGGAGAAAAAATCTTCAAGATGAAGTCCCAGCAAAGTATCTCACCAAAAAATGTGAAGCTTCTTCCCTCACAGAAACCACAACCTGAAAAGAGGGCATTTCAAGCATGGCTATTCTGCCCTCCAGAAACCATGTCCTGTCAGAGGATTGAAGAGGAGGCTGAGTTGGTGCAAGAATCACAGAAGCTTAGAATCATTTCTGTCGGGGAAGACCTTTCTAAGCATTGAGTCCAAGCCTTCAGAAAAAGAGGTGTCACCTTCTCCTCTCTGATGCCCCAGTCACAAGGACTGAAGGACAAGAGGCCTGTTCCATTCTTTTGCAGCCCAAAGCTAATCCCTCTGTCCACTGTGCAAGCACAGTAAGAAAGGAACTAAGTGCCAACAGCACTGTTGGCATCTGCTCCATGTTGGCATCTGCTCCATGTTGGCATCTGCTCTGTGGCACGTGGGACTCAGGGACCATCCTGCCCTGGGCTGCCACACTTTGGGCACCGCCCAAGCTGCTCTGGAACTCATCTTACACCCAACTGAAGCTGTGGCGGCAGTTACTGTCCCAGCACCGTCCTGTGGGTCTTCACGCGCCTCCAAGTCCAAGCCGCTGGCTCTGCTGCCCGGCCCAGCAGCGGGAGGCCTCTGGCAGAGGATTGCTGCCCTTTCACACCCTCAGGCTCTACTGGTGCTAAACCAGCCCACAGAGCTGGCCTGGGCGATTCAGAAGTCTATTATCCCCTACCAGGTCTCGCAGGAGCTCAGCAATTTCCGCTTGCTGAGCAGTTCCCTGAAGCCTGAGGCTTTCGTGACACTGCTGCTCTGCCTGCAAGAGCTGTTGTGCTGTCTCTTCCTGTTCCTGCTTCCTGAGAGCTCTCTCTGCTTCCAGCTCACATTGGAGGCATTTCACTTCCCCTGCAAACACAACCAACAGCGAGATTCAGAGTCTTTACTGACTTTCCTGACCTCAGACCCTTTCACTGTCAGTGCACTCCAGCCCCATCACTCCTCAAAAGCCCTGCAGACCAAAGTGGCTTTACAGCAGCTTCTGCCGGGGCAGCACCACAAAAAAAGCACAGGAGGCTCTCACCTTCTGTCACCTCCTTGGCCTTGGTAACTGTGAGTACTTGAGCTTCCAAATGGCTTCTGCTGATCTCCAGCTGAGATATTTGCTGCTGAGCAGCAAACAGGCTGGATTCCAGGCTCTCCTTTGCTGACCTAGAGGTTGCAAATATGGAGAGAAATGAGTTTCTTGCTCCTCACACCCACAGGCAGTTATTCCAGGACAACGTGGCTCAAGATCTCCACACCTGAGCGTGGAAAATGGATTGCATAGAAACTTGTACAGAGAAGGCACATTTGTGCCATTTCAAGAGCAAAGCAGGGCCCTCCGAGGGAGTGTCCAGGCTTTCTTTATGGCCTGGCATAGCACACACTGCCCAGCCCAACCTGACCTCAACAGCCAAACCTTCAATTGCTGTTCCTGACCCATGACACTGGGTACTTGGGCCCACACAGGCTGGGCTGAGGAGCAAAAGCCCAGCCTCTGCTCACAGCCCTTCTCTCATCAGCATTTCCAAACTGCTCTGCAGGGGGATAGAACAGAGTCTTGTCCTGGCTGATTCCTGACTTTTTAATGCTCTTCATAACTCATGTAAAGATAGATAATTTTCCAGACACCCTGTATTTAAGAGACTGCAGAATTACTTCAGATGATACGGTAAAATCTCATGTTTATGGAAGCATTTGTGAAAAATCAGAACCAGATTTTGTCTGAAGAAGAGCTGTCTGAAAGGAGAGACTGGTATCCTGCAGTTTAAACTCTTGGATGGTCAAGGAATGGACTTGCCAACTTCATTTCAGTGTTGCTGGCTAAGCAGGCAGTAGCCCAAATGACTTGTTCCTCTTTACAAGGGAAGAGGGACCACCCAAAGGGACCTTGGCAGGTTTGAGGGGTAGATGCCCACCCATGATGAGCAAGATTACCCAGAGAATTCCAAAGAGGTTTCCTTGCTGCTGTGTAACCAGCTCTGTGTCCTGCCCCACACTTCACAAGAGTTTACTAAAAAGCAGAAGGCCCTCATCATTTTCAGCAGGAGCCTCTGGCTTCACCCTAAATGGCAGTGCCCTACTCCCAACATCCTGAGGTAAGAGCCTGGAATTCTGGAGGTGAAGCTTCAATTCTGAAAATCAGGATCATTTCAAGCTACATGGTAAGGAGAGATGGAGGTTCAGTGCCCAGAACATGGAACCAAACCCAGAAAGAAACTTGAGGTTTCACTCAACATCTGCATGGTTTAACTACTACTCATTCAGAGCCAGGCTGACTTGCTTTGGTCTTCCCACAGGAGTGTGCACAGGGGCACAAACAGGAGCCCAAGGCTCAGGAGATCTTTGCTGGTTTTAGCTGTCAGAAAATAACATCTATATCATGGCATGCTTTTATTTTATTCCTTGAGACTCTTCCTTTTCCTGTCCAGGGGAGGTGAAAACATCCGAAAAGGGTCTGCTCGCTGCCTTTACCTGGCCTCTGCCAGCTGCTCGAAAAGGCCTCGTAGGTGCCACTCCATGGCTGCCAGCTGCCCCTCGAGGGCTGTCTTCTCCCTGCCCTGCAGCTTCTTCTCTCTGCACCCCTGGGCCAGTGTGTGCCCTTGGCCAGAGGCCTCCCAGCACAGCTGCTCCATAGCCCTGCTTGCCAACTGTGACTCCTGGGAAACCTGCAAGTGGGACAGGATACAGCTCGAGCCCATCCGCGGGAGCCCTGTGCAGAGCCCAGTGTCACCTCGGAGTCAGTCAGAGGACACGGAGCTCCTGTGCTCTGAGCTCAGAGTTTCACAGCATCTACCCTATGCAGCTCTGATACTCTGCACTGCCAAAAGCCTCTGGCACTGTTCCCTTGGAAAGGCTGTGTCAGGCCCTCCAAGAGCCTCCAAGTGCCTGGGACCAGATGCTCCTTCCCAACAAACAGCCCTACCCCAAACTCTGTGTTGTCACACAAAAATACTGCATCTTGCACAGCTGCCACTTGGCAAACAAAATTTCTATCGGGATCTATTCCAGTGGTGGATATTTTCAGCAAAGGTTGAGCAAAAGCAATTTTGCTGACTGAAGTAAGTGAAAATACACAGGGTTTCTGCTTCTCAAAAAAACCCCCACATCAAAGTGGCACCTCGTTCAGTGTGTAAAGCAGCTCCTGCAACGAGGGGATGCTTGGCAGGGAAAAGGCCCTTGTGGTCAGCAGTCATTTAGTGAGTGATGGAAGTCTGGCTGATGTGGCCAACACAGTTCACACCAACAATACCGCGGACTTGTCTTACACAAAGAAGATGTCTAATGGGCCCTGCTGGTATTCAAGCCTGAAGACTAAACCATGGTTTTGAGCTCTTCAGTACAAAACCTTTGCTGTGTATTTGCCAAACTTACCACGTACTCTAAAACTGACACTATCTAACAGAGACCATCAGAATCAAACCATTCTCTCCATTACAGTTATCCTGTAACACCCAATCCAAACCTCCCCTGGCACAGCTTGGGGCCATTGCCTCTCTTCCTGTCCCTTGCTCCCTGGGATCAGAGCCTGACCCTCACCTGGCTCCACCAACCTGGCACGGAGCTGTGGAGAGCAAGAAGATCCCCCCAAGCCTCCTTTTCTCCAGGCTGAGACCAGTCAGCTCCCTCAGCTGCTCCTCATCACACCTGTGCTCCAGACCCTTTCCCAGCACTGTTCCCTGTTTTAGGAGGCTCTGTGGCCGCCTAAAGTAACAAATTGTTCAGAATCCTGTAACACTTTGCTGATGAACATGCATATCCTTGGCTAATAAATGCATGTGCCCTCTAGAGCCAGGTGTGCACAGCAGTGTCCCTGTCTTCTACTGCCAGGAACAGCATCTGGGCTCATCTTGTTGGCACCACTCCCCATCCCATAAGTGCTGCCTAGGAATAAGGTGTCCACATCTTATCCAGAGCCATGGCAATACTATCCTTCTCCTGCTCCAGCAGATCCCGCTGAAGCTGAGGGTCCTTCAGTGTCTGTCTCTTGACTTCCAGCTCGCTCTGCAACAATGGGTGTTCTCCCTCGAGTGCAGCCAAGTCCTTCACTCTATCAGAAAGGGAAAGACAAGTTTTTAATGGAAAACCAATCTCCTTTTCAGAACCAACCTCCACCCTGTCCTGCTGTGCCGCTTTTTCTGCCTGGGCTGATGCTTCCTTCAGCTGCTCAGTGTTCTCCTGACGTAGATACGAGGCTCCTTGCTCTGGGCTTCCAAAGCATCGCTGCAGATTTTGCCTTCTTGAGGTTTGCACAGTCACTGCAGAGACAAAGCTCAGTCAGAAGAATGAAGACGCCTCAAGAGTCACTAATCCCATTTTCAGCACTCCAGGCTGGAGCTGGGGACAGGGGGCAAAGGAAGACCTTGCTCTTTCCCTCCCGAGGAAATTGTCAAGACGCAAAGGGAAAGGATGACAGGCTTTTGCTGTCCGTCAGTGAGAAGCAGTGGCTGGCAAGGGGCACTCAAAAAACAGAATTCAGAGCAGCAGCACAGCAAGAGGGAGGAGTCTTATCTTCCACATTGCTGTCCATCTCCAATGCAGCCTTAGGAGTCACAGCAGACTGTGAAAAGCCCTGAGATGTTGATGCTCAGGTGCCACACTGAGGCCTACACGAGGTAGGTAAGGTGAGTTCTTTGCCCAGAACACCTCTGAACTGCCAGAACTGGAAACAGGTTGCATCTGAAATGCAGGAGGAGCAGAAGGAGGAAACACTCACCTTCTGAGGGTTTCTACTAAAGACTGCAGCTGCTGCTGGTCGCTGCTGGACCTCTTGCATTGCTCCTCCAGTTGTTCAAGCCTACGCTGCACCTCACTGCACTTCTCCTCATGCTGTCTCTGCTGCTGCAGCAGGAAATTGTTTGAGTCCTGCATGGCAGAAATCTCTTCTCCCAGGGCCTGCAGGAACAGGTAGGGACAGAGCACAAATGACCAAAAAGGAGCAGAGAAGACAGCTCCAGAGAGCTGGGAGAAGCAGCAAGCAGAGAGACAATTCCCCTGAAGGCAAAAGCTATGCTGGGGAGGTGGGCACAAGGAGACAGAAGCAGTAGAAGACAGAGCTGGGAAGACCAGCAAGGCAGTGCAGGACCACGAGTGCCAAGGCATGAAAGAAAGGGCCTCAACTGGCGGAGTGAGTGGAAAGGTGTTGAGCTGAGTGAGGCCTCAGGAGCTGAGCCTGTGGCCAGGGGCAAGACAAGCAGAAGTTCTCACCCGAGTTGCCCCTCGTCTCCTTGCCAGTGCTTCCCAAACCAATCCAAAGGAATGCTGTGCATCAGTGGATTTTGGGGTTGAGAGGATGTTCCCAGAATATGCATGCTGGGAACTGTCAGTGCAGATAAGGGAACTGGCCATGCTGTCCCTGTTATCTAATGGCACTTGAAAGCCCACATCCTGTTAAAGCTGTTAGTCAGGAATTCTCTTCCTATTCCAAAGCACCCCTGAGATGCCTTTTCTGATCCCAACAAGAATGGGTGTCCATTCATGGAGAATCAGTTAAAAAATCCAGTTAAATGTACAAAATCCACTTCTACGCAGAGCATAGTTTGTGCTTAGCGCATTTATTCCTGGGATTACAGTGAAATTAAATAGGGCCCTCTGAGGTCAGGTTCCTGCTACAGCTCTGCAGAGTCCCTGTCACAGACCTTGAGGAGCCGATGGAGGAGAGAAATCTCCTCTGGGGGAAAATGGGCTCTGGAAACGAGGCACAGGGACATGACCCCGCTTCAGAGCAGACAGGAGACCATGGCAGAGCAGCTTCTCCCTTCCAGGCTTCCTGCACTTGCCTTCCCTAAATCCCATTGCAAAATGGTCCTGAGGCAGCTCAGCACAGTTCTGTCACCTCAGGGGCTCTTGGGGAGAGTTGCTGGTGAGAAAGTGTTTGGGAAGAGAAGTGCTGGCTCATTGCGAGCCCTTGAGCTTCCTGGAGGAGCACAGGTGTGGGCACACTCAGAGTGCATGGCTGGCCCTGAGGGAGTCACCCTTAAAAGCTTCCAAGCCAGGAGCCCCCTGCTCCCTGCCAGGCCTGTCCCCAGAGGCAGCACCAAAGCTGCTGCCAGCTCTGGAACAGCCAACTGTTAATCCCTTGTTATTCCCAAAGGGAACCTTTCCCTGTGGGACAGCCCAGGCCCACGCAGCCCCGCACTGGGCTTGGCACAGAGAGAGCAGCCGCCTTCTCACCTGCTGGGTCTCCATCTGCCCCTTGGCATGAGCACTGTGCAAATGCCAATATCCAGGGGATGTTGGCACGAGCAAGGTTAAATGTCAATGTGCAGAGGCTGTTGGCCTTTGCAGGGTCAATAGCACAAGATCGAAGTGCCACTGGCCCTTGCAAGGTCCAAACCCCAAGGTCCAAGAGCCCTTGGCAGCTGCAGAGTCCAAGACCCAACATTCCATGGGCTGTTGACAGTTGCCAGGGTTCAAACCCCAACATTCCAGGGGCTCTGGCTCTGCCCCCATCCCAGCCCCCTGGCACTTGCTCTGCCACCCCCATGTCCCCTCAGCCTGCTGGGCAGCTGGGCAGGGGCCTGGCTCGTAACATGAACCCGAAGGTGCGGATCCAGACAGCATGAATTTTAAGGATCAGCATTCCCAAGACAGCAGGGTTTGACCCCCATGCTCTTTATGGATGCGCTCAGTTCCTGAGTCACAGGAATTCTTCTCTCTTCTCTGAGAAAAAGGAGATGTAAGAAAAAGCCAAAACTGGTTCTTACTGGTTAGAAACATTCATGGAAAGGAAAACTTTGAGTTTAGAAAAATCACACGAGGTGGAAAAATGGTGTTTCAGGATCTTTTGAAATTTCTACTGTGCAAAGGCTCATAAAATAGATTAAGAATCCTGAGATATCCAAGAATAGATTTTTTTCTCTGCTCCCTGTTTTGCAATATATCAATAGGTCTTCTAGGCAGAAGAAAAGTCTTGCTGACTACATCAAAGATTCCTCACTAGGAACAGATCTTCAGGAACAAAATAGCTTGAATAAGTTTTATCAGTTATTTTTCGCTCCCATCTTTGAGAACGCTCATCTGTGCCCCCTAGGATTTTTGTCCCCCATTGGATGGGAATTGTTTTCTCAGCAGTGCACACACTCTGTGCTCCTCGCAGGGAGGAGCAGAGCTGCACCTGCCTTCTGCAGGGCACCTGTCTGGGTCAGGGCTCAGCCCCACATCTCACCCTCCCATGGCATCGCCTGTCCCGGGGGCGCATCTGGCACGGCTCGGGCCTGCACGGGCACCAGGTTCCCAGAAGCCCCAGAGCTGTCAGCAGGGAGCAAAGGACAGCCCTGCTTTTCCCCAGAGACCACCCAAGCAGCCGATGCTGGGCTGGCAGCCCCAGCTCATGGGCGTGCTCCCTGCTGAGGCTGCGCTGCCTTTTGGCCACTGTGCTCACTTGTCAGGAAAAGAAAAATCAGCACTCAGTTCATGGCCTCTTCTGATTCAAGGGGGATTTTCAAAGAAAAAGATAGAAAGGAAGAATCCAGCCCCAGCTCTAAGAGTGAATGAAAAATACAGGACCTCAAAGACATTGAACCACTTAATTCCCACGTTCTGCTTAGCACAGCCAGGACACTCAATGCTACAGATGTGTAGGTGCCAGAGACCATTGGCTTGGCCCCAGTGCAGCGTGGAGAGCAGTTCTCCCTGCCCAGGATACCCTCCCCATCCCATTCATGGCCTCTCGCACTGACACCCTTTGGAGAGCAGCAGAGCTGTCCCTCAGGCCTGCTGTTGGGGCAAAGCCACCCGTGCTTTGGAGGGAAAAAGGGAAGGAAAGGGAGAAGGGAAGGGAAGCCCCACCTCTCACTCACCTTTACTCCCTGCTGTGCACTCTCCACTCCTTTGTTTGATAACACCTCCAATTCCCATTTCTCATTGCATGGAACAGTTCTGACCTCAAGAGGGGAAATTGCACAAGACCTCGCAAGAGCCTCACTGTGCCAGTAAAAAAATAACTATAATTTTATTCTGAGAAAAATTTTCATGAAAAAGATTTTAAAACGTTTGTCCCTAGGAGATGCTTGCAAATGCAAAAAGCACATTGTTTGCAGCACAATCTTTGTGTTCTTTTATTTTATTTGAATAGCTGCCCTTGGACAGATGTCACCCAGAAATCTTACTCTTCAGGGTTTATTAATTTCTTGTTTGGGCTTCCTTCTCCATACATCATTCTCTCTCCTCACCTATGTTTTTGTTCTCACATATTCACATTTTGTCCCCGGAAACCATCTGCTCCATGAAGTAATGTGTCATAGATCCTAATCCGCAACATAAGATGAGATTTGACAGCAGCAGCTGAATGTGAGAGGAACAGGTGTAAAAGGCCCTGCCCTGAGGTGTTGATGCCATTTCTCCTATGCATGAGCTCTTTGTCTTAGCAGAAATCCTTTCATTCAAATGAAGACCAGAGGTGCGGTTACCTCAGGTCATCATCGCTTATGGCAGGCCTGGCTGTTGGATGCTTGGGCTGTCTCTCTGGATACTGACGGTCCAGGGGTGCCAGCGACAAGTTAAGGTTCAGAGACCAATCCAGCTTCCGAGTGTCTGCTTCCAGAACAGCAGCTTTGGGCTCCCTGAGCACAGCTGTGAAGGAGCAGGACAGCTCCTGGCAAAGGTCTGACAGCTCCTGGCTGCTCCCTGCACAGCTCTCCATGTCATCCTGCTGATGCTGTAAGTCTTGGGCCAGCTGCAACTGCAGCAGGGACACCTGAAAGAGGCACAAGGGCCAGCTCAGACAAGCCCACACTTCAGGAGCATCTGCAGCCCCACAGTACCGGCTGTTGGGGCAGACACAGCCTCCAACTCCAGCTCTGGCAAACACTGCCCTTGGGGAAGAAGAAGGAAGAAGCTCCCAGACTGACCCCAAACAGAGCTCAGATTATCAGCAATTAAAGTTCCTTGCTGGCAAAGCCTTCCCACATACAAGCCTCAGCCATTACAGGTCTATTAGCGAGCATTCTGACAGGATTTAGTAACCCAACGTTGATTTCCAAAGCACAGATTAGGGTCACTGACCTCTTTCTCCACAGGCTGTGCCTCAGCAGGAGACCTGCTGCTTAGCAAAGGTACTGGAGAACTCTTCCGCTTCAGCTCCTTGCAAGCCAGCCCATGGACATGGAGCAAACTCTCCCTCTCCCAACCTTTAGAGCATTCCACACAGGAGCAGGCCAGAATGTGGGGAACAAAGCCTGGGAGCATAATGAGCCTTAAAGCACTGCTGAGGCCTTGAAACTCCTCCAACTCTGTTCTTTCCTGACACCACAGGGTTGTGTCTGCTGGACTGGCTGTAGGCAGAGAGCCAGCTGCTCCCACCTGCCGCTCAGTTTGCAGTGCAGCCAAAGGATGCAATAGGGTTCAGTAGTTAGAATGCACATTCTTCCACCAATAAACCAAACATCCATTGAGTGCTGATGTCTGTGACTCTGTCTGACAGTGAGGGCGTGATTAGCACAGCACAGCCATAGGGCACCGAGTGCCTGAAGGCCACAGGATTAGGAGCAGGTAGAACTGACATGAAAGAAACAGGGACAGAGACAGGTGGGGAGAGTGAGATCCAGGGCCCAAAAGAAAAAGCAAGAGGAAGCAAAAGTGAAGACTGACTAGGACACAGTCAATTGAGCAGGAATACTGAGAGACACTCTGAGATGAGGACACAAACATGAAAATCTTGTGAGTGGGCAATCAAAGAGAGAGAAAGGAGCAGGGTTGCCTGTCCAGCCCTGCTACAGAGAGCCCAAGAGCTTGGGGGCTCTGGGATGGCATGGAGTTTGGAGGAATCAAGCTGAGGTACCCAGCTACAGCTCCTTAGCAGAGACACGGTGCCTGAAAGGCACCACCTCTGCATGTGATCACTCGTAGCACAGCCAGATGCGCTGCCAGCCACGGGATCTGTCTCTATAAAAAGCTTGCACTGGCTCTGCTATGGGTAAGTCTCCTGCTGGTTGTTTTTCTCCTCTCCCACCTCTGGGCACTTCAGTTTTCCTCTGCATGGCATCAGAGATCTCTGCAGGTGAGACAGGATGGGACAGTGGGTGGGAACTTCTTTTCATTACCAAATGCCTCTTTTTAATGCTTTAAATTAATTAAATTCCACCCTAATTCAACAATTAACCCTTACACTTTTATTATTTAAATATGTATTAATTCCTTAGCAGTATTTTACTTAGTGGCCATTTTTTGGGGCTCTTTGGGTGTTTTTTGAGGCATTTCAGTGCCAAAATCACCTCTTAACCTTCAATTTTTTTAACACTTAAATTTTCTTCTTAAATTATTAATATTCAAACTCAGGCAATCTTTTTCAATTTTCAAATTTCTGGGGAGGGGAGTGAAGGGAATTTGGTGCTTGGGTTTTTTGGAGCTTTCTTGAGGCATTTTAGTGCCAAAAGCACCCTTTCACCACCACCCCCATTTTTTAATATAAGTTAAATACGGCTTTAGTTTATTTATATTTATTTGTATTTATTATGATTCTACTCAATTTTACTTATTTTTGGATGATTTTAAGGGCGATTTAAGGCTTTTTCAGGGTGGTTTTGATACATTTTGGTACCCAATCTGCCTGTTCAACCCTCCTTTTTCTAAATGTAACTTAAGCATCGCCCTGAACTTTTCATGTGTATTCAAATTTATTCAATTTTGGTCAGCTTTGTTTCAATTTCGAGGGGCTTCCGGGTCTGTTTTGAGCCATTTTTGATCACCTCATCGTGATCCCGCCCGGCCGATCCCTGAGCAGAGTTTTGCTGAGGCGGGAACCGCTGGCGCCCCCCGCCCAGCCAATGACTGAGGGGACTTTGCCCAGCGCAGTTCCGGCGCCTCCCGCGCTGTCAATCACCGAGGCTGAGCCGGGAGCCTCCCACCGCCGCTCACTCCCGACCCTCCCCTGCCTGGCTCCCATTGGTCGCTGTTTTCTGGCCCCGCCCAGCCAGTGCGTCACCTCCTTTGTGATTGGGCTCGGGGACGAGGCCCCGCCCCCGCGGTGCTCCCGTGAGCGCTGCTGCCCCTTGGGCTGGCCCCTGCTCGGTAGGGGGCGCTAATGCCGGGGAGGGGGCGTGGCTCGGGAAGGGGCGTGGCTTGGGGCGCCGAGGGAGTTTGGAGGCGGCTGAGGGGACGGGACCAGGGAGGTTTGGGGAGTCTGAGGGGAGATTTGGGGGTTTGTGGGGGATTTGGTGGCTGTCCCTAAAGAGGCACTTGGGGGGCTTAAGGGGGTGATTCACCCCAAACCGGGCCAAAAGACACTTCTGAGACAGGGTCAAAGAAGCGAATGTTTGCTTTTATTCAGTGCGCTGGGTGTGGGGGATCGCTCCTCCGAACACACACACACACACACACACTCACACACACACTTCTTACAACACAATATTATGGGTACAAGTCATGAATATGCTTCACATTCTTTGGGACAGGTGGGCTTATACAAATTATTTCTCAGAAATTTAGCATAGGTACCATGTATGCACTGTGTAAGCAGGTGGTCGTGTTGAGGTAGATTCCTGGCAGTGATTCAGCAGCTTTTCGAGCTGATCATTGTCTCCTTTATCTTGACAAGATCAAGGCAACTTTGGCGTCTTATGTTTTGTAATCAACATTTGTTGTCTCTCAATAGCTAACTGTGCTTACATGAGCTAACTATTGATCACCCCCTTTTCAGGGGCGCTGCATGTTTCTTAAGGGGGATTACTTGGGAGGATTACTCTTGAGTTTGGGGTTTGGGGTGTCTCTCAGGCAGTTTAAGGAGGGTTTGGGGGCTTATGGGAGGTTTAAGGGAGTTCTGAGGGTCCCAACATGGTCTCTGGAAGTATTTTGGGCATCCTGGAGGTCGCTAAAGAGGGTTTGCAGGGGATCTGAAGGGTTTTGGGGTTGTCTAGCCAGGTTAAGGGGGATTTGAAGTCCCTAAAGGGGGGTTCTGGGGAGTGTTGAGGGGGCATAAGGGGTATTTGGGGAGGAGGCACTATGGGGAAAGAGGCCACACTTTAAGAAAGGGGATGGGGTTTGGGCATTCCTGAAGGAGTTTGGGGTGTGTGGGAGTGGAGCATCCAGTGGGGTTAAGGGGGAGTTGGATCTCCCTGGGTGGAGCTTGAGGGGCCCCCTAAAGGGGGTTTATGGGTTTTGATGGGTTACCTGGGGTGGGGGCTGGGGGAGTTTAAGGGGCATTCAGTACATTCTGGGGACATTTAAGAGAGGCTTTGAGCAGGCCTTGAAGGAATTCAGGGAGGCCTAAGATGGGGGTGGGGACAAGGGGATGGAGTTTGTAGAGGGGGCATGGTTAAGGAGGATTTGAAGGGTCCTGGATGAGTTGAGTCGTTTGGGCAGTTCCTGGTGGGATTAGGGAGGTCCTTAGGGGAGATGTGGAGGGATTTAAGCGGGGTTTGGGGACCCTCAGAAGATCCTTGCGGGGGAGCTTGGCGGGGGCAGTGGT
>VZRN01000477.1:30541-49328 GCA_013397935.1 Dasyornis broadbenti | reverse complement strand
AAAAAAAAAAAAAAAAAGTGCTGTTGTTGTTGTTCCAGAGCCAAGGGGAAGAAAAATTCCTTCCCAGTTTAAGGATCTCTAACACCTGGGTAGGGTTTCACTCCTCTCAGCTGCCTGGTGCACGCTTTGAGAGCTACTTCCTAATAACTCCGGGCTGCATCCAAAGCTCACTAAGTCAGCCGGATTCTTTCCATCCATCTCAGGCTGATCAGACTTTCTTGGATGATTGGGAATCATTTGACACCCCAAGCGTGCCCAGGGGAGCCCGAGGCTGTTTTCAAGTGGCTCCTTGAATGACTTTTTCATGTGCACCGAGCTGGGGCACCAATTGGCTGCAGGGAAAGCTCCCGGTGCGTTTCCATGTGCCTGTCCCAGCTGGAGGCTGCTCCTGCTGGAATTCCTGCCAGCTCCCTGCCCTCGGGAAGCCTCTGTGGAGTGGAGCAGCAGGAGGAAGAGGAGGGTGAGGAGGAGGAAGCTCCCTGCAGGCCAGGCCAGCTGTGCACGTGCGCCTCTGTCCAGTCCATTGTCCGGGGCTCGGACTGGGACTGGACTGGGACTCGGTGGTGGCTCTGTGGGATGGGGACGGGGGGACACAGCTGGGTGCTCCCCCTGAGCCAGTGCCACCCCTGGGGACATTCAGGGTCACCCCGGGGACGTTCAGTGCCACCCCTGGGGACATTCAGGGTCACCCCGGGGACGTTCAGTGCCACCCCTGGGGGCACTCAGGGCCATCCCTGGGGATGCTCAGTGCCACCCCTGGGGACACTCAGGCCATGCCAACTTGTGCTCTCTGCAGCTTCCTCCCCCGTCCACACCCACCCCATCCAGGTGTCGCCGTTCCTGGAGGCTCCTGGGATGGGATCCCCTTTCCAGGAGCCAGGGAAGGGCTGCAGGAAGGGCCCTGTGACCCGCCCTGGCCCAGCTGAAACTGCTCCTCGCTGTCCCTCGAGCAGATTGTTCTGCCTGGCTGCCCCGAGCTGCTGAGCAGATGCTGCAGTGCCCCCAGCCAGGCCTGCATCTCATTAGGGGAAGAAATGAACCCTTTCAGCAGCGGTCACAAGCTGGAAAAGCTTTGGGATCTGTCCAGAGCCTGGTGGTGGTCAGCGAGGGCTGGCTCTCCACCCATCAAAGAGGCTTTGGCTCCCGGAATTGCAACACAAGGCGGCCTTTGAGGGAGAACGGCTTCAGGCTGGGTTGGGAAAAACAGCTGGGAAGGGAGAGGGCTGGGACAGGTCACGGACAGGCCTTGGCCACCCCAAGGGCTTCGGCAAAAGCCAAGGGGCTCCTTCATGTGCAGCGTCCCAGCCTTGCTGGGCTGTCCCCAGCACGAGGGAGGTGACAAAAATCCGTGTGCTGGGATGAAAACGTGAGCAGTTCAGTATTTGTGCCCTCAGCACCGGGGATGGGCAGCAAGGATTTGGGGACGCTGAGGATTTGTCACCTGCATCACCCGGGCTCGGCACGGGCACCTCTCTCCGTGCTGGCTCTGTCACTGCACCCTGAGATGCTGCGCCGGAGCAGGCAGCGAGGTGCCACCTCCGCGGGCACCCTGCCACCCGTGTGTGTCCTCTGAGTGTCCCCGAGGGCCGTGCGAGCCTCCCCGTGTCCCCAGGGCCGCGGGAAGAGCCCTGGCAGCCCCCAAGCCCGGCCCTGCCGGCGCAGCGCAGGTTCAGTCAGTATCGGCCTGCGAGCTGAGGAAATGAGTCAAGAACAGCGCGGGAGAAGAAACGCAGATCTCCGGGGAGACAAACTCCATGCACAGCCTGTTCCCGGCTCTCCTCCACCCGAAAGGGACACGCAGAAGGGAACAAAGCCCAGGCAGCCCCACCTGGGAGTTCCCTCCGCGCCCACCCGAGCCCTGCCCGCCCCGAGCATCCCCCGCTCTCCGTCCCCCGTGCCCCGGGGCGAGGAAGGGGCTGCGCCTCATCCCTGCGTGATGCTTTCATCCGGAGCGTGTTCCGGCACGGGGAGTTCCCCGCTCCACCTGGGGAAATCCCGGAGAACGTGCCCAGGTGATGGCAGCCCCCCCGAGCCCCAGCTTGAATGGCATCCAGAGGCAGCGGCTGCGGGGAAAAAAAGAAAGAGGCTGAGAATAAAACAAACCCGGCAATCACGCCTGATGGGAGAGGAATTGGATTCTGGCCTCCCCTCTGGTTCCCCCCCTTCTCCCCCAGCCCGCTGCGGGCTGAGTGCAGCTGGCTTCGTTTGGCTAATTGGCTCTGTCAATCAAGTGTCAGTCAGGGCTCACGCGGCTCCTGCCCGGGTGAAGGGAGCTGAAATCCGAGGGCTGGGGAAGCAGAGGTGACCGGAGCTTCCGAGGGGGCTGAGGGAGCTGTGAGACCCCGCGAGGTGTGGGGGAAGCTGGAGCTGGGCTCGACCGCTGTTCTGCTGCTCGATCCCAAGGGAATTTGGTGCCTCAGTTTCCCTAGAGGGACCGAGGTGAGCAGAGGGACCCCAGAGGAGCACAGCCGGTGGAAAACACAGAAACCCAGGGCTGGAAAGCTCCGTGTTTGTCCAAGCACACGGATTACAGGCTCATTCTTTGTCCCGTGCGAGGTCCTGGGGCCACAGCAACAGGCACTTAGAAATTAGGGACCAGACAAGTCCCTGTTTCTCCTCTGGGTGAGCGAGCAAAGGGTTAATCCGAGGAAGGATTTTGGGAGGAGGTGGCAAAGGCTGGCAGAGATCCCCTTTTGTGTCACAGGAAGGAAGAGGTTAAGCCGGAGGTGCCACCTGGGAAGCAGGGACAGGTCTGAAGATGCTTTGCCAGTTCCTTCGCTGTGTAAACAGCTTTTCCTTCCTGTCCCCGACACCACCTCTCCGTGATCCACCAATTATTCCGAGCACCAGCCAGACAAAAAGGGAAGAAAAAAAGAAAGAAAGGAAGAAAGGAGGGATTCTGGAGCCGCCTTTCAGCGCGGGCTGAGGGCTTCGGCAGCAGCGCCGGGAGGGGACAGATGCTGCTGCTCTGTTTGCCCGAAAACAAAGGAGCAGCAGATTACACTTGGATTCCCAGTTTGTTTATGGAGAGATCAAACCCGCTGCAATTTCCTTGTCCGCCTTTCAAGCGGCAAAAGCCTCGGGCTCGGGGCTGTGGGGATGCAGCCCCTCGCTGTGGGCCTGCTGGGCACCTGCCTGAGCGAGCTGGCACTGCCCCTGGCCACCGGCAGCACCGATGGAACGAGCTGGGCACTGCTCGTTGTCGGCGCTTTCTCCCTCTTTTCCAGGAGGGGAAACTGAGGCAGGGAGGGATTTGGTGCCCAGATCCCGAGTAGTGGATGGGGAAGGGATGCAGGAGGGGAACAGGGGGACACAGGGAGGGATTGGGGCACCAAATCCTGAGCAGTGGATGGGAAAGGGACACGGGAGGGGAGCAGGGGATGCCCGGAGGGATTTGGTGCCCAAAAATCCCAAGCAGTGGATTGGGAATGGACACGGGATGGGAACGGGGACGCAGGGAGGGATTTGGTGCACAGATCCCAAACAGTGGATGGGGAATGGACTCGGGAGGGGAACCAGGGGACACAGGGAGGGATTGGGGCACCAAATCCTGAGCAGTGGATGGGAAAGGGACACGGGAGGGGAGCAGGGGATGCCCGGAGGGATTTGGTGCCCAAAAATCCCAAGCAGTGGATTGGGAATGGACACGGGATGGGAACGGGGACGCAGGGAGGGATTTGGTGCACAGATCCCAAGTAGTGGATGGGGAAGGGTCACCGGAGGGGAGCAGGGGATGCAGGGAGCGGGCAGGGATGTGGGGCAGCCGCTGAACAGGGGATTCACTTCTCGATGCTGGGAACTGAGGGACCAGCTGTGAAGGAAAGCGTGGTGGAAACACCACACTTGCTGGTCCGAACTTCCCCCCAGATCCCTGCATCCTGTGAACCACTAACCCCAGCCAAACCCATTTGGTGATGAAGGAGTTAAAATCCCCGGACCCAGCAGTTTTCCAGCCTGTGGCTTCTTTCCCCCCTTCTCCCTCCGTGCCTTACAAAAACCCCACACTATCAAAAACCTGCCTGGAATCCTCTCAGCCGGTGGCACAGAAAATGCACTTTGCGGGGGCTGCCGGGGTGACAACAACCAGCAGCAGCAAGCCCAGCCGGGAGCTGCCCTGCCCGGGCTGGGCTCGGGGAGCGTCCCGCGGCCACCGGGGCCGCTTCGCTTTCCTGTCCCGCTCCTGCCGGCCCCGCTCGAGCACCCGCAGCTCCCGGACGTGTCCTCGGAGGGGTCACCTCGCTGGCTGGTGGCTTTTGAAGCGCCTCACCTCGCTGCTCCTCTCTTTCATCCCTTCGCTGTCCCTCTCTCCAAGGCTGTTTCCCGCTCCGGAGCGGAGCCTGTGCACACCTCGCCCTGCCCGAGCAGCCCCGGCAGCTCCGCAGGGACTTTCACCCGCTGGGACGGGCACGGAGCGGTGCCCAGGGAGTCCCGGGACACCAAGTGGATCCCCAGACAGGGATGAGCTCACAGGGAATCTCTGTCGCCTCTCCCAGGAAAAGCTCGGCCATTCCCCTGCCCCAGCCCGAGGCTGCATCTCCCCCCACCCCGTCTCTCATCCTCCTTTTCGCACATTCCCCGTTTCCTCCCCCCTGCAGCCATCCCTCAGCTCTTCACACACCTGCCAGGCTCGCATGAGCAACAGGTAACCAGGCCTCGCACCGGGAATGCCGAAGGAGGTGCATTTTTTCCAGGATCACTTTTTTTCCACATCATCTGCAGAGATGTGTTTATTTGAAGTCTGTGGCCAGGTGGAATTTGTATCCCCGCAGTTCCTGTTCTTAATCTCTGCTTTTTTTGCCTCCTTTGCTTTCTTTCCTCCCTTCCCATCCCGTTTACAAAGTCGATTTTGTCCTCGGGGTCACTGAGGCGGCTGCAGGAGGGATCACGGTGGGACTGGGAGTGAACTGGAACTGGGAAAGACCCCGGGAGAGAGGGAAGAGCTGAGCAGGGACAGTGACTCCAGAGGAGAATTCCCGGCAGGTCCCAGCTGGGATCCTGCTGGCTCATTCCTTGTGCACCCCAGCTCTCCCTGATCATTCCCTGTGAGTCCCGACTCATTCCCTGTGCATTCCAGGACTCCCAACTCATTCCCTGTGAGTTCCAGCTCTCCCTGATCATTTCCTGTGAGTCCCGACTTATTCCTTGTGCATTCCAGCACTCCCAACTCATTCCCTGTGCACCCCAACTCATTCCCTGTGAGTCCCGACTCATTCCCTGTGCATTCCAGCACTCCCAACTCATTCCCTGTGAGTCCCAATTCATTCCCTGTGCATCCCATTCCCTGTCCAGCCCAAAAGACCATCGGGATGGAGGGGCTGCATTAATTGGTTGTCTTTTCCACGGGAATGATCCTCATTCCACTTAAAATCAGCGTCACAAACCCCACCATGGAGTCCAAGCAATGAACAGAGGTGGAGTTAAAAGCCAATTACGGAAAAGATGGGAACTCTTGGCGGAGCAGGAGGGCATGGAGTGAGCCTGGACATCCCAGGAATAACCAACCACTTGTAATGGGAGATTTTACACCAAACCAGAAATTACTGGGGAGTTATCCAGCAGGGAATCCCAACAGGGAGTCCCAGCAGGGAACACAGCAGGATTCCCAGTGACTGAGGGGCTGTGAACCTCCTGTATCCCTGGAAAATCCAGGACAGCCACGCTGTCCTCCCCGGGACACCCCAGGTGCCACCAAGGTGACAGCAGGGACATGGCGCGGCAGGGACGGAGGGGACGGAGCCTCCCAGGAGTCTCCCACCTCCCACCTCGGGCTCCCGGCGCGGCACATCCGCCTCCCAGGGCATCAAAGCAGGGAAAAAGAAATGAAGACGGAGAGGACGCAGACACCCGGCCGCCTGAGGGGTTTGGGAGGTGAGATTTATGAGGCTCTGTCTTGCAGAAGCTTCCAGGGAAGGGAGAAAAAGAGAAAAAAAAAAAAAAAAGAAAAAAGAGGGAAAAAAACCTCCTCCTTCAGGTGGCTGGAAATCCGTCTTGGTGATGAGAGTAGAGATCTTACCCTGCCAGTCTGCACTCGGGAGGGTCTCCTCTCCTGGGAATGTGGCACAGACCTTGGGAAGGGGCTTTTTTTGCTGCTCAAAGTGGCTCCGTGCTGTGTTCCAGGCCCAGGGAAGGATTTTCCTGGGGAAAATCCCACTCTCCTGCCCTGGGTGCTGCTGCTGCAGCTGCTGTGTCCTGGCAGGGGGGGAAAGTTCTGCGGGGGACAATCTCAGGGTCACACGGGCTCATTCCCTGTGCGTCCCGGCTCTCCCCAATCGTTCCCTGAGAGTCCCAGCTCATTCCCTGGGAGTCCCAACTCATTCTTTGTGAGTCCCAACTCGTTCCTGTGCACCCCAGCTCTCCTAATTAATTCCCTGTGAGTCCCAGCTCTCCCTCATCATTCCCTGGGAGTCCCGACTCATTCCCTGTGCATCCCAGCTCTCCCAATTCATTCCCTGTGAATTCCAGCTCTCCCAACTCATTCCCTGTGAGTCCCAACTCATTCCCTGCACATCCCAGCTCTCCCTGCTCATTCCCTGGCTCACCGAGGGCTGAGCAGGGTGGAAGGAAGAAAGAGCAAAGCCCGGAAAACTCCTTCCCCATCATATTTACTGAACTGCGCTGAGTTATGACTGGAGGCCAAGATCTGGCTTCAGGCGATTGCCTAAATCATTTAGGAGCTGACAAGGCAGGGAGGGGGGAAAATGTTCTTGTAATTCTTCAGTCTGAGGTACATTAAGGAGCCATAAGCCATGTCGAGAGCTTGAATTACATTAGAGAGATTATCCTGTTACAGTTCATAATCCTGGATAATATAGCATCCCGCAGCACACCTGCCAAGGATAAATCTCGCCCCGTAATGGGGCAGTCGTGACCCTGGCGCACCCGGAGCCCTCCTGGCACGGAGCAGCAGCACCAGGCAGACGGATGGAGTCGGCGGGCAGAGCACGGAGCAATAACAGCCTGGCAGAGGGGGCTGCACCCCGGGAGATTCATGGTTCTGCCGGTGCTGGGAGGCTCCGGGGCGCGGGGAATGAGAGGGATCCGTGGGGAAGGAGACCTGAGGGCTCCACAGGGCTCCGAGCTCCACTGAGGGGCTTTGCCCCAGGCCAAAGCCCAAGGAACAAGGAGGGGAGCCTGGCAGAGCCAGGTATTTCCCCCTGTAAAGGGGATTTCTGGGACAGAGCATCACATCCTCCAGGGACACCAGTGAAATGTGGGAGGGACAGGGCTGCGTCCTAAAGGGATCAAGGAGAAACCAGGCCTAGGAAGCGCCTGCCTTTCTGGAGCAGGGAACCACAAGGAGTTCAGCTGTCCCAGCCCCTCTGGAGAAGCGGATCCGTGGGTGGGATCTGCAGCCTGGAGACCCCAGGGGCGCTGGAGTGTCTGGCAGGGCACGGCCTCCGAGTCTTTAATCTGCAAAGGTGGATCTGTGCTGGGGCCTGCTGCTCCCGAGGGCATCCTGGGGGCCCTGGGATGCCCAAGTCCATCCTGGGGGCCCTGGGATGCCCAAATCCATGGGATGCCCAGCTCCACGGGATGTCCAGCTCCACGGGATGTCCAGCTCCATGGGATGCCCAAATCCATGGGATGTCCAGATCCGTGGGATGTCAGGCGCTGCCAGCTCTGGCGCTGGGACCTTGCTCTGCTGTTTCTCCCGAGTGGATCACACCCTTCCTATGCAACCCAGAGACTCATCCATCCCTTTCCCTGCCATAATCCTGCTCTAATCTTTCCCAGGAAGCCCAGCAAGCTCCAGGACTCCTCGATCTCCTCTCCAACTCCTTGGCTTCCCCCTGTCCAGTCCCAGTCACCTCCCAGCCCAGTCCCACCCCAGCTGCAGGTGAACAAACCCCCGTGGTTTCACCTCTCCTGTCGTCCTGCAGCCCCGGCTCCTCCTGCACCCTCGAGTCCGTAAATCCGGGCATTCCCTGGATGGGAAGTGACCACGCAAACACGACCAGGCAGCTCCTGCCTCTCTGCCAGGCGGCCTCTCCCTCTCCCAGCCCGCATTCCGCTGCGCCGGAGGCTGCAACAGCTCCGTTTCAGACTCCCAGGGGAAAACTGATCCCAGCCTGGCTCCTGGGAATGGCACCAGCCCATGGAGTGTGGAGGGACAGCGCTGATCCACACGGAACCCCCAGAGGAACGGGATGGGTTTGTATCCCCCTGCTGCTGGATTTATTCTTGGCTCCCCTTCCTGACTGGCTCCAGGGCTGCTCCTTGCTCCCTGGGCCCTTGATCCCAGCTTTAAAAGCCGCTCGCTTCCAGGCTGCTCCCGCTCAGCTGGGGTTAAGCAGCTCCCAGGTATTGCTGTCACCTCCAGCCCAGGTAAATCCAACCTCCCTTCCATCCCCAGAACCCAAAACCTGCCCGGGATCCGCACAGTGTGAGGAACAAGCCCCTGCGGGGATCTGAAGTTTCCTCTAAGAAATGAACCTTTCTATCCTGCAGGGATTTGGGGTCTCCCCTAAGGAACGAGCCCCTCTATCCCACAGGGATTTGGGGTCTCTCTTAAGGAATGAGCCCCTCTATCCCGCAGGGATTTGGGGTCTCCCTTAAGGAAGGAACCTCTCCATCTCGCAGGGATATGGGGTCTCCCCTAAGGAACGAGCCCCTCTATCCCACAGGGATTTGGGGTCTCTCTTAAGGAATGAGCCCCTCTATCCCGCAGGGATTTGGGGTCTCCCCTAAGGAACGAGCCCCTCTATCCTGCAGGGATTTGGGGTCTCTCCTAAGGAATGAGCCCCTCTATCCCGCAGGGATTTTCCTCTCCCGCATGGCCCCGCCGGACACTTGGCAGAGCCTCTCCTCTCAGGCTTGTGTGTTTTGTTTAAGTGCTCCGAGATAAAGCCCTTTTATCCCGATAAGAGCCCGGTTGCCCCGGTTTCTTGCTCTGGCCTGAAGGCCATTCTTCTCCTCCCTCTTGTTTTTGACCTCAGGTTCAAGAGTGCCAGACCTCCCTGGTTTGGGGCAGACCTTGGCGGCCGCTGTGGGAAAAGGCAGGGCAAGGGTTGGAGAGGGCTCCAAAGGCCCACAGCGCTCCGGGAACAGCTCCCAGACCACTCAGGGGAGTGCAGGAAGGAAAGAAACACAAGAGCAGAGCACTTCTTCAAACCTCCGCTGCCCTTCCTTTTGTCTCATTCCCTCCGTCGCTTCCTTTTATTCACCCCTCCATCCTCCCTCAGCCCTTCTCCCTCTTTCCCCTCCTTTCCCCCTTTTTCTCACCCTTGTTTTGCTTTCCTTCCCTTCCCTCCTTTCTCCCTCTCCCCCTTCCCCTGCGGCTTTGCCAACTGCCAGCAGATGACATCTCCTTTCATGTTTGGGGCTGAGCGGAGGCTCTGAATGTTCGTTTGATTCCGTTAAGATAATAGCTGGTTCACTGTCAGACGCAGACTGATCAGTTAAAACCTTAATCACTGCCTGTCTACTCACATGGCACTTATTTTTTAAGAGATTAATCCCCTAAGCACTGCACCAGCATACATTGAGGCTCAAAGAAAAGGGTGGGTTTTTATTATTATTTGATGCGTTTACTGTTTCTTTTTTTTTTTTTTTTTTTTTTTTTTTTTCTTTTTATTGAGTCCNTTTTTTTTTTTTTTTGGCTCTTTAGAGACAAAAAAAAAGATGCTCCTCCCCACCCCGCCACCTTTTTGGAGCTGATGCTCCAAAGTCACCTGAGCTTTGCCCCCTCTCTCGCACCGGAGAGGGAGGGAGGAGGTGGGAGATGGAGCTGGTGCCGCTCCTGCCGTGGGCTCTGGGAGCTGGGATTTGCAGGATGCCGTGGTGGGCTCTGCACTAAACCAGGCTGGGTTCTCAGGAGAGCCGGGCTCCATCCGTGCTTCCCCAGCCATCCAGGCCTCCCTTCCCTTCCCGATTCAGGAAGCAGCTCTGGATAAACACCACGGCTTGGACGAGAGGCCCTGAGCACACCCAAAGCGGCCGGGGAAGTTCCACATCCACCTCGGACGGGGATTTGGGCAAAGCTGTTTTGAAGGCACCCGCTGGCAGGAAAGCAGCGCCTCTGCAGCCTGGGCTGGCACCCAGAGCTGGGACAGCAGCCCGGGGTGTCACCAGGGGTGGCATCACAGCCACAGGGCAACCCCGTCCCAAACCCACTACTGGCACTGGCACAGTGTGAGGAGTCAGCCCCCGCAGGGATTTGGGGTCTCCCTTAAGGAATGAGCCCCTCTAACCCGTAGGGATTTGGGGTCTCCCTTAAGGAATGAGCCCCTCTAACCCGTAGGGATTTGGGGTCTCCCCTAAGGAACGAGCCCCTCTAACCCGTAGGGATTTGGGGTCTCCCCTAAGGAACGAGCCCCTCTAACCCGTAGGGATTTGGGGTCTCCCTNGGAGTTGGGGTCTCCCTTAAGGAAGGAGCCCCTCTATCCCATAGGGATTTGGGGTCCCCCTAAGGAATGAGCCCCTGTATCCCACAGAGATTTGGCGTCTCCCCTAAGGAATGAGCCCCTCTATCCCACAGGGATTTAGGGTCTCCCTTAAGGAACGCGCCCCTCTATCCCACAGGGATTTAGGGTCTCCCCTAAGGAACGAGCCCCTCTATCCCACAGGGATTTGGGGTCTCCCTTAAGGAACGCGCCCCTCTATCCCACAGAGATTTGGGGTCTCCCCTAAGGAATGAGCCCCTCTATCCCACAGGGATTTGGGGTCTCTCCTAGGGAACAATCCACCAAGAGAGCCGACCAGTAAAGACTGGGACAACAACAGCTCCAATCTCCTCCTGAGCAGGGATTTTGATCCATGGGGAGCACCACGTGCCCCAAGCCTCGCAGCTGGAGTAGGCGCAGAGAAGGACAGGGGACAGTGGGATGGGGACACGGAGCTGGGCTCCCTGTGTGCCTCAGGGCAGCAGCAATAAGTGGCTCTCCAGCAGCACTTGGTATTCCCAGAGATCCAAGCATCCCATGGAGGAGGCTACCATCCTCACCCTCACCTTCAAAGGGCCAGGGAAAGCTCCTTTGCCTCAGGTGAGGGCAGAGCTGTGTTTCCCAAATCATCCTCCACAGCTGCCAAGCAGGAGGATCTCTGAGGCCTCATTCCAACCAGGAATTCTGTGGTGCTCCTTCCCTCCTGCTGGGAGGCCCCGGGGCTGGCCGGGGGACGGGGGGTGTTTGATTTCCTGCTTCCATCACCGGAGACAGGAGGCACCATCTGAGTGCTGAAGGTTTGTGAAACTTTTCCTTCTCGTTTGACTCGTGATCAAAGAAGGGAGAACGGTCGCATTCCCGGGCCCAGGCTTTGCTTTCGCACTTGTAGAGAAAGTTCCAGAAAAGCCAATGTTTTATCACCTCCCGATTAACATTTCCAGACTCCGGTTGCCTGCGATGGCCGTGAGAAATGAGCGATTTCATGAGAAATGAGCGATTCCTGCATCCCACTGCTCCCTGCGTCCATCCCACCACGTTCCGGAGCGCCCAGGGCCTGGATCTGCCTCTCCCTGAGCTCATGACTCCATTTCTGGGATGTCCAGCACTGGGACACGACACGAGGAGTCCTTGAGGATCCCATCCCTTCACCAGCATCCCCAGAGCAGCTCAGCCATGGAATGTTGTGCTTTTCCTGCAAAACTCCTCTCCCTGGCACCCTGGTGCTGCTGAACCCCTCACGGGACAAACCAGCAACTCCTGGAATCCAGCCGGGGTTTTGCAGCCCCATGCCCTGCAGGGCGCCTGGACAGAGCCCTCCTGACCCCACACCTGCAGCTCCCTCGGAGCAGCCACAGCTCCTGGATGGAAGAGGAGGAATTGATGGCAGCGAGTGAGGAGCCAGGATTTGGTGAAAGAAAATCAGGAATGTGTGAGACGGGTTTTGTCAGCTGCTCGTGGAGTTTCCTACTGAAACTGGAAATGGAGTGGGGGAACAGGCCCTGAGTGTGTTTTGGCAATTTTTTTTTTTGGTGAAGTGAAAAGAAGCTGTCAGAAAGATCTGGACTTCTATGGAGAAGCAGAGTTCACCTGCAGGCCTTAATCTGCTCATTCCCCAAGCGATTCCCAAGGAGCTGGAAAAAAACCAAAGAAAACAAAACTACGGAAATTGAAATAAATGATCCCCAGAATCACAGGGATGGAGTTTAAGGAACGCTCACAGAGGAGCGGGATGCAAAATTCCTCTCTGCGAAGGGATAAAGCAATCTCGAACTAATGGAGATTAGGAAGAGGCTCTCCCAAAGGAGTGGTTATCCCATAAATTAATGGGATCAGTGGTGTCACAGCCCTCAGCCACAGGGTCCTGAGTCATTGCCTTAAGTGCTGCGAGGGCAGCAGCGCCCTGTCCTGGAGCAGCTGGGGCTGGGCACTCCTGGAGATTGCACAGGGACACATGGATCCTGTTATCCCATTATTCTGCTCCAGAAATCCAGGTATCCTGGCAGGTACACCTTCCTCAGACATCTCTGCTTTTTTAACATTAAACCCCCCAGTTTTATCGAACTGTTACCACACCAAGGCAACAATTATCCAATGAATTTGTTGTTATTTATTTTTGGAGCTGAGGCTGTGCTCATTACTTCACAGCAGTAGCTTTGCAGTGAGGGTTGATATTAATAAATAATAGCTGGGAATTAACAGTAATTCCTTAATTATGGATGTGATCTCCATTCCAGGGCCTTTCCCTGCCTCACCCCACTCCTGGGCAGGGTTACAGCTCCCCTGTGCTCAGGGGAAATTGCTGCCAAGCTTTCCAGGCCTATGGAAGTGTTTAACTCCCATTGGAAATGCCGATGGCTCCAAGGCCTAGGCCTCGGAGCCCAAACCTGGGGTGGATCTGGGAAAACAACATTTCCTCAGGATTTCACCCTGAGATCCTCCCTTCCCTCTCCCAGCACCTCCAGACCATTTAAAAACCTTGAACATAAACCTCGTGAGGCTGTTGTTTCTTCTCCAAGGGGCTCCAAGGCAAAGGGACACGAGAGAACCCCACAAGATTCCCTTAAATTTTGCTGGAAGCGCTGAAATCCTGGCGCCTGCTCCTTATTCCTTGACCTCCAGGACCATCCCTGCCCTCTCAGCAAATGGGAATGGGCAGGGTATGAACAATTGACCAGCAGAGAGTCCTGGAGGTGTTTCCCACAGATTGCTGCCGGCCCCTACAATGGGAACCGATAAATATCCCGGCGGGAAATATATGGCACCTCATCTCCCGCTTGTGCCGGGGATAAATTTCAAAAAGGCCCTTTTCCCTCGCAGGGGATAAATCCTTCAGGCCCAATCCTCTGGTGGGAAGCAGAGAAGGAGCAGCAAACCCCGTGACCCTGCCTGGAGACAACAAGTGGTCAAGCAGAGGTCAAGGGGCCGAAACGGGGCCAAAAAGGGCATTTTCTGCCAGGCCCATCTGCCAGGCAGCACCCCAAAGGTGCAGCACGGCTCCAGCTCCGGGCCTGGGCTGTTTCTTCCCCCAGACAGTAGCAATTATCATAATCAAGCAGTTGACTCCAATTACGCCTTCCTCTCCTCGCAGCCAGGGGATGGACAGAGCGCAGGGAAAGTTCGCAGCCGTGTCGCCTTTGCATATCTTAATCTGAAATGACAGGGTGTGACACGGGGGGCCGGTGACCCTGCCAGCCTTCAGCTGTTCGTGTGGCAACAATTTCCAGCCCCAAATTACTCCCAGGCAGGGCTTGATTGGAGGTTCAAGGCAGCAGGAGAGAGAAGCCATTTAGGGGACTGAAACATTCTTCACAGCCCTATTTAAATACAATTTACATTCCAGGCTCTGCTGTTGGTGCATTGTTAATTGCACCTTGTACCTCAGTTTATTTTGTAGTTGAAGGGGGTTTTGCTTTGCTGTTGTTTTTCAAAGGCCTCCTTTGCCTGCTTTTTTCTCTTTTCCTAAGGGGCTGTTCTCAGAATACAGTTCCAGTTCCTGGAAGGGAAAATAGATTAGTGGATTTAAAGGCCAGAAGGGACAAACAGATCATCTCGGTGACCTCCTGCAGAAGACAGGCCAGGACATTTTGCTCAGTAATTCCTTTGTCTCCGTTTGTCCAGACTTAACCCAATCCCCTGCAGCGACCAAAGCATCCCTTCCAGAAAGGCTGGCTCCATCCAAAGCCACGGAATCGCGGGAATCACCCGGTCCTGGGGCAGCTCTTCCAGTGCAGCATCCCCTGGAGCAGTCCTGGGGTGGATCTGGACACTCCTGGCCTGCAGGGACAGCCTGGTTTGATGGTGGCATCTCAGCTTTGGATGGAATCAGGGCCCTGCTGTGCTTGGAGCTGGAGAGAGGAGAGAGGCAGCCAGGAATGTCACCAGTACAAAGGGACAGGGAAGACAGGATAAAACCAACTGTGGAGACCAGGAAAAGTCTCATTTTCTAACATCTCTTTAGCACTGCTGTGTGTGTCGCCTCACCTGAGGTGAATCCAATCCAAGTACGGACAGAAAATCCCACAAGGCTGAATTTTGGGGGTGCTGACTTTTCTCTGCTCTCAGATGAACTGACCAAAGGCTGAATCCTAACTTGGTCCTAACTAGGCAAAAAGTCTTCCAAAATCCCTTTTCCTCAGCCACGCAGAGAGGGTGATTGGAGAAACGGGAAATGGATTTCGAATTTTTCAACACGGGTGGAGTTTCAAACCCCAGCTCTGCTCGCAAAAAAAAAAAAAAAACCAAAAAGCCAAACAAAACATCTGTTGGGTGAAACACTGCAGAACTTCCCGCTCCTCTTTTTCCAACTTGTTCTGCTCGTGGGTTGAAAAAGCCAGAGTCTCTCCAAATGCTTTGAGTTATTTGGGACCGAGGGTTTCCTAAGAGCCAACTCTGGATCCTGGCAGCCGGAGCAGGGACCCAGGAATTCTTGCTGTAGGAATGCCCTGAGAGGGTCAGTGCAGTTTTACAACTGGGATTGTTCAGTCTGCAGAAGAAAAGCTTCAGGGTGACCTCATTGTGGCCTTGCAGTGCCTGAGGGAGCCGACAGGAAAGATGGAGAGGGAAAATTTTCAAGAGCTTGGAGGGGCAGGACAAGGGGGAATGGCTTCCCATGGACAGAGGGCAGGGTTGGATGGGATATTGGGAAGGAATTCCTCCCTGTGAGGGTGGAGAGGAGCTAGGATGGAATTCCCAGAGAAGCTGTGGCTGCCCCTGGATCTCTGGGAGTGTCCAAGGCCAGGCTGGACAGGGCTTGGAGCCACCTGGGATAGTGGGAGGTGCCCCTGCCCAAGGCAAGGGGTGGGATGGGATGGACTTTAAGGTCTCTTCCAACCCAAACCATTCTGGGATTCTCTGAGTGCCGTGCAGGTGGCAGCCAGGGGAAAGGAGAAACCTTTCCCACTGCTGCTCCTGTCCCCAGGCCAGCTCTGGTCCTGCCCCAGTGACACCCAGCAGCGCTGCCAGCTTGGAGCTGGTTTGGCATTCTTTTCTTTGAGCCCCATCTGCTGGAGTCCCACGATTTCATGACACATTTGATCTTCCCCTCATCTGCTCCTATATTTAAAAAGCCCCCTCTGAGCCTTTGCAGCCAAGGGCAGAAGCCATAAACCCCAAGAAATAAAGCAAAACGATCGAATTGAGGAATTTCAGGACAGTCCCATGATTCCACAGCTCCTGAGTGCTGCTGGCTGGGAATCACTGGTGCTGAAAGGAACCTCCTGGGCCTGGTTCTCATTCCCATGGGATCTCTTCCAGCGCTCCAGCCGTGCCGGGAGCTGCTGCGACACAAAAAAGTGTCGGTGTCAATGACAACAACCGAGCCCACCTGACCCCAACCATCCTCGTCCTCATTCCCCCCAGCTCTGGGGAGGTCTAGCTCAGACACCAGCTCAGGAAACCTTGACGGGGAGACAGACAAATGTTCTCCCCAACCTGCTGCTGCTCCAGAGCCTCGGAGCCAATTATCCCGGTGATCTCACTCCTCCCTTCCTTCTCTTCTCTCCCCCTTTTCCCATCACGTGCTCGCTCCCAGCACACGCACGTCCTCCCGCAAGGAAAGAAAAGAGGAATGTGGAGGGTTTGGGAGCCCCCCGAGAGCAGGTAGATCCATCTGAGCAGCGCCTGCCTCCTCCGAGGCGGGAGGAGATCGGTTTACATAAGTGCTTTGCCATATGAAGGAATAATTCCGTGGTATTAATAGAGGTTAAAGTTTCCCAGGAATCCCAGGCAGGCCCCGCAGACACAGGTGGGTTCTTTCACTCGCAGGGATGGGGGAGTGACACGACTCCTGCGGGCGCTGGGGCTCTGCCCTGGGCTGGGGGTGCCCATGGGTGCTGGAGAGGGCTGAGCCAAGAGGGTGGAAATGACACCACGAGCTCCCCGTGGCTGCTGGGGGGCAGGAATGGCAGGCAGGGTGCTGGATGTCCATGGAATCCTGGAAAGGCTTGGTTGGAAGGGAGCTGGATCATCTCATTCCATGTCCTGCCACCTTCCACTGCCCCAGGTTGCTCCAAGCCCTGTCCAGCCTGGCCTCGGACACTTCCAGGGAAGTCCAGGGAGACCTCTCCTCCCTGGGCAATCTCAGGGCCTTGCCACCCTCACAGGGAAGAATTTCTTCCTTAAATCTGATCCAAACTTGCTCTCTGTCCTATTTGGGAGGCAGGAGCCAAACTGCAGGTCAAACTCGGGATCAGGGAGGGATCTGTGTGTAGGACACTGGCCACACGCCCAGGGGCAGGGACACACGCGGGATGGGGCACACAGTGTGTCCCACTGAATCCCAGAATCCCTGAGGCTGGAAAAGCCCTCCAAGACCATCCAGTCCAGCCTGTGCCTGATGCCCACCTTGTCACCAGCCCAGTGCCACCTCCAGGCCTTCCCTGGACACCTCCAGGGATGGGGAATGGGGACCCCAAACCTCCCTGGGCAGCCCCTTCTATCATCTGACCACCCTTTCCACGGGGAAACTCTTGTGGATATATCCCGGATGGAGCACACCCCAAATGGGATCAGTGATGTGTGGAGTGTTCTGTGCCACTGCCACATGGGGAAATTCGCTCTTCCCGAGCTCAGGTGCCACAGACCCACCTGGAATCCCCTCCTGCTTTGGCACAAAGCCCCAGCTGGTGCCCAGCCAGGATCCAGCTCCTGGAGAGGCGGCTCCATCCCGGCTAAGAGGATAAACCAGCATGGAGCATGGAGAGGGGGGCACCAGAAGAGCCTGGCGAGCCCAAATCCCCCTTTGTTTGGATTAGGATCCAGGATAATGTTGCTGATCCTCCAACACGGAGCTTTTCACAGCCCAGCCAGTTTCACACCACCCCAAAAATAATCATCTCCCAAATCTCCAGTGATTACGGAGCTTTCACCCTGTGAACACACACGGGACCAAGCTCCAGCCCACCCTACCTGGGCTGTGCTGCCTTGCACTGATTTGGGATTTGGCCCAGAGCCTCGGGATCACAGCCCTGCCCCGAACATGTGGCGGCTGCTCTGCCCCAAAAGGGACTAACAAAGAAATAAGAATATTTGTTAATTTATTTTTTTCCACTGCAAAGCAGTTAAACCTCCTAAGACACTTTTTCCAGACATCTAAATCCTTTAAAAATATTCTCTAGACTCCATAAAACTTACATTTTCCCTGGGTTCTCCCGTGAGTTATTAAAAAGCTGAAGTCCCTACCTTAAGAGCTTAGAGCTTGGTCATGAGCAGAAAACCAACAACGTGGAGTGGCACCTCCTGCATTCAGAGACACGGCCCGGAGCTGGCGGGGAGGAGCAGAGGATGCAGGACCAGCTCAGGATGTAGAGCAGAACAGCCCAGCCTGGGGAATTTTGGGGGTATCCAGGCTAAGGCAGAGGCAGGGATGAATGTTTGGGATCACGGAGGCTCTGATGGATTCCCTGGATGGGCACAGCAACGTTTGTAGCTGTTGGAAAAGAGTTCCCACATCCTCATTCTTTGCTCTTTTCTCAACAAGCACTTGGCAAAGTTGGAATTTTAACGGCATCCGATTTGGTTTCTACCAAAATCAGGTTTTATTCCGAGGAGCTCTTGATGTATAGGCCAGAAGAAAGTTTTTGGATGCTGCTGTCCATCCATCCATCACCAGAGCATCCGAGTGCTGTAGTGACAGGATAAGGGGCAATGCCTGAAAAACTGAAAGAGGGGAAATTTAAATATATGGGTGTCCCTGTGAGGGTGGGGAGGCCCTGGTGCAGGTTATCCAAAGAAATTGTGGCTGCCCCTGGATCCCTGGAAGTGTCCAAGGCCAGGCTGGACAGGGCTTGGAGCAACCTGGGATGATGGAATGTGTGGAACTGGAAGAACTTTCAGGCCCCTTCAAACCCAAACCCTTCTGTGATTCCAGCCCAGCTCAACACGGAGGGGCTTCACAGAGACACAGCCGAGCGTGGATTTTTCTGTCGCTGCTTTCCCAGAACTGTGCTCCAACAGGGCCGGAATCAAAGGGATCTAAACACCCTCCCTGCTTCCCTTAAACCTCACTTTGTCTGGGCCGTGAACTCTGCCCACAGCAGCTCCCACAAAGTGCTCGACTCTCTCTTTCCCCCTCTCTTTTCCCCCTTTTTTGAAAAGCTCTCCCTCTCCCTCCCTGCTCTTGCCGGGCTCCCTCCCCGCAGCCTCCCAGAAGCACCGGCGTGTTTTTAACCCAGGCATGAAACAATCGCAGAGCCCCAGATTGTGATGTTTCAGATAACATACGGAGAATGTAAATCCTGTCAGCAAGTGCAACAGCCATAAAAGGCTAAAATGGATTCCTGCGGATTAGAAATAAAGCACAGAAAGGGCCCTGTTCTCTCACTTTCCTCATCCCACAACCTCCTCCGCCCCCCTCTCTTCACTCCCCTTAAAAAAAATCGCCTGGAAATGCAAGGGGGTGAGTTTTT
>VZRN01000477.1:20139-30496 GCA_013397935.1 Dasyornis broadbenti | reverse complement strand
CAGGGCCGGGATTGTGCCTAAAAGTTTCCACATTTAAAAATGAAAAAAAAAAAGAAAGAAAAAAACGGGGGAAAATTCAATATGAAACGTCCCCCACTACCAGTGCTGCTGGATTTCTTGTTGGATTTCTTGCTGGATTTCTCTCCCAAACCATCGGCTTTAAGCCGGGGGTTGTTAAAGCTCCCTTTAAACAAAGTTTACACTTCTGTTCCAAACCAAAGGCACGACAAGGGGAAAAAAAAAAAAAAAAAAAAGCTCCTAAAAATAATGAAGGCCACGTGAGCGTCAGTCCGAGGGGCTGTTAACAAGCAGCTGACAAGTTTCTGCTGCAGGAATTAGACCCTCATTTAGGAGGAGATTAGCAGAAATCTTCCTTCTCATTACGGAGCGAGCCGCGCTCGCCGCGCCGGGGCCGGAGCCGGGGGCACAAAGAGCCCCCAGGCCGAGTGGGGTTCAAGGGCTGCTTCAAAGCCCGGGGGGAGCCCGAGGGTCCCCTCTGAAGCCATCCCATGTAATTTGTCACGACCGCTCGCCTGTGTTGTGGAGGGCCCCGAGAGCTGATCCGGCGTGAAGGCCTCAATCGGAGCCTTTGAGGGCAGAGCGGGACCCTCGGCAGGGTCACGGCCCCGGGCAGGGCCCGGCTGCAGCTGCCGCGGAGCCTTTGGCGCCTGGACACGCTCGGAGTGGGCTGAGGGGACAGCCCTGGGCTCCAGGGGTGGTGTGAGAGAAGGTCTGCTCAAAGAGCCCCAGAAGGAGAGAAAAACCCTGGCTCTAAAGACAAACCCGGCCCAAATGGCCCCAAAAGGGAGAGACAAACTCTGCTCAAAGAGCCCCGAGAAGGAGAGAAAAACGCTGCTGAGCCCCAAAAGGGAGAGACAAACTCTGCTCAAACGGCCTGAGAGGGAGAGAAAAACCCTATCTCTAAAGACAAACCCGGCTCAAACAGCCGCAAAAGGGAGAGACAAACCCGGCTCAAAGAGCCCCAAAAGGGAGAGACAAACCCCGTTTCAAACGGCCCCAAAAGGGAGAGACAAACCGCGTTTCAAACGGCCCCAAAAGGGAGAGACAAACTCTGCTCAAAGGGCCTGAGAGGGAGAGAAAAACCCTATCTCTAAAGACAAACCCGGCTCAAACAGCTGCAAAAGGGAGAGACAAACCCGGCTCAAACAACCCCAGAAGAGAGAGACAAACTCAACTCAAAGAGCCCCAAAAGGGAGAGACAAACCCCGTTTCAAATGGCCCCAAAAGGGAGAGACAAACTCAACTCAAAGAGCCCCAAAAAGGAGAGACAAACCCGGCCCAAGCGGCCCCAAATGGGAGAGACAAACCCAGGCTCAGATAACCCCAAGACATCCACGGGCAGCTCCATCATCCCAGCGGCACAGCCTTGGTCCCAGGTAGCAACACCAGGGGTGCTCTGGGCAGGATGAAACCCCAAATCCTTTGACAAATAATCCAACGGGCTGAGCTTTGCCTGTGGATGTCACCCGTGATTGACAGGAATGGGGACACCCACAGAGGTACCCACAGGTAGAGCTGTTCCGAAAACAGCTGGGGATGGTGGGGTGGGGAAGTTTTCAGAGTTGCAGAGCAAAAACATGGCCTGGGTGGAACCTGAAAAGGTCCCTGTGTCCTGTCTGGAGCCAAGGGTCCCACCCTGCACCACATCAGCCCTGAAGGCAAACTTGATGAACCCAAGGCTCTGCCCACAGCTTGGAAAGGGGGAAAGTCCTCTCCTGAAGGGACCCTTCGTGAAAATAAACCTGTGTGGGACCAGGGGATCTGTAAAACCTCAGCAGAGAGCAACCCCACCGCTCTCCCCCTCTTTTCCCACTGCAGGAAGGACCTGCTGAGGCTCAAGCCCAAAACAACTCAGCAGCTGCTCTGCCACCCTCTCCCCCCTGTTCATCCAAAAAGCTCATTTCTCTTTCCACTCCCCATCGGGGAGGGCTGGGTGGTTGTTGGGTTTTTTTTATTATTATTATTGAGAACGTGCAATCGTGTTTTAAACCCCAGCTTTCCATCCAGAAGAGTAGGAGGCCATAGTCAGACTTCCCAGACCACAAAGCCGCACGGCTCCGTGGCTTTTCCAGCCAGAGTTTCCATTGTATTCTTCCCAGATGAACTTTTAAAACGAGTGTGTGTTATGTGTCAGTGTGTGCGCAAACGTGCGTGGTTTTACCTCTCTTAAAAATACAAAAAAAAAGACTAAAGAAAAAAAGAGTGAGCAAGTGAGGCTTTCAGGAGGTTAATCACCGACCTGCTGCCAAGTTGGATATGTGCATGGAAGGGGGGAGTCAAGGGTTTTAATCCCAGTTTTTGATAAATAGAAGACATTCTAGTCATAATAAAACGTGTTTTACACTTGAGGGGAGGAATAAGGGGGAGAAAAAAAGGAAAGTTTTGGCCAGGCACTGCGAGCTCCTGAGCCCAAACAATGAGGTTCAGAAACATAACTGTAACGCATTAGTAAATTGACAATGAAATTGCAGTTACTTCACTGGCTCTTTATTAAATAAACACAGCCCGAGAGGGACCTGTCTGCCCCGGAGGTATTTGCAGAGGGTTCACGTTACAAACCCAACACCGGCACCGCTCTCCCCCCCCCAGAGCAAACACATTCCAGGCGGACCCTGCGAGGTGGGGCCGGCCTGGCTGTTCCCCTTGTCACTTTTTCCTTTTCGTGTCCATCCTGGGTTTTACAGCCTCTGGCTGCTCCCGAGAAGTTTCACCCCCAGCCATGGGTCCCCTCAGGACCGGGTGGGAGAAAGGGGTGCGGGAACAGGACACTCGTGGAGCAGCACGAGTTTCACTCCCTCGCACACACCTGCCCCTCTCCCTGCCCTGCTCCTGCACCTTTGGAACCTTCCGGAACCCCTTCCCATCCTGCCCCCAGCTCCTGCTGGCAGTTCTGCTGTTCCTGACCCACGCTCAGCCCTTCCCACTGAATCCCAACAATAAAAAATCCCCCACCCCGTTCAACCAGCCCCCAGCGACCCCAAGCAGTGACCAGCAGCACTTCCCACTCAGCAGCTGCACAAAAGGGGTTTCCAAAAACATCTCCATCGCTGTCCTGCTATGGATTGATCCAATCAACATTCCTGACACTTTGCCAAAGCTTTACCCACAGCCGCAGCCATGAGAGGAACCGAAAGCATCCACCAGAAACCTTGGGAGAAACAGCTGCAACTCCCCCACAAGGTGAAGCCACCTTACAACCCCTTCACCTGCAGCTCTACCCTCCTCTTCCAGCCAAATCCCAGTCCCATTCCGACAGGGAAGCCGGGGTAATCCATCCCCACACACACACACACACACACACACACACACACACACACACGCCAGAGACAAAAGGAACGTCGGCGTGTTCGGCACCTTGCGAGGCCTTGAACGGCTGCCAAGGGCCTTTGGAGAGGGGCCAAGGCCGTCCATGAGATGTGAGGGATTGGGATTCTCAGCAGCCCATGGGGTCTGGAGCAGGCTGTGCTACTGTTGGAGCCTGGTCACGACACGCTTCCCCCTTGTTCCGAGATGTACCTCCTGTGGAGGCAGGTTTTCCCAGGCAGGAATTCTATCCCCGGCTGCCAGGAGCAGGGAAAAGCCTCTGCTCTTCTCCCTTGCAGCACCAGAACTCAAAGAAGCCGTGGGTTAAGTGTTTTCCCGCTCCGCTGTCATCGAGGGCTTTGTGGGAAAACATCTGACTGCCACAAAGGTGAAATACGGAGATGGGACCAAATGTGTGGAACAGAGAATTTACCTGTCACTAATTCCATCCAACCAGTCTTCACCTGAACTCCAAATTTCCACAGCTCGAGGCTCACATTTCTAAATATTCATGCAGAAGTCAGACGTGATGGGAAACCACACCAAAATTCCCTTTTTTGGGGTAATTTCTTCAACACCTTCTACAGAAACCTGAGCCTTGGAACAAGGGCAAGGCCATCCTGCTCCCACTGATGAGAATTTCAGTAACATGGAAGAAGAAATTGGCATTTTTTGGTCGTGTCTCCCCAACAGAGAATTCAGGAGGTGAATAATGGGATGTGGTTTTGCTACAGCTCTGTGTCAAAGACAGGGGTGGGGATGCTCTGCACTTACACGTGGGTGTAGGGACCACTGGGGCGTGAATTTCTGGGCTCCTCCTCTTTGTCCCATCCCCTCAGGTGCCCAACTGCCTTAAAATTCATCAGGATCAAGCTCACACCAAGTGTTTCCTTCGCCATCCTGTTTTTCCATGTGAGCGAACAGCGGCGTTGGCACATGGAGCCTTTGGAAGAGCTTCGTGAGGGGACAGGCAGTAAATTCTCCAGGATTCTGGGATCTTAAAGCAAGGCTGGATGTCTCTCCCTAAGAGACGAAGCGCCAGCTCCACCAGGGAGTGCCTGGAGCGTGCAGGAGAGGGTGGGAATGGGCAGGGGTGAGCCCAGCTGCTCCAGGGGATTCCGTCTGGCCCCGAGGCTGAGCATGGAATCACAGACACGGCTCCTTCCCTGCCAAAAGCAGCTTTAATTTGGTGAGTGAGTGCAAGGGAGAGCTTTCCACAGAGCTTTTTCATTCCTATAGACCGGTAGAGTTTCAGACTTTTTTTTTTTTTATTTCCTCCCAGCTTGGTGACGGCTCCAAGTTTCCCTGTGGAAATTCCATCCTGGGATGGTTTTCTCTGCGAGTTACCTTTTGCAGACTGCTCAGGTGCAGCCCCCTCCTCAAAGGGGTTCTGACCCTTTCCTAACTGGGATGGGGTGAGTTTCCTAATCCCACCTTAGGAAACTCATATCCATCGTGGATTTGCCCTTTGTGGGCAAGGCATAAGGGAGAGAGACCGCAAGACAAAATTCCCAGGAAGTTCCACTCTTGGAGTTTCCATCCTTTCCCCACCCAGGTGGTTCTCAGCATCCCCTCTCCTCGCACTGGTCTCCCCTTGATTCCAGAACGCACCCACCTTCCCCGTCCCCATTTTCCAAGCCTTCCTCTGCCATCTGGGAAAGAGGGCTGGAAGCCACCCTGCAATGAAACCTTACCCTGCCTCTTTTTCCAGCCTGTCTGACAGAACAAGTCAGCTGTGGGCCTCAGCAGCGACTTTAAACACCCCCCCAGTCCAGCAGGTCAGGCCATTTTAGCATCTGCACCTTTTATTTGTAGCAGACTGTTAATAATTAAGTGATGCCTTTCATACAGACATTTACAATAATTTAACCTTGCCCTTGCTGTGTAATTTATTCTTCGCAGAAGCCAATAAAAATAAAGGCCCCATATTTCGTCTCCCTCGCTCATTCTCTGCCCGTGTATATAAATATATACACACACACACACGGCCAGGAGGGTGGAATAGGTTTCACATATTGTTCCATAGGTATCGTTAGGGTAGCAGAGCCAAGTGTCTCAGTTCATATGACTCTTTATAGGTGCCTTATAATCCACATAAAATTGAGTTTACGTTTCCTTTCCATCTGCTGATTCTAAAACAAGATGAGGAAGGGTTTTGCTCGCTCTTTTTCTCTGTTTTTTTTTTTTTTTTTCTTCTTCTTCTTCTTCATTCCAGTCCTCACTGCACCAAACTCAAAATTTGTAAAGAGGAATCAACCATCACCAAAGCGGACATCCCTTGTTATCCATCTTTTGGGATGTCTGATCTCTGACCATAAGCGTTAAAGGTTCCAGGACAAAGGTTGGAGCAAAGACAAATATCAAACCTCTTGCCCAGGGAGAAAAACCCTTCCCAAGTTTGCCATGGAGTCTTTTTTCCTGTTTCTAAATCCACAGAACAGAAAGCAGCAGGTAGGTGGAATAGGAGCAAGGGAAGGGACTAAAAACCGAGATTTATTTCTTCTCCAAAAAACAGAGAGGGAAGAAAAGCACAGGACAGGGGGGAAAAAGAGCCAAAGCTCAAACTATTGGCTGCACTTCCACAGCAAATCCTAAAGAGGCTACACAGAGAAACAAAAGAAAAATATTTTCCCCTGAAGAAACATCCGTAAAAACACATTTATTAAAGCTCAAAAAATTCCATCACACTCCAGAGCCCCGGTGCTCCGGAGAGCGCTGGGCTGAGCGTGGGCTGTGCCCTGCAGGGCCTCCCAGTCTGCCCAGTCCAATCCAACCAGGGCCACCAGCACAGCACAGCCTGGCCTGATCCTTATGGAAGAGGGCCTGGAACTTCTGCTGGGCTGTTCTTGTGCTCCCAAAAATTCTCTTTAATGTCCTTCCTGAGGCTTAGCCTGCTCTCAAATCCCTCCTGCATCAGTTATTGCACCTTTTTAAGGGGAGCCATGCCACGGGACAGGTTGGATGGGGCCTTGGAACAAGCTGGGATAGGGGGAGGTGTCCCTGTCCATGGCAGGGTGGAATGAGATGGGATTCAAGGTCCCTTCCAACCCAAGCCAGGCCGGGATTCCGTGCTGGAGAGGCCTGGAACCTCTGGGGTGCACAGGGGACGTGTTTCCCCTGGTAACCCTGCAAAAACCTTCTCATTCCATCCCAGCCCCAGCTTTTTTTCCAGAATCCTCTGGAGCAGCAGCTCCATGAAATCCGCCTCGTGTTGTTCCTGTTGCTGTTTTCCAGCAGGAGGACGGGGAAGGACAACTCCGCTCCCGGTCCCCGGCAGGGCCGGCTGGCGGCTGTTCCGTGGTCCCCATGAGGTGATGGAAAACTTTCCCCGGGATCAGGTGTTGCTGCTGAGTGTGAGCCGCTCCAGTCCCACCCCGAGCAAGTGTTATAAACACACAGGCACAATCTAAATATTTATGGCACATGAAATCTCCCGTCTGCTGTTGCTCAGCGCCGAGAGCCGGGGAGGGAGGGGGAGTTCAGAGGTGATTATTGTGCAGGGCCTGGAAAGCCAAAATCTGGGATCAGGCTGCATCCAGTGGCCGGGAATGGTCGCAGGGCTGGGTGTCAGCTCCCTGACGCTGATCCGAGGGGTTTGTCACCGCCTGGGCTCGGCTGGGCCCAGCCACGGCCTGGCTCCCATGGGGGAACAGCAGATGGAAAACATGGCCCTGGCTCCGTGGGCTCCTTTTCCTCTCGAGCACCTCCTGAGAGAGCGGCTGCTCCAGCTCGTAAAACCTTCCTGGGGCTGGGAAGGAGGAGCAGAGCACGCTGGGCAATTATTTCCCTGGCCTGGACAAAAGTTATGATAGAATTTGTTTTCTTATTCGGGCTATTTTTGCTCGGATCTCGGGGGGTTTTGTTAAAGGTTGAAATAAAATGTTAAAAAGACCCCAACAAAAACACAACACAACAGAAAGGGAAAGGCAGAGCTGGGGAAGTTCCATGTGTTTCTGGAACAATTGCCCATTGATCCAGCCTGGAAAGTGCCGAGGATCTGGAGGTGATAGGACCGTCTTGGCAGCAAGAAGCGGAGCTGCTTTAGGGAAAATGCTCCACTTAGCAAAGTTTGGGGAGCTGGCATTGCCCAAAAAGGCCCCAGCAACACAAATCCTGCCTGCACTGCTCTCCTGGCCCTCACCAACCTCCCCCAGGCCACCACAGCGACCCAGCGAGGTGAACGAGGAGCACAGCAAGTCCTTCCTCCCCACCCTGGAGCTGCTGCTCCCACACATTCCCACAGGATTCCTAGCAGGAAGGGTGACACCTCAAGGAGCAATGAGGTTTTAGCTCCTGGTGGCTTTGGTTCCTGGCTGCCAGAAGGCAAGGGAGCAGCACGGGGGCATTCAGGGCCTGCTGTGCTTTCCAGGGGGTGCAGTCAGCTGAGGTGGGGCCCCCCAAAAGCAGTTGAACTCAGCACCAATAATGGAGCAGAAGCTTTGATGCTTTTCCTGAATGAGCCCTGGGGCCAAATTATAAAATCCAGGCGATTTCAGCTCCAGTTGGGAATTTATCGAGTGCTCCACCTTGATTTGTGCGGGTGACTGCGAGCACAGGCCGGAGATGGGATCAGCAGGACACGCCTGGGTCCATCCAGGGTGAGCTCCACCAACCAAGAGCTCATCTCTCCAAAACACAGCCTCATTTTTCTCCCTGCCCTGCTCTGCAAGGGGCAGACATCCTTGACTTCAACGAAGCCCTCCAGGACCTCCAAGGGCTGCCAGAGGAGAGCAAACACGGCAGCTTCCACATCCCCTGGAACTGGGAAAAAACACTGAGAGGCTGCGGAGAGGCTGCGGAGGAGCGGGGCCCCAGCCTGGCACACCTGGGGCACACTGGGCTTGGCACTCCTGGCTCGTTTTGGCACTCCTGGCTCGTTTTGGCACTCCTGGCTTGTGTTTACCCCACACCCAGAGCGGCGCCAGCCCCGCGCCCCATCCACGGCAGTGACAGGCCTGGCTCTGCCGGCCTCCCCCAGCACAACCCCTCCGAGGAATTCCACTCCCAGCAGGCTGGGAGCATTTTCTACAGGAATCTGCCCTTGGAAAAGGCGCTGGTTTTTGTGTTTTAAACAGGCAAAGTTGGACATCACCTCATGCTTCCATGGCCTAACTCACACATCCATCCCCGGGACTTAGGGATTCACCGGGGTCATCAGCGAGCCAAGGGGCAGCTTTTGAATTCTTCCCATTCCCCATTTCCCAGCTCTCCCGTTTAAACCTCTCCTACACCTCAGCAAAGCACATTCCTCCAGGAACAACAGCCCAGCCAAAGGTAAAGCTACTGTGGACGCCCAGAAGCCTCCAGGCTACCCCACGTCTGAGCTCGAGCCTCCAAAAAAGCCCAAACCCTCCAGCTCAACCTAATAGACACATCTGCCAACAGCTTCTTTTAATTTTTTGGAACCGCTCTCTAGATGACTTCATTGCCAAGAAAAAGAAGAGATATTTATGATAGCAACTGGAAAGCCTTGAAATTCCAAGTCAGCTCCTCGGTGGTGTAAAGTGAAGCTGCTCCAGTGAGTTGGGGGCCACTGCCAATTCACACAGGTTGAAGTGGCTCTCTGCTCTCATCTCCTGGCTCCCCAGCACGCAGGGACAATTAAAGGCAGGCACTCCATGAATATCTGCCACTCTCTGCTCTGAAGTCATCCCCTTGGAAAAGAAATTGAAGGGCAAAAATGCAGGAGGGAAGGCAGACATTTGCTCCTGCCTTGAACTTGGAGGTGGCTGGAGCTGCAGCTTCGACAGGAAAACCACAAGCTGGAGGGACAGAGAACACCTGCTGAGAGTAGCCAGCCATTTCCTTGAAGGCTTTGTTGTGTAAACCAGGGGAAAAGATGTGGTTTTAGTTTGAAATTGCTTTGTGAGTATTAAAAGCAGGTAAGGCAGGGAGACGTTTCAGTACCAGAGGAGACACAGAAGCCCTCAGCAGGTGCCTGGGTTTAGGGAACCTCCAGCAGGTGCTGATGTGCAGCTCCGTGAATGCCGAACTTTCCTGTCCTGAAAAATGTTCTTTTCATCAGGAAAAACCTTTCCTGGGCTGGGTTCGGTTCGGGATCAGGGCCTGGTGTGGCACGGGGTGGGTTTGGTCTGGCACTCACCTGGGCTGTGGGGGAGGAGAGCTCCCTGTGGGGTTAATCAGGGGTTAAAGGATGCACTTTGCTCTCAGGCTTTGGAATTGAAAAAAAGGAGAATTTGGTCAACAGAGAAAGAAAATAACTGAGGTGTGCACCAAACACACACCAGACTAGGAGCAAGCACAGAACCTGTGAGTAACTTTACTCATGGTAACAGTTCCCCTTATCTAAAACTACTCACAGGAGTAAAGTGATGGAGACTCCTGCACGATCCTGCAGAGCATTTCAAAATTATTTTAAAAACCTGAATTTTTTAGTGCTTAAAAAAAAAAAAAAAAAAACTTAGACCAGTTGTGAGCTCCTGCCACGCTGGGAGTTCGTCTGCACGAGGAACGAGTCCTCTGTTGGACCTGAATTTGTTCTCAGGATGGATTTCCATGGCCGCAACATCACCCAGCCCTGCAAAGGGAGTTTTTAAAGGGCAGGGTGGCACAATCTGAATTGCTTTAACCACCCCATTAAAGCCACCCATCCCTCCCAGCAAAGGGTGCTGGAGCCACTGGGCAGGTGGGAGGATCCTCATCGGCTTCAGAGGTCTTGGAATCAGGCCCAGATTTTCTATGGATTCCCACTATTTTATATTCATTTCAATCCTCATTCAGCCAGATACTTTAAAATGTGCCCCATTTCTGCTGTTTCCTAATCTCAACTTCCAGATTTTGCCTGGGTGTAACTGTTGTGCCAACTGGTACTGGATGAGCTCCTTGAAGAGGCTCTTCCTTGGATTTGGGATCGGATTTTCCTTCGATTTTGGTGACACCTTGATTGCTTTAAAGCACTCGTCCCCTTTTGTTCCAGCCCACACTGACACTGCAGTGCGGGGATTTTAATTGTGGGGATTTAAAAAAAAAAAACCCTTTCCAGTTATTTGGGGTTTCATTTTCATTTTTTTCA
>VZRN01000477.1:0-18467 GCA_013397935.1 Dasyornis broadbenti | reverse complement strand
GGAACACATTAGAATCACATTAATTCTGATTTAAAAAAAAAAAAAAAAAAGGGAATAAATCCCCTTTTTCAATGGGAAGAGAAACTTGGAGGACATTTAAATGGGGTTTTCATTGTCAGGATGTGCAGGAAGGTGGAGCAGAGTGTCAGGGGCAGACAGAGCCCTCGGAGCCACGGGCAGAGCCAGAGCCTGGTGCCACTCCAGGATATTCCTGGGCTCTCGAAACCTTGGCTTTTTTAATGTTTCAAAATCCTGAAGGAAGGAGAGGAAAAATATTTTTCCCCAAGTAACCAAACAAAAGGAGCCATTTCTACGGGGGGAGGGGGGGGGGTTTCCAAGGAGCCACAAACAAACAATTCCCAGTCATTTTTTGACCAAATATAGATGGCAGAGAGGCAGCTGGACACGGCCGGAGGCTCGTCCGTGGTGCCACCAGCAGGACACGGGGCCGTGTCCCCACACAGCCCCTGGGACACCGCAGGGGCTGGGAGCAAAGCCGGGGAGCTGCAGGAACACCGGGCTGGGGTCTGGGAGCACAGGAGCTGGGTGTTTATGGGATCGCAGGCAGGGTTGAATTGCGGGGATCTTAAAAATCATTTCATGCCGCCCCCTGCCACGGGCAGGGACAATTCCACTGTCCCAGGGTGCTCCAAGCCTTGGACGCTTGCAGGGATCCAGAGGCAGCCACAGCTTCCATGGACAATCTGTGCCAGGGCCTCACTGTAAAAAATCCCCATTTTTCATCCTGCTGCAAGTCAGGAGCGAGACCCTCACAAATCCTGAGTCAGTTCTCTGGAGACAACATTTTCCCACCTGACAGAAGCCAAGTGGGAGCGTGTTCAGGTCCCTTCTCCACATCCATCCTAGAAAACAGGGAATGGGAGGGACTGGGAGGGCTCTCAGGCCAGCAGGGTATTCGGAGCCTTGATCTGCTGTGGGGGACTTGCCCAAGGAGCCAACTCCTCCCTCCTAAAGTGGGATCTGCGCCTCCCCTGCACAGGCAGGGACAGGCAGAGCTGTGGAGGACAGATTTGGGACTTTGGGACAAAAGCCTTGTGGCTTTTAATGAATAACATCCCTCCCTGTCCCTCTTGGCACTGGAGATCTTTCCCAGAAATGAATCGTCTCCCAGACACTTGGGTCCCAAACCCACCAGGAAAACAGGAATCTCCTCCTGGCCCTCAGCTGCTCCTTCCAACCAAAGGCTGCCGGGGAGGGGACCCGTCTGGAGGTCACAAGTTAAAATCTATTTAGGACTGAGAGCCAAAGGGCACAACTTTGGGGATTTTCCCAAATTACTGAAGATCAAACAGTCCCAATCCAACAGCACCTGCAGGTTTGGATCACCTGCACCAGGGCTGCACAGCTGGGCTGATGTTTCAGGCTTTCAAGTGCTTGGAATCATCCCCTGATTTCCTGGGATTTACACAAACACCAAGGCCGTGGGCACACCCAGGAAATCCACCGTGGCTGGGATCAGCACCGTCCAAGATAACCTGGCACCAGCCAGATAAGGGGCAGGAAAATCCACCCACCCCTGTGCTCAGCTCCCGCCTTTCCAGCCCTCTCCATCCTGTGCTTTCCAGGTGGGTGTGGGAATCCAGGAGCTTTGCAGCAGCACGGAACGTCAGACATGGGAGCTTGGGAACAGGGGAGAGTTGTGGGCTTATCTTCAATATTTCATAGAGATCAAACTCTGGGGAGCTGGGGACGACCAAACTGGGAAAACAACAGGGATGGGGAGCTCCTTAAAGCGTCCTGGTGAATGGATTTGTCCCTCCTGCCACACTGGGAATGTCAGCACAGCCCTGTTTTCCCGGGACCCGCAGGGTGACCGGGCTTTCAGGATTACTCACGAAAAATGAAAGCCAAACTGGACTCCTGCCCCAGGAATGCCGCCAGATTCCTGCTCTGAAAGGAATGATAAGCCTTTGGGATGCTGCTTCTCTGACTGTGCAGAATCAGGGGCGAGTCTGGGATAAGAGCTCCTCATCAAACAGCTCCGATCCCGCTTTCCTTCCATCCCGAGGGGAGCCTTCCTTGGAGAGCAGGCCCAGAACCCAGCAGTGAGACCGCGGTGTGCCCCTGATGGATCATCCCAAGGCACAGGGCTCCTGGGAGGTGTTCCTTCCATGGATGTCTTCCTAAAAAACCCTTTGCCATCCTTTCCATCCCGAATTCTCCTCAGTTTGCCTCAGCCTTTCCAGGGATGAGGTGCTGATGGGGCTTTCCCCGGTGTAACCAGGAGCATGATCTGGGTCTCCTCGGAGAAATCCATGTGAATTCCTCGTGCCACCACCACGATTCGGCCCACAGGTGAACCCAAACCCACCTGCTGTGCACAACTTCCTGCTAATCCAAACCATTCTCCAGCTCATCCCACGTTGTTTGGGATGAGTTTGGAAAGATTTGTCCCTCTGTGTCAGGGACAGGCTGGCTGTGCCAGCACCGGGAGGGCTGCAGGTGTTGGAAGGGAATTCCAGCAGTGAAAATCATGGATCTCTGAGGAGACAAGGACAGTGGGAAGTGAGACACTGAGGATCACCTGGTGAGAGAACAGCGTGTGGCAAAGGGGACACGGCGATTCCAGGAACACCCATCCGAAGGGGAGAGGGAATCAGCGGGAGAAACGCCAGGAAATCACAGCTAAATCCCTCCATGTGTGGATTTACCACGTTAAAATCATGGAACGGCCGATCCAAACCACGGGCAGCACCAGCAGCTCCTCCAGGGTTTTCTCAGGAGGGGAATTTTGCACGGGGAGTGTGAGGCTGGCAGTGCCAGGGCCACCCTGTCCTCGGTGTCCCCAGCAGTGGAGACAACTGGAGCAGAGCTGCCCCCAGGCTGGGCCGGGCCCGGCGCCGTCCCCGTCCCCAGCCGGTGCCCCCTCGGCGCACGGCTCTGCTTTGGTTTGATTGATTTTCTAATTGCTCCTTTAATTGAACAGTTACAGCAACACTATCAGGAAAAGGTTTCGGGGCTGGCAGGGGAGGTGGGAGGGGGTGGGGGTGGAAGGGGAATTGGAGCTGGGGAAAGAGCAAAATGGGTTTTTCCCTGTTTCTCAAGATGGAAACACAGGGAAGAGGCAGGGGATGAGTTCCCTTCGGCAGGAACTGAGGAGGAGGAGGAGGAGAGCTGAATACAATAAATTACAGGAGGAGAAGAAGACAAATGAGAAGTGGGTTGAAAAGTGTGGCAGGGCCAGAGGGTCCCGGGGACTGCTCAGCCTCCAACTGACACCGGCTTCCTGTGGGCTCTGCATGCTGGGATGGGGAAAATGGGCCACCGAGAAGGAAAGCTGGGAAGCTGTGAGAGCTGGAGGGGGGGAACGAGCAGGACAAGGTGGGAAAAGCTGTCTGGGTGCCTGAATAAAGGTGCAGGAGCAGCATGGGGAGGCAGGGAAAGCCATCCTGGAGTGAGAGGAGCTGCAGGGAGCAGGGTGGGGAAGCAGAGCAGGTGAGCACAGGAAGGGCTGTGCTTCAGAGGGAAAAGGACAGTGGGACAAGGGGACAGAGGGACGGGGCGGATGGGATATTGGGAAGGAATTGTTCCCCGAAAGGGTGGGGAGGGGCTGGGGTGGAATTCCCAGAATTCCCCATCCCTGGAAGTGTCCAAGGCCAGGTTGGAGCACCCTGGGACAGTGGGAGGTGTCCCTGCCATGGCAGGGGTGGCACTGCGGGATCTTTAAGGTCCCTCCAACCCAGACCATCCCATCATCCCACGATTCCCTGTCCAAACCCATGGCGTGCCCAGCTGTGGGGTGGGCACGGCGAGCTCTGAGCGTCGCTGTGAGCGTCACCGTGAGCCCCTCGCGGTGTGTGTGAGCCAGGAGCTCGCTGGGAGTGTGTCAGGAAAAGGACAGGAGAATCCAGACAGGGTCAGGGGGGAAGGGGCACTCAGAGGCCACGGTGCAGCTCCACAGCGAAGCAGCTCAGGTTTCAGGAGAGCCTGGAGCCGCGGCTGGAGGGGGACAGGAGGTGGGCTCTGCTGCCTGCATTCCCTGGCAGGCAGCACAAGGCAGGTTTAAAGAATATCCTTCCATTTAGGAATTTGTTTATTATTCTTAACTAAGCAGCTCAGACAGGCAGCACCGCGTCCACGCTGGCTTCCCAGGAAGGCAGGGAAGGGAGGGACAGGAAGGCAGATTTCCAGACGGGGGGGCAAAGGGATTTGTGCCCCGCTGGGCGAGGGAAGGGGGCAAAACACTTTGGCCACTGTGTAGGAAAAGTGTGGAAGCGACTCGGCTTTGGGATGTCAGGGGAGCTGGGTGGGGTCCAGCTGTGCCCAAACCGTGTCAAGAGAGGATTGCTGGGTTTGCTGTCCCAAAACCCAGCAGCACCTATGGGGTGGCTGCTCCTCTGACACTGCACACCTTCAGAATTTTGTCTGAAATTCCTCAGACCCTGGAGCAGAGACTGAGAAGTGTTTTCTAGGCAGGAGGGAGAAATGATCTCTCTCCTGTTGAAATCCACTTTTTCCATGAGGAGTCAGAAGGCAGCAGGACATTTGTGTGCATAGAAACTCCCTCACCTGGCAGGTGTGTCCATGCTGGAGAGCCAGGGCTCATCTCCCAGCTCTGACTCTGACTTTTCTGGACCATCTGGAACGTTTTCAGCTGCTGCAGTGGTGGCCAAGAACATGGCAATCCAGGGCAGGCTGGAAATTCTTCCCTGTGAAGGTGGGGAGGCCCTGGCAGGGGTTGCCCAGAGAAGCTGTGGCTGCCCCTGGATCCCTGGAAGTGTCCAAAGCCAGGTTGGAGCAACCTGGGATGGTGCAAGGTGTCCCTGCCCATGAGAGGGAGTGGAACTGTAAAAGCTGTGGTTTTCAGCCTGAATCTTCCATATCCCTGACTCTGGAAGTGCTGCAGATCCGGGTGCTGGGCACCCACCCTGGTGTGAGCACGAGCAGGGCAGCGAGGGAAGGACAACCCCGCCCTCCCCCAGCGCCCTTCGTGCTCACACTCCTGGAAATGAGGTCGAGGAAGGCCAGGATAAATCAAGGAGAGAAGTGCAGTGGGAGCCTGTGGGTGCGGCGGGAGGTGGTGGTGGGGATGAGACTGGGAATGCCACACGTGGGGGAAGCAGAAAATCCCGAGAAATGGGAGCCGGGAAACGGTGGCCGGCAGAACAGGAGGCAGGAAAGGTCCCTCATCCTGGCCATAACCACGGCTGGGTGTTAACTCCCGGGATTATCCTGCCCCAGAGGCAGGAGGGCTCCACACGCCCCGGCTGACAGGAAAGCTCGCGCTGGAAGCTCGCCGGTGCTCGGGGCAGGATTCCTCACTCCTGGTAGCAATTTGTTCCCCATCGCAGGCATTCCTGGGAGCAGGGAGCGGGCGGGGACTCCCACCTGGCCACCCCAGCAGGGAGCAGAGAGCTGGGCTGTCACCACCTCCCGCTCCCCTGCCAGCCCTCAGCCTGCCTTTCACCACCTCCCCTTCCACCTCTCTCCTCTCTCCTCCCTTTTGCCTCCTCCTCGCTCCCATTCTCCGCTTTCCCTCTTCTTTCATCCCCTGATTTTCCTGTTGCCGTGTCTCTCCCGTCTCCAGGCCTCCCAGGCTCATCTCACCTGTGCCCCACCAGCAGAGCTCAGCCCTTTCTCCCGGGGCTTGGTGTGAGCCTCCAAGAGCCCTTCAGTGGTCAGTCCTCCCCCAGCACTCTCTGGACAGAGTCTCCCTCTCTCCCTGCTCCCTTCCCCCTCCTCTTTCTCTCCCTCCCATAATATTTTCCATATGAAGAAGCCTTCCTGAAGCCGCACACTGCCCTCTTGGCGAGTCTTAGGCGGGTTAGAGGAGACCCTGGGAGCCTTTAATCCTCTCTCTCTCGCTCGCTTTCATCCTCAGCCGCAGCTGGACGCCCCATTGATGTGGAACAGACCAAACACCAGGCCCCTCGCTAAGCTGCTGCTGTGGGGCCTCTTCTCCTCCAGCCCGTGGCCGGCTCCGCGAGCGAGGGTCCGGCAGCCCCTCCACACCCGGCGTGGGGGTCCCAGCCCTGCCTGCCTCCCCAAGCCCTGCTCCTGCTCTTTCCCTGAGCCATCTTTAAGCACTTTATTCTAAGAGAGTCGCTCCTGCTTCTCCCTTATCCAGAATCCCCCTTTCTCAGGATTGTTTAGGATCGATTCCCCACAGCCCTGCAGGGCCTGCGTGAGGGTGAGGGGCTGCTCTGGGTGCTGAGGATGCCGCTCGTGGGCCCAGGAAAGGCCTGGCAGGCTCCACCTGAGCCGTCAGGTGTTAAATCTACAGCCGGCTCAGAGTTTTGGGAAAAAGATCTCCTAAAGCCCGCTGCAGGTGAGGCAGGAATATCATGGAATCGTGGAATGGCCTGGATTGGAAGGGACCTTAAAGATCACCCCCTGCCATGGGCAGCGACACCTTCCACCATCCCAGGCTGCTCCAAGGCCTGTCCAGCCTGGCCTTGGACACTTCCAGGGATCCAAGGGCAGCCCCAGCTTCTGCTCCAGTGTCTCACGGGAATATCCACCCACCTCCTCTCCCAGCTTTGCAGCGTGGATCAGCCGGGCTCGGGAGGGCCAAGTGCCGTGTTTGGGGACTGCCTGCAGCCAGCAGGGGACAGGGACGTTCCCCGAGCGGAGCCGTTCGTTCCCAGGTAAAATACGGGAACGTCCCGAAGCCACGTGAGTGTCACACGGAAAGGGCTGCGCGGAGAAGCTGCGGCTGCCCCTGGATCCCTGGAGAGTCCCAGGCCAGGCTGGACGGGGCTGGAGCCACCCGGAATAGTGGGAGGTGTCCCTGGCAGGACAGGGGTGGCACCGGGGCCGGGGGGACCCGCGAGTGGCACCGGGGCTCATTCCTGAGCCTCCCCCGCCCTCTGGCGGCCTGGCTCCGCCGCTGCAGCCCCCGCCACCCCCGCCCGGGGCTCCGGAAACCCCGAAAACCCCAAAACCCTACGATATTTTTAGAAAAGTCTAACCCAGAGAGGGTTTTGTGAGTGTGACAGCAACCAGAGTCAATCAACTGCAATCAGTCAGCTGCAGCTGCAAGGTTTCCTTGGAAGGCAACAGGGAGGGGATGGCTCCATCCTTAAGCTCCAAAGGAACTTCGGGCAATCCAAGGAGACAGTCAGGGAAGAGGTGGATGGATAAGGGAGTTCAGAGAAGAAGGGAAAAAAGATCCAAGCTTTCGGGAGCACGGCCGAGGAGGAAAAATTAAAATATTTGGGATGCAACCACCTGGAGTTGGTCTGGAGTGGAAGGAACGAGGGGAGGAATGGAGGTCCCTGTGTGCGGCAGGAGAATGGGAATGATCCACTCTCCGAGGTCACAGGGATACAAAGGGAGCAAGGCATGAGGAGCAGAGCTGGGAGGAAGGTTCAGACAGGGCTGGTGCAGCTCTGGAACAGGAGAACACTGCAGCCTCCACTGCTGAAAGAGATCTTCAGAAATGACATGGACAGAGCTGATTCGCCTGGGTCCCTGGGCTGGATTAAGTGACCTCCTGAGAGAACATTCATCTTCCTTTCTGTGATTCTATAATTAAAATCATATTGATCCTCTGTCAGAGATGCAGCAAAAGGACCAACTTCATGACGTTCCTGCGGATCCAAGATGCCAGGCCCTGGACAGGCATCACTTCCTGGCCTGTCCTGCCCCAGAGAGCCTCTCCCCTCGGACACGACGTCCCACGGATGCAGCAAACGCCGTGGGAAGGGCTGAGGAACAGCTCTTGGCTCAGTTTGGAGGCAACCAGTTGCAGAAACTGAACTAATTGCAGCCCCCTGGGGTTTGTTCACCGGAGCCGGAGCGTGTTCCCCCTTCTCGTTACTGCGCATCAAGTGCCTGATGAGAGAGGGATTTGGGGACGAGACAATGCGGAGATATCCAGCCCAGAATGATTAGCCAGCATGGATTGTTAATAAGCTGCTTATTCCTAGAACTGGAAATGATTTGCAGCCGGGGTGTCGGTGGAGTCTCTGTGCTGCTCTGCTGGAGCGGGGCAGGTGCTGGCCCAGGGGACACGGCGCTGGCACCGAGCTCCCGGCTCTGCTCTCGCTGAATTCAAGGGCAGGGAAGGACACAGAGTGGGGAAGGGGAGGCAGGAGGGGCTCAGCGTGGTGCTGCTGCTGAGGGACACAATTCCAGTGTGGGAAGTGTCCGGGAGCAGAGTGAAGGACAGGCCTTCTCCAGCATCCTCACAACACCTGGAGAGAGAAAGGCCAGGGAAGCCTGGCCTCGAGGGAAATAAGAGCTGCCACTGCTCCTGCTTCCCAAAGCTGCTGTTTGGGACAGAAGCAGGGGTGGGAGGTCAGGAGGGACTCTGTCGCCCCAGAGCTGGGACAGCTGTCACCAAAGGGGACTTTGGTGGTGGCTGGGATGAACAGGTGGCAGCTCCAGGACTGACCTGGAGGGCTCCACAGGTGGCTTGGCTTGCCTGGAGGAGAACTGGCTTTGTGTGGGTTTCCAGGAGGCAGGGTTCTTCAGGGAGGCCGAGGGAAAGGAAGGGAAAAGCTGCAGGAGCCATTCCCCGTTCCCTCCCTGAGCCCTGGTAGAGCCCAGGCCTGCAAAGCACCCGGGTGCAGAAAGAGGAAAGTTTATGTGGCACCAAAAAATGGAATTTTCTCTCCTACCAGCCAGGGAGGAAGAGGAGCCAGGTGCATCAACCTCACCACAGGCAGGATGACAAAACCAAAGCCACCAGGCAGGCGAGAACAGCAACGACCTCTGGCAGCAGGACAGGCCGTGCTCTGGGCTCAGCCACTTCCCCAAAATCCCCGGAGATTATCTTCATATCAATGTTGTAACAAAACATGGGGGGTGTTTCCGCTTGAGGCAAGAGCTCGCCACTTCCCCCAGCTGTGTCACTGCGAGGCAGGAGGGGCACAGGGCACCCACAGGGGCACAGGACACCCTGGCAGCCCCCAGCAATGCCCCTTCCCTGGGCCTGAGGATGGCCATGGAGCTCAGAGCTCTTCTCCTGCTGCCACTCTGCTTCCCAGGTAAGAGAAGAATCCAGTTCCCAGGGAATGGGATGCCCTTCCCCACTTTCTGCTGCCCGGGGAGCTCCTCTGGCAGCATCCGGGCTCTGATCTGGGTAACTGCTGCAGGCTGGGAGGGAAGGGGCAGCCCCAGTTCCCAGCACACAGCCCTGGCTCCTCCAGGCTGCCGGGCTGATCCACCCTGGGGGCACAGAGCCTGCCCCATTCAACCTTCCCCATCCCGCTGGCCCCGTTCGGCTCCTCTGCAGGCAGTCCTGGCTCAGGACAGTGCCCAGGGGCACCAGCTGCCCCTCTGCCAGCCCTGCAGAGAGCACAGAGCTCCCAGCGGGTGCTGGGCTGGGGAATCACCTGCCCCCAGGCACAGCCTCACCGCCAGGAGCCGCTGGCATCTCCGGGCTGTGGCACCGAGGAGCTGCAGGCGGCACACGCTGCCCCAGCCCCTTCCCTCTGCCCCATCCCACCATCCCAAACAACCCCCTCGCCCCCAGGGCGCTGTGTGGGCAGGGGAGGGTCCCCATTTGCCTGCGGGGAGGAGCAGTGACGAGGGGCTGCTTTGCTGTACAGCTCCAGACACTGCACCACTCATGGCTTGAAAACCCAACACCTTGAGAAGCACATTTCCGAGCAGGTGAATTCAGAATGGGGAAGGGATTTAGGGGTTGGAGTTCTTCCAGCCGTCAGTGGCCATAGGGCAAGGTCAGAGGCAGAGTTTCCTTGTGCCCCTCGGGAGGCTGCGGGCAGCCCTGAACCTTCACAGAACGCGATTGGCATTGGAAGAGCTGCTCAGAGGGGTGGTGGAGCCACCAACCCAGGAGGTGTTGCAGAAAAGAGAGGGGGTGGCACTGAGTGCCATGGTCTGGGTGACAGGGTCATGTTAGGACACAGGTTGGACTGGATGACCTCAAAGGTCTTTTCCAGCCTTGCTAATTCTGTGATTCTGCGATTCTGCGATTCTGCGATTCTGTGATTCTGCGATACTGCGATTCTGCAATTCTGTGATTCTGCAATTCTGCGATTCTGCAATTCTGTGGTTCTGTGATTCTGTGATTCTGTGATTCTGTGATTCCGTGATTCTGCGATTCTGCAATTCTGCGATTCTGTGATCAGCTCCCCTTCTCCTCACCACATCTGATATTTCCAGGTCTCCAAGGCCAAGCCCCTGAAGCCAAGAGACGACGGGAAGGGGGCACTCTGTACATCCAGTGTCCTTACGCAGCACGGCTTGAAGACTCGGACACAAAGTACTGGTGTCGCATGACCGATCAAAGATGTCAAGAGTTAGTGCAGACAAGGTATGGGTACAGGCAACAATCCAGGGATGGGAAAATTACAATAGAGGATGATACCACTGCTAAGACTGTGTCCATCACCATGACTGAGCTCAAGGCAGAGCAGTCGGGCACATACTGGTGTGCTTACTATTCCTCTGGATATTTTGTACCACTGAGGAGCATCTCACTGAATGTTTTCAAGGGTGAGTAGCTGTACCCCCACACAAAGCCAGGTCTTGTCAGGAAGCAACATCATTCCTTCCCCTGCTCTGCCCCTCTCTGCTGCAGCTGAGCAGCTTCCCTGATCCCCCCAGCCCCTCCCCAGCCTCGCTCCCTGCTTTCCCCTCCCATCCAGTGAGTGAAGGAGCCCCACAGACCTGGCTGGTCCTGCTGGCTCCCGGCTCCCTCGCGTCCTGCCCCACCTCACCCCTGCCCTGAGGGAGCTGCCCCAGGGCATGCTCTGTCCCTGACTGGGCAGTGCCCACTTTGGTGTTTCACAGAGCTGCTGCGGTGGGAGCTGGGCACGGTGTCAGTGCAGTGCCCCAGGGGGGCCAGCATGACCTGGTGCCGAAGGCAAGGGCCGACTCAGTGCACAGACCCGCTGGAGACACAAAACCCTGCACCGTGGAGTAAAGAGAGTAAATCCCCGCCTGACAGAGAGTGGATCGAGTATAGGAACCAGCAAGGGATTCTCACCGTCACCATGAAGAAGCTGCAGGCCAGGGACACTGGCGTGTACTGGTGTGCACAGGGCCGTGAGCGCACCCGGATAATGGAGATTGAGCTCTCTGTGTTCAAGAGTGAGTACCTGCCATGTTCTCAGTGTCCAGCAGGGAGTTCCCACTGCACTCCGTGTCCGAGAGTGAGCCCGTGCTGGCAGCCAGCTGTGGATGTGGGCAGTCTCAGCCCAGGTGACACCGTCTGTCCCCCTGCCTGTCCCTCTGGCACACGCGGTGTCAACTGATCCCCAGCACCTTAGAGCCACTGGTCAGGCCTGGCCCTTCGTGCTCTGTCTGCTCCCGTGAGTCCCAGAGATGGGGCTGCTCATCCCAACTGCTGCTCATCCCACAGGGCCAGTCCGGTGGCTCCAGCATTGGTTCCCGCCGGGCCCCATGGCAGGCACTGCTCTTGCTCTGGCCCCACAGCCACCAACCCTCCCAGACCCTGTGGGCTGAGTGTCCATGGGCACACAGACCCTGGGGGAACCAGAGGAGAGGGACAGGACTCCCCAAATTTACGACATCTCTGCATGGGGAATCTGGGACCAGTCCCCTTCTGCTCCGCATGTGTGGAGGTGGATGCAGCTCCAGTGCTGGGGAGGGGGTGCCGCCGTGGGGTCCCACTCTGGGATCTCAGCACATCCCGGGTGTTTTCCAGGGACCCAGCAGCACACAGCCAAGGAATCAGACAACATCTCTGTCCAGTGTCACTACAAGATCGCGGACTACAGGGACGTGAGCAAAGCCTGGTGCAAAAGGGAAGCGGGCAAACCATGCGATGTGCTGGTCACCAGCAGCCCAGAGCCTCCAGGGGCCCACAGGACGGCTCAGGAAGGCAGAGTCACGATCCAGGACAACCACCAGGAGGGCATTGTCACCATCACCATGGAGCAGCTGCGGGCAGAGGACTCGGGCGTGTACTGGTGCGCGCTCCAGGAACGCTCGGGCCTGTCCCGCATGGAGGAGGTCACGCTCAACGTCTCCAGGGGTGGGTATGGATCTGTCAGGACACGTTTGTAGATTCCAGACTCCTTTCCCTGCTCTCTCCCTCGGCACTGCCCGCTGACCCCACCTCCCACCTTGCCTGTGTTTTACTGCCCAGACCCTACAGCTTTGGACCTTCTCATGGCCACCACCCTGTGGAACAGCAGCAGGGATGGGGGCAGATCCACATCAGGGCTGTGCAGCTCCTCCTCAACCCAGGAGCAGTTGCAGCTGTCCAGAGAGGGCATTCTGTCACTCGTGCTCTGATACCAGCTCTTTGTAGGGACTTTCCTTTGGCTTTCAAAGACCTTCCTGTTTGCTTGGCAAGGGAACAACTTTGGACCCAGATTTTCCAGATCTGTGACTTCTGGTTTCTCTTTCAGATGATGTTTGAGCAGTAAGGGATGGCACTGAGGCTCCTGGTCATGGCAGAGCAGCCTCAGGCTCTCACGGGCAGTGCAGACAACGAGAGGGGACTGTGGGATGCTCAGGATAAACTCATGGGATCAGGATCCCGGGCATGGGAGCAGCAGTGGCAGGAGTTTCCCTGGTGAATGCAGAGCAGCCCCGCAGTGACCATTCCTCTCCTCATGTCTGTGATTGCAGCGTTGCCTCGAAGAGGTTTTCCAAACACTGAAAGAAGAAGTGAAGAAAGTCTTTTGGGCAACAGCCCAGAATCCAGGTAAGGCCTAAAAAGAATCTCTGAGCCTGAGCACACACAGGTTATTGATGTTTTACACCTGGGGCAGGCAGGCCCTGGGTGCTGCAGAGGAATTGGGTATCAGAGGATCCTCACCAAAGGTGGCCTCTCCTCCTCCAATTCCTGCCCTAACCTGAACCCTAACTCCAAAGGAAGAGACAGATCAGTAAAATCGTGTCACAGCTTTCTGCAGGTGCCTCTCTACTTCCTTATCCTCCTCTCTTTGGGCTCTGCTCCTCACAGCAACAGAAGCCCCGACATTCTGCCCCCAAGCCTCGACTCTGCTCTCTCCTGTCTGAGTATTTAACAATGGGACAGTCCTTGCCTGCTCTTTAATCCATCTGTTAAATGTGAAGGATTTTTTTTTCCTTTTGGACATGTGCTGTCATCAATGTCACAGCAGCACCTGAGAGTACAATCACCCCTGCTCCAGACAGCCTGGAATTGTGCTCGGAGCTTGTTTCTTGGGAGAGCCAGGAGAAGAGTAGGAAAAGCTCAGAAGGCACAGTTGGGTAGAAAAATCAAGAGCCAGGAACCAGGGAAGGTCCAAAGAGCCTCTTATTCCCTTCAGGACCAGCAGGGACTTGCCCGGCGTCATAGATGGAGGATTCTGCAGGATCTGAGGAGATCTTGCAGGAGAACCAAACCCTCCTTCCAAGGGCAGAGAACCGAGCACATGAAACCTGGCCCTGGCCCATTTTTGGCCCCTGTTTGGTGATGGGCTGTTGAACCATCCCACACTGGTAACTCCCGTCCTCTCCTCCAGCTTGAATGCCAACACCTTCATGATCCTGTCGCTGGTGCTGCTCACCCTGCTCATCCTGGCCCTCGTCACCTCTGTGATTCTGGGGGTCAAGCACTACAAGCTGCTGGGGAGAACAGGTATGTGGGGCTGGGATCGACCCAAACTGAGCCTGCCCTGCCAGCACTTCCCGCTCCAGAGCTCATCCCAGTGCCCTGGAGAAGGTCAGGCTGGGAAGCCTCAGCGCAGGCTCCTCGCTGCCATCTCCCCTCCCGAGAAATCAAACCCAGAGGTGCAGACACCTTAGAGGAGGCGTAAAGTGAGAGCAAAGCGTTCCCCAGGCTCTGGGCAGAGGCACATCCACTGCTCCCATCACTGGGCAATCCCACAGCTTTCCCAAATTTCCTGAGGCCCGGGGCTTTTCATCGATTTCTCTACATCTCAACCCTCTGATTTTGACTCATTCCAAAGGGAGAAGAGAAGCAGAGGACGCCAGTGACAGACCAGAGGGCACAGCACAGGTAAGGAAAATGAATCATTTCCCACCGGGTACCAAATCCCTGACCAACAGTCTGGGAGGAGCTGTTGGACCCACCTGGGGAGGACCTTGGAGCTCAGTTTGGTTATAAACAGGAGGGAAATGGTATTTAATGTCAGCAGAGAAAGGAATATTCCTAGCTGGACAGAGAGGGGGGTAATTAATGCAAGAAAACTAGGAACAAACCCAGTGCAGCAATTCCTAGCAACCCCTGAGAAAGGACTCAAGGAGTAGCAAGCAGGGTGAGAGCATGAGGTTGTCACCTGGATCCAGGAGAGGTGGTGAAGAACAGAGTTTTCTTTCCCCTCTGTCAAGACCAAAGGTAAATCTTGACAAAGCTTCTCCTTTCCTTGTGGGAAAATCTCCTTCTCCTGGCAGCAGCTGTGGCCTGGCACTGACTCATGCTAACGAGGGTTTTCCCTTTGTTTTCCCAGCCTGGCAGCACGGGAAGGAGGGAAAGTTCTCGGGATGACAGCAAAGACCCAGCGTACATCAACCTGGACGTGCAATCCCCCGCCAGCCCCGAGGATCCTCTCTACTGCAATGTGGAACCGAGTCAGGCTCACAGGAACCCCCAAAGTGTGGAATACGCCGTCATCGCCTTCAACCAGCCGCCAAGGAATGACAGGGGATGAAGCACAGAATCGCAAACAATCCAGGAATGGGAGAAAAGAACTGAAAACCACAGTGGGAATGAGGAGAAGAAGGTGTGCGGATGGACACTGGGGGAAGAGCTGAGTTTTGCTGCTGTGGGTGTGGTGGTGCCTGTGCATTTCCAGCCCTCCTTCCTGTTAGAAGGAAGTTTTACCACACTCATGGCAGATTGTCCTGGGTCAGCCAGAGCTCTGGGAGAATTCCCAGGATCTCTTGTACATCTGCTTTTCCAATTCCATTAAAGTGCAGAGTTTTGGAGAGGCAGGAGTGGAGGCCTGGCCTTTTGAAAAAGAGCAGAGTTCACCTGGATGTGGCTGGGCTGGGTATTCCAGCTGTGTTCTGGTCCAAACTCTGCCCCAATCCCAAGGATCCAGCTGCTGGGGCCAAGCAAACTCATTCCAGTGCTGCAGGGATCGAACTTGAACCTTGCTGTGGCTGGGTTCGTTTTTCTCGGAACGGGCTGGGGATGCGAGTGCTGGATTTTAAGAATAAGCAGAACCAACTCCTGCACTTCCCTGTCTCTGCTGGAAAGCCTCCAAATGACACATTCGACTTAGCAGTCATGTGGGCAGCAACATGAAATGAGTTCCTGGGGCTCAGCTGCATTTCTCCAGAAGCTCTGATTTCCCTGCCCCAAGCCCTGCTGGAGGTGACAGACCTGGACCACCCCTCATTCCCAGGCCGGTCACATCCCCCAGGCTTCCCTTGCCAGGGCTGCAGCAGGGAGGCTGATGGAATTTTTTGAGATTTTCAGAGTTGACCTGACAGAAAGAAAAAGGAAATGGTTCTGGAAGCGGTTCATTCAGCCCAACAGTCCCCTAATGATTCGCTCTTCGTGCAGTTACACTGAGTCCAGCTGTGGAAGAGTAATAACAAAAAACAGTGGAGTGGAAGAGAGGCATTTTCTGGGAGATTCTCAAAGAGAATCCAGATATGTGCTCACTGGAACAAGAAGGAATAAAAACTGCAATCAGTCACCACACAGAGAACTTCTGGTCACTGTGAGGGACCATTTCCTTAAGCACTAACTCGAGGAAAGGCACATTTAGGAATGGACAGGCCTGCAGGTTTGGCACCACACCAGTTAAGAAGCCAGGGTCTGTTTGTACTTGCAAGGAAGTAAATAAATCACCTCAAAAATGAAAAACCAGCAGCCCAGCCCCAGCCTCCCTGTTTGCTGATGCTCTGGGGGTCTGTAACCGCATTCCTGAGCCGCTCCAGCGCTGCGGCAGTGGCTGGCTGGGAATCTGTCCCCAGCACAGATCCTGTGTCCTTTGTGCTGGGCTCGTCTACAGCACCCCCAGCTTCTCCCACAGCAGTGCCCCTGCCCTGCTGTCTGCGCTTGCTCCAAAGGCTCTTCTTTCTCCTGAAAACCCACGAGATGATGTTCTTGCCCTCGTTCACCCTTGGGATGCTGCCAGAGCTGCCAGAAGAGCCTCCCTTTCCCTTTTTGCTTTCCAGAGATTCCCCCCATGCACGGCTCCTGTAAATCATTTATTGTGGTTTATCATCATCGTGCTTGGAGTGCCAGGGCAAGGAGAATGGCTTCCCACTGCCAGAGGGCAGGATTAGATGGGATATTGGGAAGGAATTCTTCCCTGGGAGGGTGGGATGGGGCTGGGATGGAATTCCCAGAGAAGCTGTGGCTGCCCCTGGATCCCTGGAAGTGTCCAAGGCCAGGTTGGATGGGGTTTGGAGCAGCCTGGGATGGTGGAAGCTGTCCCTGCCCATGGCAAGGGGTGGCACTGGATGGGCTTTAAGATCCTTCCAACCCAAACCATTCTGTGGTTCCATGATTCCATGAAATCCTGCTCCGGTGGGAGCAGACACGCAGGCCTGTGGCCTCAGCCACCACGTGGTGCTCCCTTCCCAGCTGTGGCTGGGACTGGGCAATGCTGATGCCTGAATTTTCAGCCCACGAGAGCGATGCCTGTCCCTGGAGAATTGCTCAATGTGCAGGATGAAAAAGATGCCAAGTTCCTGTGCTCCTTCCTTCCGGCACAGCCAGGAGGGGGAGAGGAGCTGCCCAGGGCAGAGCCGGTGCCACTCCTCCCTGGGCTCCTCTGCTGTCCCTTCCCTGCTCAGCTCCATGGAGAAGCTCCTGCACCTCACCTTGGTCTTCTTGGCAGGTGAGAACCGCACGTGGTTTGGGGTTCAGGTGAAGGGAGAAGGACTGGCGCAAAGCTCGGTCTCTACATGAAGGCTCCATCCTCAGAGCTTGCTCTTTTCCCTTTTTTTACCAAAGGGCCAGCGGTGATCCCAGTGCTCCCAGGTTTCCTCACAGGAATCTTTTTGAGTCAGAACAGGAACCACGGATGAGAGAAGTCCTGTGGGCAATGCGAAATTGCAAAATCCTGGGTGCTTGCATTTGCAGGATTTACATAGATGCAAATGAGCCCAGGCAGGGCTCAAGGGAAGGGAAATAAAGCCCAGCGAAGGGCACAGCTGGGAAATCCTGGGCACTTGGCTATTTCCATTTGGGAAAGAATGTCCACCTGAAATGAGAACCGAGGTACAGGGCCCAGCTGGGGCTCTCTGCAGCACTTTGGGGATCCCAGATCCTCGCAGCGGTGCAGGGGAAGGCAACGGGCTCGGGCTGTGGGAGCACAGAAACCTGTCCCAAAAATTGGGATGAGTTTGGCAAAAGTTGACTGTGCTTTTGCCAGTGGCACCCAGGAAGGGAGGAGGAACACCAATAATTCGTGATCTGTCAGCAGAATTGGTTGAAAGGAGAATGACACAACATTTTCCAGAGGGACATCGTGGAGTCTTTTAATGATTCTGTTGGAGAGATGCTTTCCAGAGCCGTGGGAATTCTGGGGACTGGAGGGGCAGAGTTGGAGGAAGGAAGGGGAAACAGGAGAAGAGGCTAAAATGTTTTGGAGGGATTGGATTGGATATTCCATGAGGAAATTCCTGACTGGAACAACCAAGCAGAGCAACACATCAGGATAAAGACCTGTAGGTGTTGGATACTTGCAGAACACAGATCCATTTTAGGTCTTCTCCTAGTCAAGCTGAAAGAACTTCAGATTTTTTAGTTTACAATTCACTTAGAATTGTAGAAATTATTGTAAGAAGTGTTATTAAAAGGCTCAGCCAGTACAAAGTCCTCACAAGAGCCTATTTTTAAATTTACTTCTGTTTTATCATTACTGATGTTCTCACAGAAGCATTTGCCTGTGACTTTTTTCACTAGAAATAGAGATTTCCACAAATACCGCACTGCACTTCTCTCTGGAAGTATTAATAGCTCAGACTGTCCCCTCTGCCTGCCACGAAGAGGAATGGAAATTAGAAATAAGGAACCANTTACAATCACCCATTTCTGCATTTCCAGAGCCACTGCTAATCAAGAAATTGTCAACAAGGATCGCTCAAAAACACACAAAAAAAAAAAAAAAAAAAAAAAAAAAAAACAAGGAAAAAAAAAAAAAAAGCCAAGCAGACAAAGACCAGTTGTCAACACAGTTAAAATTAGTAAGATATTAAAAGATAGGGTGGAAAAAAATGTTAAACTGGATTTGGAAAGCAGGAGCGGGATTCAGAAGGAACCAGCAAGCAGGGCACCGGTTTGGAGATGCCACTGGGACAAATTCCAGAATATCTGAGCCAAGGTCTGAGCACTTTGGATTGGTCATGGGGAAATGGACAGGGGACACCGTACAGGTGACAGCCCTACAGATGACAGTCCTACAGGTGATAGTCCTATGGGTGACAGCCCCACAGGTGACAGCCCCTAAGGGTGACAGTCCTACAGGTGATAGCCCTATGGGTGATGGCCCCACAGGTGACAGCCCCTAAGGGTGACAGCCCCACAGGTGACACCCTATGGGTGACAGCCCCACTGATGCCTCAGCGAGCTTACGTAAAACAGAGGCCAGACAAAGCTAAGAGAATAAAAA
>VZRN01000476.1:883374-921336 GCA_013397935.1 Dasyornis broadbenti | reverse complement strand
AAAAAAAAAAAAAAAAAAAAAAGTCATGCAGCTAAGACTACAAGTGAGAGAAAAGTGTCTCTAGAAAACATGGTAGCATTATTCATGTAAAGATAACCTCAAGACATATGAGTTAGGAACTTGTAACTTGCAAATCACCCAGAGTCAAGATGAAAAAGGAAGCAATTGTATTGATAGCATTTTTCTTTTTCTTCTCCAGCTTAAACCCATTTGTAATTGCTCCATGTAGTATTCCTCTGAAAACCAAATTTCTTTCTCTTGCAAAAGACCTCCATAGAAACCTTTTGAATCTCCATAGGAAGTCATTCTCAGAAATGGAGCTTGGAGTTTATGTTTTTTTGTGTCAAAACCATTACAAATAGACTTTTCAGTGTTCCAGTTGCATCTAGTTAAATTAGTGCTGTTCATAAACCAAAGGCCTTTAAAATTATAGAAATTTTCACTTACAGCAGTGGAAATTGAATTAGATCTTTATGCTGTGGCTGGATCTACCCACAATAAACTCATAACCTTGCAAACCGATGGGATCATCTATCTCCGGAGCATGTTCCTGAATTTCTAAAACTTTGAGAGGCAATAGAAACTGCGTAATATAGTTAGGCCTTGCCACTACACAGAGATGGAACATAACAACAACACATATTTGCATTTAAGAGCTGGAAAGCTCTGGTCAAAAGGTCTCAACTCCATAAAACAGTGTGCTAGTAGCAGTTTTCGTGTGTGTTTTAACTCAAACACAAGCAAAGCTCTCATCAACAACCAGGACCATACCAAGAATTCTTCAGATGGAGAAGTACTGGGAAGCTTCCTCGTCTGCTGGAATGAGGGACTCAGGGCAGCAAGTGCCATGGCAAAGGGATGGTTCATGTGCTGGCAGCTCTGCCTGGCTGCAAGGCCAGCAATGAGTAGTCAGACCTGTCAGCTGTAAGGAGTCATGATGAAAAGGAATATGGCTTCATGAAGGCTCTACATATGAGTCTAAGAGAAAGAACAGAAACAGAGTAAAGAAAGCGCCTACTCTTTTCTCCTAAGGAATTAAACAAAATCATAATTTATGTACTTTTTTTAAAGTAGAGATAAAAACAAGTATAAATACGTGGCTCTTCTCATCAATGACTTAAAAGATGGATATTTCTAAATCTTAAAGTTCTACTTGACTGACTACATTACACATGAAAAAAAGACATTTTTTATTTGCTAAATACAGTACATTAATGCAGTACATTAGTCAGTTCAGTCAAAAACTCACAAAAGGGTGATGAAAAATACCACCACTTTTCTTCTTCTTAGCAAAGTAAGCCATCATCATACCCATCATTTTTGGGAAGCCTCTAGTCAAACAACAGTGAATTTCCACAGGTTTACTTTACAGCAACTTAGGCTGTTTTGCTTTCATATGTATCTTAACTTCAAAGAATTATTGCTAAAGATTATTTATCTTTTCAATCTATCATTTCCTTGGATAAATTAGAAATTGGGTCTGTCACATCAAGATGTGAACTGAAACAAAGTGATATCCTATCTTGATAATCCTCAGACTGTGTTCCGTGGCACGCGTGTGGTTCATAAGGCCACGGTAAATCTAAGACAACTCACCGGCAAAATTTTTTTTAAAAATATTTTCTATTTTCAGTTGAAAATACAGAGAGTACACAAAAACTGTGAAGGATTGTTTACCCAGAGGCATTTCATCCCACTGACCTATTTGTTAAAAGTCAGAAGGCCAAACTTGCAGCTTGGCATGTTGATCTCCGTACATGTATAAATGTGTGTCTAACAATTACAGCCATTTGTAAGCTGTATGTCTGCATAGAGTTGATTCCATTTATAATTGTGTAACATCATTGACTCAAATGGATTGGTATAGTTTTAACTGGGAGCAGAATCTGTCCTAGATAATATTATTGAAATGTTTGGAAACATCTTCACATACTGTTTATTTTTATTTTACAAAGAACAATGTGGCTCTCTGTTCCAGTTTCAAATCAAAAGTAGTAGGGTGCAACTCCATCAATGGATTCACAATTACTTACAGCAGGTCTGAATTTATCCCTGTGCATCTATATTCATTTAGTCTTTCTCCCCCGGGGAGAGGAAGAGGGAACTAAAATGTGACAGATATTTGTCGTATTGCCTAATGCACTACTGGAAGAAGATCAGATGCTATGCTGATGGGTATGGTATAAATGAACCTTTACGGAAACTGAAACTTCACCAACAAACATGAAGGGACACGTGGAGACTTTTCAGGCTACTTTTCCTTCTTCACTGAAGGACTGTCACTGTCAAAGCCTTTAAGAAGGGCATGATATTTCATAAAAATACACCTGCTCAGTATTGTCCTCCATTTTCTACACGTTCAACAACACAGTTTGCCATGAATGGAGATTTGTATTCCAGAGAGAATAATAATTAGTTCTTTTTACTTGTAGCGTCTAAAGACAGCTCAGTAGGTGTCTTGTTAATTTGCTCATTACTCAGTGGATGGAAATGTTGGTCACATCTATGAATACCAATTATTCTTCATCTTAAAGGAGGTAACATCAGTAAGACAGAGACCTACCTTTATTTATATTTGCTTCAGTAGCAAGTTTGACATACAATATTTTCATATGCATTTCTAGAGTGGGTGCCACTTTTTTTCTACTTCTTCAAGTCAGGGATCCTTTCTCTGTTTAAGAGAATGCCAGGAAGCAATTTTTATAAGAGAATTGAAGAGAAATGAAACATAAATGACTAGATGTGCTTTCTGATGTAATGTCATCTACAATCAGGAAAGAGCTGTTGTGAGCTGTGGATGACCTTGGTGCCTACTGCAGCTAGGAAAATCGGTAAAACTATTTGGTAAAAGCTGAAGTAAAACACATGCATTCTTCCCTTCTATTCAGACTTTATTCTCATTCTCTCATTATTTTTGCAAATAGATGTTGTCTCCATAAAAGTGAATAAACGTATGGTACCATCTCAGTGTCATCCTAGAAGATGTAAAGTGACCTTAATCTTCCTGCCTAATCTCACTATTTAACAGCGCACAACAGAAAAAAGAAGAACAGCCAGATTATGCTTAATATTTATAATTACAGTCCAAAAAATGTTGATTCTGGGAATTAAATCACACAGATTGAGATAGGCTGAAGCCAGCTCTTCACATCTAAACAATAATGAATTTGAGAAGACATTCCAATATATATCTGAGAAGTATTTCATTTATACAATCTCACCACCACAACCAAAACATTTCAACAGGTAACACTTCATTTAACATTTTCATCTGACAGAAACAAACCCTAAAACTGTTTATTCTAATTTAATAGTCACTTCTACACAAGCATAAGTCCTACACCTTTTTCTGATAGGATTCGAAGATATTTAAAGTATTTGATTTTATAAAAAGCCTTTTGTCTTTACAATACCCCCGTGTTTCCTGTCTTATTCCATTCTACCCCAAAAATAAACAAACAAAAACCTTGAGGCTTATGAAATTTTCCATTAACTCATCTTCCCAGCATGATGATCCACATGACCTACTGTTATTAATTGTCTCCATGTGAGTATACACAGTCATTACAATAAGATGGTAATCATAAGGTGGCTTTTATCCTTGTGATTCTTTGAAAATTTGCATCATTGTGTATGTTAGTGTTAGGTAGACTAACAGCTCAAAAGAGAGAATGTAGCTGTGCAGACAAAGATCATTCTTCTGTGATTTTACAGAACACTCCAACAACTTTACAACATTTACCAAGTAAATGTATTTTCTTCAATATTTCATCTAGTTCTTGAGCTTATTTTAACCCCAGGGGTTTTGTAAAAAGAAGTGGCTCATAATGCCTTATAGGGGGAGAATAATTCCCAACTGCATTTGACAAATATTTCAAAGTGAATTTAAGTAATTTGTTTAAGTAAATCAACATCATAATCAATAGCAAAGCAGTTATTCAGCTAGAATTCCTACTGCATTAGGTCCAGTGTAGCCCAATGTTTGCTTTTAGTGGTCATGCACATGTAAATGGACATAAGTGCAAAGGTGGTAGCACCATATTCCCTTAACTGCTTTCTAGTGGTAGAAGTTCAATACTCACTTAAAGACATTATTTTTATTCACCAAGACACCAAATCCACTTTAATATCCATGTGTCCTTTGAAAATCTTCCTACTCCAAACTTACCTGTCCAAATAATGCTTATGAATTCTAGCAAGACCACAATGTAATTAAAAATACAGTCAGCTAATTAAGTTCAAGTGGAAGGTCTGAGAAATTTGAGAGAAGTAGAGAAGATTCCGCACTGTGTTCAACTGATTGATTTGTGAGTTTCTCCCCCCTCCCTCACTATTTGTATTAGCTCTGTCAAATAAAAAGCTAACAAGCTGGAATAAAAGTTATCACTCAGCATAAAGAAGCAGAAAAGAAGAAAAATCAGGAATTATTATGCAGGTTGTTTCAACTCTGAATGAATATGCATGCACCAATATTTAAACTCAGATCTAAAGTAAATATGAAGGCATTAAAACCTAAGAAACTGGTGGTCTGCCTCATACTAGAACATCAGTTTGCCAATATTCCTGTGTGTGAACCTGATCTTTAGACTAGAATGTGACCATGACTTCATTCAGAAGTCAAATTGTAGGTTGACTTTAATCCTCACTGATGTCATATCTTGGGAAGATATTCAGCACAGACATGAATGCAACAAATGAAAGGAAGGATAAAAGCAGAATGACTGCAGACTGTAAAAAGCCATTTGTGGTCATCTCAAGTTAGAAAGTGAATTTAAGGGAAGAATTGTCTCTTTCTGTCTTCTCTAGCTGATAACTCTCTTGGAAACTAGAATTTTCGTTAGGTGGAGACTCCTTGTGCCTTACATAGCAGGTCTGTCTTGTTTCTTCCCATTAGTCAATTTGCTCTTTGGAAGGGTCTAATGTTTTACAGTTGTGTCTTTGAAATGTGTTTTGAATAAAGTTCCAGCCAAGAATGTTGTGTATGTCATTTGTGGGGAAAAGCTAAAGACTGCAGGAGCCTGCCATGGTTATGTAACTTGCTTATTTTTATATCTGTTAACTACTGCTTTTGTTAATAAAGTTTATAACAAAAAGTTTTATAGATTTATAAAAAACTAATAATTTTTAAAAACAGTCAGAAATTTTGGCATTTTATATGAAGGTTCAATTGTACAAATTTTGCAAATAGAAAACCAAAATCCCAGCTGATTAACAAAATATGTGTTTATTTAAACATACAAATAAATAAATTTTAAGGGCTTTTTACTTAGAAAAATCTGAATTCAATATTTGTCTTGCAAGACTTAGAAATCTGAGCCATGCCTTTGGAACCCTTAATGCACAGCAAAACAAAGAGAATGAGAATGGAGTTTCCAAAACTGGAAGTCATATAGGATGACACTTGAGACAATAGGGATATTTCCCAGAAAACAACATTAAAAGGTATAAAGTAAGCTAGGACAGTTCCCTTTTTGTTTCATGACGTTCATCTCGTAATGTAATCTGTGAAAGTCTAAAGATAGATCAGAAATGATAAATCTTGTCAATATGTCCCACACAGTATTTGGATTGACAGAGCAATGTGACTGTATTAAGAAAACATAAATCCGACATGAAGCAAACATTTACGTTATCACTAACTTGACAAATCTAAATAAATCAACAATATTTCAGGCACCAAAGTAGTCATTTTCGTTCTTAAAATGAGTGAACCATGGCTCAAAATGCCATTTCTGGAACACATTTCTTTATCTCAGCACACTAAGACACTTAGAGATGCTCCACACCTACTCTGAAAAGGAATATGCACAGTCATGACATAAAAAATGCATGCTAAAATAAGAACAAAAGCAAACTCAGTGTGCCAAAAAGCCAATGTTGTCATTATCACAAGCCCACAAGGTTTTCAGTATGTCACTACTTAAATCAGAGACAGCCAGGCTTGGTTTATTGGCAGGACACTATGCTGAAATCTGAAGAACAATATCTAATTTAGAGAAAATGGACCACATCTCAGTTGCCATAATTTTCCATATCTGGACATGACTAACTTGTCCCAGTGTGTTATATTAAGCACGACACAAAAGCCAGCCTGCTGCATGAGGACTGGGGCATTCCATAGTCAAGAATCTATCATCCTCTAAATTGCTAATCACGGTTATGTCATGGAGTGTTATGGACTTTTTCCAAAGGTTGGATTTTGAATAGCATATAGATACACTCACACCATCTTGAATTCATAAATATTCTAATAATTTTTTAGAGAACTTTAAATTCCAAGCCATAGCTCAATATTGATGGCTAAAAATATGTCTGATTTTCTGTGAAATAGGTAAAAACTCATGATAAATTTAGATGAGAAGTTACAGATTTTATTCAGGTTTGCAGTAGCTGTGTGGAAATTCTTTTGAATATAACTTTAGACAGAACAAAAAAAACCCCAAACCTTTAAAAAAGTTTCTGGAAATAGCAAACATATGATTTGCTTGACTCATTTCTATTTTAAAGAGTAAAGTATACATTACCCATTTCAAACAAAAGCAGACTATTCTAAAAACTGGGTTTCACAGGCATGTTCAGCCTTTCAAAGACTGATCAGAAATGACCTCAGTGTATTCACAGTAGAAAAGCAAGCAAAATAAAACACCACCACACCACCAGTCCCAAGTTACTTGAGTAGCATTAAAATTACCACACAGCTAATAGTAAGGAATTATTTGTTAAGTATGACAAATCATTCTTTAATGGAGGTAACCTCAGCTAAAACCCATTTAAATGCCTTTGTTTCTTCTCTTTGTTCATATAAGGCTTATAATTCAAATTCTGTGGGATGGAGGAGAGGCAGGTTTGTCCCAGTGCAATGATAACCTGAGACACCAAGAATGAATCTTAGGCAAATTCATGGATTATTTATTTTGTCTTCCCTTATATTAACTTTCCATTTTCTTTTCTTCTTTGCAAATGATGTCCATCCTATTAATTCCTGCCTCCCCAGAACTCTTTCACCTCCACCCTGAACTGTTAATTCTATTCTCCCAGAACCTGACTTTCTTCAATCCATCGCTAAAACCCATTTCACTTGAAACAGCACAAGATCCCTCCCAAATATAATTTTTTTTTTAAACTAAAGTGTCAACACATGCACATTATTAGAATGGACCATCATATGATCAGATTCTTGACAAGCCCTCTGAAGTTTTCCCCATAACACCTCTGTCTAATCCCTCTTTCCATCTGATCATCATATTTATTAATAATAGGTTGCAAAATCTTTGTCAGGGATTTTGTCATTTTATCCATTTCTGTACAGAGTTAACAGTTAAGCATACTCATCAACCATAATCACTGAATAATGAGGACTCCTAAACTTATTTGTCCAGTCATTTTATGGGAATGCAGTACAAGCTTCGTAACACAAATCTTGAATAATAATCAATGTACATCATAATGTAAGCATCAATACATAATTTACAGTTTTGAGAATTTGGATGAACTTCCAGTTTCCTATATAAAGTTTCTTGATAACTTCATTACAGTTTCAAGCAACATGAAATATATAAACCACCATAATGATTCACTTCAAGGTCCGATAGAGAATGCTGCTCTACAAATAGCTTACAAGAGAAGGATCTACTCTGACAAACTCATACTTCATCTTGGATTTAACACAGCAAGGAAAGACAAAGTGAAGGTGCATTAGAGGACAATGCCTTTAATTATAAAATATACCTTTGATTAGGGCAATATCTTGTTTATTGCCTTAAGAATAATAAACAGTGGTAGTATAGAGAATGAACCTAGCCTGCATCAACAAGAACAGTAAAGGTTAGATATGTATGAATATGAGTGGAAGTTTTTTTTTTAATATTAAAGGAAATATTTCCAAAATGTACAGTTTATGACCTAGCTAGACAAAAACTATCTGTCTGCCTTACTTGAAATTGTTCCTACCTAATACTCACCTATCTGCAACTGATTTAGATGGTGACATCTTTAGGAGACAGCCCATGTTAAATAAATGCTAAAAAAAGTAATAAAATTTTAAAATAATGGAATGGTTTATATTGGTAAGGACCTTGAAGATCATCTAGCTCCAACCCCTTGCCATAGGCAGAGCCACTTTTCAGCTGACCAGGTTACTCAGAGCCCCATTCAGCCAGGCCTTGGACACTGCCAGGGATGGGGCATCCACAACTTCTCTGAGCAACCTGCGCCAGCGCCTCGCCACCCTCACAGTAAAGAATTTTTACCTCACAAGTAATCTGAATCTGCCCTCTTTCACTTTGAAACCGTTACCCCTTGTCCAGTCACTACATACCCTTGTCAAAAATCCCTCTCTAGCTTTCTTGTAACCACTTTAAGATACTGGAAAGTGCTGTAAATTCTTCTTGAAGCCTTCTCTTTTCCAGGCTGAGCAACCACAAGTCTCTCAGCCTGTCTTCAGAGGAAAATAAATCTTCACTGGAGAGAATTAAATGTTGGAGGTTGCCACTAGTTCAGTCACAGGGCAACATTTCCAGCAATATGCAATATTCATAATATTTTCAATCATAGAAGTGATATTCATGTAATACTTTCAAGCTTATCTTATTCAAGCTAAACCAGTTATCCACAGTATATGGGTTCATCGAGGCTCCTAGGCCTAATTATTGCCTATCATATATGTAAATCATGCCTGACTTAGTACTGCAGCTGTACATCAAAAAGGAAAATATACAGTAACATGTTCCCTTGGGATAATATGTATGAACTGGAGTTCTGCCTAATTAACCTGATATCTGAAAGGTTAAGATGGGTGGGGGAACGGGGAGTGGTATGATTATTCTCACTGTAACTTTAAGAGTGATTATTCAGGGTGCACCAACATAGATATTGTGTACAGGTGCCATTGCCCTCTACTGGACCTTGTCAAAACAGCCTGGTTGTTTATCTCATGGGGCTGATAAAATTACTTGGAGAAATTTTCCTCAATTAAAAAAAAAAAAGAAAGTCTCACATTGTTAGATATAAAAAGCATATGAATTTTTTTCTTTCAGTGAATGCTAATGGCTCAAGTGGATTTACAGAAGCACAAAATTAAAAAAAAAAAAAAAAAAAAGCTGGAAAACCCTTAAATGCCCATACAATTCAATCTCTGTGACTATCTTTGATGCATAGAATAGCACCTATTATTTTTTTTTCCACTCGACTTATTTACAAGCTGTGCTCTTCTGCAATCAGCATTGTAATTTGATGTTATGTTTCATCATCTGCCTCTCTTTATGTCATCATTGTTTGAACCTTCGAGCCACTGAATGCTTGCATCTTGCACATAAATTCTCTCGGCAGTTTGCCTTGTTATTTTCATTCTTGTTTCTTCAGCAGCACGTCTGATTTCTGCTCATCTTCAGATTCCATCCAAATGACTAGATCAATAATTGTTGTTGCTGCTGTTTGGGTTTTAATTTGCCTTTGGACTTTTGCCCTGTGGGCTTTTGAAACTCATTTAAAGCTCTTTTTACTATGTTAATGAGTTTGTGCCCCTAAATGACCTCCTTGTCTGAGGGACACTATCTATCATCCATTACTTTGACATGAAACACTTTAGAAAAGAAGAAAACTGAAGATTTTACAGGCAATATCTTCAGAAGCAATCAAATTCCACAGGTTTAAAAACAGTAAGTTTGGGGCAGAAGACAAGAAAAACTTTCTCACCTCTTGCTTTGATTTGTTAAAGGAGACTTGAGGTTTAATTTGCATAACCTTTGACTTGACCAGGTCTTAAAAATTACAAAATTTTAAACCCCACAGAATTTGAGTTGGCATGGAAAAAGTATAGCCATTTCTCTAATAATAGTTTTCCTTACAATTTCAAAAAGAGAGGAATCTTAGCATATGAGTCTTTTCTTCAGATATCTTTAAGGCTACAAGAGTACCGCAGAGCTTATATGTGAACAGTCAGGCAATAATTGCATACTGGGAGACAACGCTCAAAAATACATAGCATAACTCCTAATTTCTGTGTCACTGAAAATGTTTTCTTCTTTATGCAGGTGTCTATTTGTGTGCTGTGGAAACGACCCTCTTACAAGGTTTCCATTTTTTTCCTAATAGGGAAAGTCTATAGACAAATGTGAAAGGCAATCCTGTGTATGCTGGTGTCCAGATCGAATAGAAATCTGTGGAAACAATATGTGCATGTCCTCATACTAGACTGGAAAATGTTCTCTGTATCTGACCTTGATTTTCAGTTTCTGATTGACCTCTTCAAAATTGACTCACTGTATTTCACACAGTTACAATTAATCTAAAGGAGAAATTGCACCTGTATCATTTCCACTACACTAACACTTCTCTGTTGGTGAGTATGATGAAAAGGAATCTATATTTTTGCAGAAAGTGTAAGGGTGACAATGAACAAACTAACTACTTTTCATACACTTATCTCTTCTAGAAACTCTGGCAATTAGTTCAGATGTTATTTACACTACTTAGAAGTTCTCTGTGAGTGATGACTTCCTAATCAAAACTTTAATACAAAATAATAATAAAAAAAAAAAAAAAGAATCCACGCTCATTTTTCAGGGGTAAACACCAGAATTTGTCTCTCTTATTTCTACTGATAGGAATCTCACCAACAATCATCACTTTGAAAAGCCGGGGTGTATGATTTGCACAGTAAAGTTTCCAAAAAAGAGAGAGTTTCAGCCTTTGGCTCTGATATAGGTTTCTTCAAAATTCAGGAATATTGAGATACAGAGGTTTGATCCCTGTTTATCTCTAATTGAAAACAGAATGAAAATTTCCCAATATTTCCATCAGGCAAATGCACTTTATTGTGAGCATTGAAAACAGTCTCAAAATCAGGAAGATGACACACAGCAACACCAAATTAGACTGAAATGGATTTAAAGTTCACTTTGCATAAACAGCCAAAGTTTCTGAAAATTATCCAAATTCAGATCAGCAAAATAGGAACTGATGCCTCATGAGCTCAGGCTTTCAGCTTGTTTCTGCCTGGCTCAGTATGAGAAAGAAAAAAGTCAAAGCAAAGATAAAGTAATCTCACAGAAATGTAGCAACATTATTACTAAATTAGAACTATTTTATCTATCCATATGATCAGATTTATATAGGTAATATTTTTAAGCAATTACTTTTTCACTTATAGGTAAGAAGTAAGAGAGTAACTTAATGAATTCTACAAACTGCATGGAAAAGACTGGTAAGCAGAGCAGTTTGGAGTCTGTATGAAGAGGCTCAGGTACCCCTCTTTCAAAAAATTGACCTCTAGGTCATGCCCTTTCTTGAACAATACTGGAATCACATCAAATATGAATGTTTTATTGTATCACATCCTTTCTGAAGTCCCCTCAATGCCATGAGTCTGGTTCAATCTTCTGCACTTGGTGGACAGGTCATGTGCTAGGTGGTGGTCCTCCATTATTTCCAAGGGAGAAGATTCAACACTTTATGCAAACATCAAGAAAAAAGGGAGAATCAAGATCCCATACATACAAACAAGACACAAGACTCCTCTTCCCTGCGTTTTGTGGACTATCTAAGAAATTGTCCCTCTTTTTTCTTCTTTCGTGGGTGATATATATCCCAAGGTTTATGACATAGAGCTCTGTGATGGAAATACAAATGGTATGTATTTCCATATGGTATGAATGAAGTATGAATGGAAATACCCGTGTGGGAAAGCACCAGAAGAAACTATAGTGAGTGGTACATATTGATATGCAAGGCTGTGCCTGACATTGGTCAGACCTACAAACCTGGAGGAACATGGTATTTCCATGAAGACATGAAGGCCTGTACTTCAGTGAGGCCGCAGCACAAAGGAGTTACCAGTGGGAGATCTGTGCTGTGATAGCAGGAGAGAGGACATGAGGTTATAGCCTTTCATCTGTGCCAGTCTTCTTTCTGCTGTCCCAAGAAAAAGCCATGAAACCATAAAGGTACCCAAAACTTGAGAGCAGAAACAATAGCAATTTTGATTAAGACATGGGAAAATTGAAATTACTTCAGCAAAGGACCACCAAGATATTCAGTGTGGGAACACTTGCCCCATGAGGAGAGGCTGAGCAAACTGAGCTGCTGCAGCCTGGAGAGGGCATGACTTTGGGATGGGTTTAACAGCATCCTCCAGTGCCTGCAGGGACTTTACAAAGAAAGTGAAACCAGACTTTTCACAGGGTTGAACAGCTGGAGGATGACAAAGCAGGCATAAACTGAAGAGAAACATGTTCAGGCTGGATATAAGAAAAAGCTTTTTCCCCATGAAGACAGTCAGGCATTGGAACAGGCTGCCAAAGAGTGTTGTGGCAACTCCACGTCTCAAGGAGTTGTGCAGCCTCAGGTTCCTTACATGGCCTTAAACTTGATCTCCTACAGTGGGAGTGGTTCTCCATTCTATCAGTCCCTATCTTTGCTTCTGCAAGTTGGATGGTGTGGCTGGAGCACTTTTTGATGAAGACCAAGGCAAAAAAAGTCAGTGAGTACCTCAGCCTTCTCCATATCCCAGGTAACAACATCTCCTCTTTCTTTCTGGAGAGGGACTATTCTTTCTTTTAGCACTGAGGTACCAGTAGAAGCTTTAGTGTTAGCCTTGATGTCCCAGATACAATTCTATCAGAGCTTTAATTTTCCTGACCTGATTCCTGACTGCTAGGACAATTGTTCTGTATTTCTCCCAAGATACAGGTCCTTCCTTCCACCTTCTGCTGACTTGAGTTTGTCCAGAAACTACTTGTTCATCCATGCAGGCATCCTGACTTCGTCTTGGGCTGTGCCATTCCTGAGCTTGGAGGAGGTGATCCTTGAATATTTACCAGCTTCTTAGTCCCTCTTCCCTCCAGGGATTTTATCCCATGCTACTCTACCAAGCAGATCTACAAAGAGGCCAAAGTCTGCTCTGCTGAAGTCCAGGGTAGTGAGTTTCTTCTGTATCCTTCCTGTTGCCCTGTTGAGGTTCTTGAACTCCACCATTTCATTGACAGTGCAGACCAGGCTGCCCTTGAGCTTCACATTCCCCACCAGCTCCTCTTGTTGGTGAGAACAAGGTCTAGCACAGCACCTCTCCCTTCTGGCTCCTCTATCCCTTGGAGAAGGAAGTTACCATCAATGCATTCCAGGAACCTCCTGAATAGTTTCTACAACAGATATTGGGTGATTGAAGACCCTCATGAGGCTCTGGATTTGAGGCTGCTCTCATCTGTCTCTAGAGGGCCTCATCTACTTGGTCTTCCTGGTTGTGAGGTCTGTGGCAGATCCCACTAATAATGTCACCTGTCCTTGCTCTTTTCTTAACCCTGACCCATACGTTCTCAGTCAGCTCCTCATCCATTCCCAAATAGACCTGGAGATCCCTGCACTCCAGCTGGGCATTGACATTAAGAGTGACATCCCTTCTTGTCTCCCTTGCCTGCCCTTCTTAAAGAGCCTGTATACTTCTATTGCTGCCATAGGAGACATCCTACCATGTCTCCAGGTTGCCAGTAAGGTCAACATTTGAACCTTTCTATAACTTTAGACCATATGGAAAAATAGCAAAGAATACTGTCCAGTTTTAAAACAACGCAATTGGATAAAAAGGGAAAGGAATCATCACAGCTTTTCTGAGAAACTAAACTATAAAGGAATGTACAGAAAAAAGACCACCCTGTTCTAAACATCTCCTATCTAATACCAATAATCAAAGTGAGGCAAAAGAGAAGATAAAAGTTAAAATTATTTGTTCAAACATGCCCATACTTCAATTTACTGAAAATGTCTCCACAGTTTTAAGATGCAGAGTTGTAAGAGCTGTGATGGAACAGAAGTTGTAGAAGACAATGGCTTGGTGAACTGGTTCTGGGGGCATAAGAATATACATGAACCTGGCCTGGCACTGTGCAAAGCATGTGAGACACTGTATCAGGCAGCAAATACCAGAGTGTTTGTTAGCAAAATTCTACTTTAAAACACACTTGCAGAGACACTTTTTGAACAGGTCTGAACAACCTCTAAGGAGGCTAATCTCGGCCTTAAATATTTTCTGTAATCAAGACTGTGAAAGATTTGAAACATACATAACTTGGAAATTACAGGAATGGACAGAACAGAAATGTGCTGGAGTAAAAGGAGGTAAATATCAGAGATGAACTGAGCTTGGCAGAACAGGTCCTTAAAAAGGAGAATTGTCCTGACAATATTTTTAATTTCCAAAGGGCCTATGTTTAACAGTCTGTGCCTTTCAGAGATATATTGAAGATTCAAATCATAAATACCAAACATAAAGTCTGCTGTTTTGTATTTCAGGTTGTGAATGAGCAAATTTTTCAGCAGTGTTTCAGAAACTTGTAGTAGGTGTTTTCTTCTGAAATGAACAGGAAAGTAAAAAGAAAATCACCATTTACTGAATGATCCTTTTAGAGAATAGATGAGATCTATAGCAGTGATTTTATCTGCAGCGTAATTTATTTTATTTCCAATTTTATTTGAGTGCATTAATGAAGAGAATGACTTAACCAGAAAAATGATGGAAAGAAAATTAACGCCAAGTTCTAGATGTGTAATAGCTTGTTTTCCAACAGCTTGCTTTTGAAGCAGATCAGCTTATGAAAAGATTTAATATTCTTTAAGAGGATAAGTGAAAATGTTGTCAACACCTTCCATTTCTAGTTGATGGCTTTGAGACCGATGAGAAGTAAAGACCGTTCAAACACTCATGGCAGAAGACAGGAAATATGATGACAAGCTGGAGAACTATATTAAGCAACACAGGGGAAGTAGGCTGTGGTAAGACAGAAAACAAATATGGCTATCTCCACAACAGGTGAGTGAGCTGAACAGAAACTAGATCACAGAAACTAGAAATGTAAACAAGTGAAAGTGTTGAGCTACTGCTACAATATAGTGGGAAACCAATCCATCAATGAAGCAAAATCTTTTGTGTTCTAAAATGCTATGAAAAGTAAGATTAATAATATAGATAAAATAAAGCCTCGTCATCAATACCCTATGAGCCTCTTTCTGAGTTGTTTTTTTTTTTTAATTCAATGTTTTACTGCCCAAGCTTTAAAAGGAAGGGGAAAAAACCAAGGACAAAGAGAAAAAAACCCAACCTTATCAAATCTTTCTCACTCTGCACAGGCCATTAGATAGTTTTATGTGCTCCCAGGTAAAGGGAAGCTACAATGCCAAAACCCCTGAGATCCACACAGCCCCCGGGACTGGCAGCAGCACAAGGCAAAGCACAGATACGGGCTTTTTCCACACAGGCTCTGCATTGCAGTTGCTCTTTTCATATAGAGGAGTGGAGGCTGATCACTTTTGCTCTCTCTAAATGTGTTCCAGGACATTAATTTGGTCCCCTGCCACTATTTAGTTCTGGAACCAAAAAAATGTATTCACTTTTTCATCTAATCCAGTTGTGATTAAATATTGTCTGCTAAAATCCCATTTTTTCAGTACAGTCTACAAATGGATAAATGCAGTAGCAGGGTCAAAAAGGGAAAACTTAAAGGTGTATCAGGAAAATGCAGGTTATGAAAGTCAAAGCTCTTGGATGAAGTGAGAAGAAGGTCAAGGCAAAGAAAGAAGATGACGAAGAAAAGCAGGTGAAGCATGGAAGAATGGTTCCTTAGGAGGATAATGTAATGTTTTGTTATTTGAAAATCCAGTTTTAAAGGGCTGGTAAAAGAATAATATTAAAATTTTAGAGAACTTTTTTATTAGCTAAGCCTAATTTTATGCTGAGGTTTTGTACATTTAGAATTTTTTTAATTGCAGTTTTATATAAAAGTATGTAATAAGTATAACTAAATAAAATGTAACTGTAAATAACGTATCTATGAATACATAAACATTGATAGTCATCTTTGAAAAAAAAAAGTCTAACTGTATGTCGTTTATTGCAGTACAGTAATATATGAATGGGCAAAGTAATTGGAAATATGAACTTCTATCCTAGAATCATACTTTAGATGATAGAATTATAGAATCTTTGAGTCTGGTAAGTTCCTCAGGAGATCACTTAGTTTAACACCCCTGCTCAGAGTAGTGTCAGCTAGAGCAAGGTGCTCATGGACCATCCCCAGATTGCTTCTGAGTACTTCTACAGTTTTTCAGGACAGCCTGCTCCTGTGTTAAACCACCCACATGGAAAAAGGGTTTTCTTCCATTTAAATGGAATTTCTTACTTTTTTAAGCTGTGCCAGGTTACCTCTTGTCCTGTCACAGGGTATCACTGAAAAGAGCTTGGCTCCATCTTCAGCCCACCTCCATTCCCTGTGAGGTCTGTTAAGCTCCCTGAGCCTTTTTTTCTCAGGTCTGTACAGTCTCAGCTCCTTCAGCCTCTGCTCCTATGACAGATGTTCCCATTCCTTGCTCACCCTTGTGCATCTCAAATATAAGAGTGATTTGACTTCCCCGAAGCAAAGTTAGAGCAAAGTTTCATGCTCTTAAAATCCAGACGTGTCTTCCTCCAAGCAAGCAAAGAGTACGGCCTTATACTGTCATCAGACACCACTGCTGGGAATAAACCAAGATTCTTGTCAGTTGAGTGTTTTACTTCAGGGACCAGTCATATTCTGCAGTCTTTCATCATCTTGTTTCAGGTTGTGACTTGACTAATTTCTATAAGAAAACTTTAGTGACATGGACTGACTGATGCAAAGGAAGATATTCTTCCCTGTTTAATACAGATAAAATTGGAGGTTTTAGTTTTGATTTTTTTTTTTTCCCTGTCTTAATTACTAGTAAATAAATAGTAGAACTCAGAGGTAAGTGGGGACCTGGGAAAGTTCATTACATCTCCATGATTTGTTTTGTGAATGCTCATGTCTAATGCACTCTTATATAGTAGCTGATGTTAATCATGAGGAATGGACTCTACTTCACCTGCACTGAGGGCAGCCTTGCTCTGGGGAATAGAGTCATGGGTGGTGTGTCTGGAGGCCTCAGGCCAACTAGGCTCTGGGGAACCAGGGCTGCAGATCACTTGTCCAATCACTAATTCATGGAGATGACAACAGGAACCACCACTGTCTTACACAACATGGATAAGAAAGACTTGTTCTGAGAACGTTCAGCACTGCAAGCTTCGCAGAGGACTGAAATACAAAAATATTTCTGAGCTTCAAGAAGACTCTGAAAGGAGGCAAGCAATAACCAGGTGCAGTCTCACACCCCTTACAGCATTTCTGCCTGAAACTTTGTATGTTGAAGATGTTTGAGATGTCTCCACACATTAGACAGTGTTCCCCAAAAAACACTACTAAGTTTAGGCTCCTGATATATTGCTGAACAGAAGTCCAGGTATGGAAAAAGCCTTCTTCCTGAGGGGAAGAGGAGGGGCAGGCACTGATCTCTGCTACTGATCACTGATCACTCTGTCTGGTGACCAGTCACAGGACCCAAGGGAATGGCCTGAAGTTGGGTCAGGGGAGGTTTAGTTTGGATACCAGGAAAAGGTTTTTCACCCAGAGGGTGGTTGGGCACTGGAACAGGCTCCTCAAGGAAGCAGACAGAGCACCAAGCCCAACAGAGTTCAAGAAGCATTTGGTCAACGCTGTCAGGCACATGGTGTGACCCTTGGGGATGGTGCTGTGCAGGGCCTGGAGTCGGACTTGATCATCCTTGTGGTCCCTTCCAACCAAGCATGTTCTGAGACTCAATGACTGAATTATTTTATTGAATGATGGTTATTATGGCCCAAAATTTGTTTGCAAAACAGGGATAACTGTACATTATCTCCCAGCAACTAAATACAAAATCTCTCAATAACATTCTGCTTTCAAGACCAGAATGACTGTTTTTCAGAGTGGCAGGACAAGGCATAGGCTGCCTCCCTAGTGGAAGTCTGCTTAAGGCTTTCACAAAACCCTGGTATTGGAGCTAATGCACAAGAGAATTTCTTGGGCCAATTTCTAAATGCTGCAAGACTGACCACTTAAATCTGTATGAGGAAAACTGCAAATAGACAGCCAAAACACTGCTCCCAGTCTTCCTCTCCCTCCCCTCCCCAAGACTCTGAGAGACATTTTGCTGAGAAATGTCATCTGGGACATAAAACTTCTTTAATTAAAGATGACAATTCAAGTGAGGCAGAATGGGATATTATATCACCCAGATTGCCATTTATAATTTTGAGTAGGTCAGTCATAATCAGATCTGTGTGCTCTAGAATCCTGGTTTCTTTTTTCCAATATTTAGTATTGAATTTAAGAGTGGGTTTAAAGTAAGGTTTTCTTTATTAGATTTTTCCTTTCGTATTAATTCCCATCAGCTGCAGTGACACTTGCATGCAAGAGCACATTTGATCAGCTACAGACTTCCTCGTTGCTGAGGTAAGCCAGAAAAACCCTCCTGACTGCAGCAGAAATGTTAGCAATAATCCTAGAGAAATCATGTGTTGCCAGGACTTAATGGCTGGCTCTCTGATTAACAACCTGAGGTAAACAGAGGGCAGTTAATAACATAAACCACTGTGGATTGTAATATCAATAATGCCATGAAACAACCAACTTTCGAAGGATTATTGCTGATATAAAGTATATTCAACAACTTATACTAGCAATGTTATATATTTAAAGGAAGAAGGATGGGCTGGATACAATATCAGTTGTTCCACACCATTAACAACCCCATTTTTCCTTCCAGAATACAGCTCTTTTGGTAATGTTTACAATTTTACTTTTGGATCGATGCAAACTTCATAGGGCAGGATTCTTTCTCTGCTTCTCTCACAGCAGTAAGAAATGCCAGCACAGTCAATATACAGAATTGCCTGGCTCAGCACCAGAGGAGATAGTGCTAATCAAAGTAACAGCAGCAGAACTTGAACCAGCCCTTAGAAGGAGAAGGTATTACAGACTAATTCATTAATCTGTTAAGCCTCTGTGTCAGCGAGAAGTATTCTCTTTAGCCGAGTGTCCTTAATAGGATATATCAGGCTCTGACCTGAGGCAGATCAGTTTTTAAGTCCAGCAAAAACTACTAGGACAGGGATCTGAAATGTAATAAAAACATTTGCTATAAAAATAGGCATCTGGGCATCATCTAAGCAATCTCTACTGCTGAATGAGCTACAATTGAGCTGTGTCTCAGCAACTACAAAATATGCCAATTTTTTGTATTTGGAGAAATGATCACTAGAAAAATAGATAGAAAAATAAAAATTATATAACAGAAATTGCCTACTATTATTAGACACACGCAAAATACATTGTGCAGCCGTTGCTAATAATCATGAAACTCATCTCTCCATATCCATAGCAGGAGTGACGGCACCAGGAAGCAGCATGTTCTGGGAAGTGCTCTAAGCTGTGGGACGTTCCTCAAGGTACAAGACTGTTAACCCCTTCACCAGCGTTCCCAGTTTTATAATGTAATAATATTAGTAAGATTCTTCAAATGCTAAAGAATTCAGACTGAGGGAAAACAATCAGATTTCACTGCGGAGCCAGAAGGAATATGCATTTTGTCTCCCGGTCCTCACATTCCAAGACAGAAAAGCATAGAGTGCAAAGCCAAAATTTTGCCTCAGTGTCAAGTAAAAGAGTTCTGACGAGCATTTAAAGGAAAAGCTGGGGTAGTTCATTATTTTATTTTAGTTCTGCTTATAAACCATAAGAACATCTAGAAAGATGGATGAAACTTTGCTCATGCTTTTAAGATAAACAAAAGAACCCCTGCCTCTGTCTGACAACAGTGATGGAAAGTTTACACAAAAGGATTTTGTTCCATAAAGTTTTCAATTACAAAGGTCCCCCTGCCAAAACAAAAAAAAAAAACAAAACAAAAAAAAAAAAAAAGGATTATCTTTTGGAATCTGGAAAACAAATTTGCATAGGGCTGAAAGAGGAGAATAACAACTAGTATTCCAAACTGCATTCAGCAACTAGAAAAACATTGTCTTCCAAAATGTGCTATAGCAGAAAACAGAGAAATTACTGGGATGGCAGTAGCAGGAAGAGAGAGAGGGAACCCTTCTTACAAATGGAAGCTACCATTGGTTGATTATTTTGGGGTTTTTAGTGCCTTGTTGTTTAGATTTTTTTCCAAGGGGTTTGAATTGAAAAATGAGGTGAAAGAAAAAAAATGTTTTCCACTTTGGTACTTTCAGTGAGAAAACTGAACATTTAAGTTTTCAATGAAAACTTTTTTAAAAACAAAACTTAAACAAATTAACATTTCCTTTCGTACTGAAATATTCTGAAAGAGGAGGAGCATAGTTTCTCAAGCAGCTCTACTGACAATAAATTCTTCAGGATTTCACAACATTGCTTCCTACTGTGTTTCCTCTAACTCCAGAGAAAAAACAAATGCAAAGATTTGCAAAGCATTAACATAATGGCAGACATATGATTTATTGTACTACGCATGATTTAGAGTACCATGTTTACTCCAAGCTGGTAGCACATCTGCAATGGTATTAAATGACTTTTCTCAATAACAGAAAACAGTGGCAGGAAGCAATTATATAGAAAGGCCCACTAATATAAGTCATGTAGCCTTTAAAACTAGGAGGCATTAGTTCCTATATAAAAGTTAAATCAAATCATGTGGATCATGTAATTACTGTAATTATTCATTTTTCAAATCTTGTTAGGTATAAAGATTATTGATACTTGCTAGGCAAACAGCAGGAATGCTAACAGCAGTGGCAGCTTCACATTATTTGCCAGATTCAAAACTGAGCCAATCATCCTTTTCCCTTCACCATTTACCTGATTAATCTGAACCTAACCAGCTCCTCTCTCCTTGATGCCCACCAAGAACGGTTAAAGGGAAAACAAAAAACCTCGCTCAAAAATGTGCCTTACTGAGCTTCTTGTGGCTCCTGTTGCCAAGGAAACTGAAGCAAATTCCTCTCAGATAATACCCTGAACTGCTTAAGCCAGCCAGGCTTCAACCTGGTATCAGGAAGGGGAACAAAGACTGAAAACAAACAGGACAACACCATTGTAAAGCTCATTGCAGGGAGAGAGAAAATTAAACTACAGGATAAAGCATCTGCTAGCAAAGAATATATTTCATTTAGGTCAAATCAGGGCTTTTCAATCTCTCTCTATTGTTCCTCCAATGGAGGAACCCGTTACTTCAAACAAATGGAAGAAAGAATAGGTCTCTTGTCTCAGTTATTGAGTTGATGGTGTTACAAATCATCTGTCTTTTGGAAAACTGCCTATTAGTGTTCTCTGATCCTTCATGAAAAGGAAGCTGATTAAAATTATTAACAAAATTATCTTCCACTTTTTATTTTGAAGTGTGATCCTGGCTCAGAGAGGAACAATGTCGGTAATTATCACTGGTTTAATCAGATGCTTTTTGTACAGTTTTCTCTCTTCCTCCTCCCTCCTCTCTTTCCTAGTTTCTTTTCTGCTTTGTCTGATTCTAAATCTCAATGGTTTCATTAAATGTTTAGGGCCAAATTTTGGCACTCTGCAAAGCTGGCAAGAAAACAGGCATGTATTAATGTTGCAAAAGCATCTTTATTACAAGCCCAGATCCCAGCCAGCCTAGACCCTGCACACTTCATATCCCTCCTCCACTGCATCATTCCCTGAAGGGGTCATTTGTTCCCGAAGCAAGAGTTTATGCATGGGTTGGGGCGTTGAGAGTCTTGTGTGCATTGTTTATAGACCGTGATGATCTGATCTTCTGGATCCACCCTTTCTACCCTCATCATCATCATATGGAAGCACTCCATCGCCCTGGAATGCAGCTCAGTGGACACACCACAGCCGCGTGAAACACCATACCTGAGCTGAGCTTTCAGTCTGGGGACAAGGATGGCCAAGGTAGACAAATGCCTGAGATCAGACCACTGGCACTTGCAAGGGGCAAGAGGAAGGGTTCTGATCATCAGAGGTGGCTCCCAAGAGCTCTTATACCAGCTTAAATCAGATTTGCACCACAGATTTCAAAGGACTCTTTATGATGTAATAGGAAACGAAATAAAGGCAATCCAGTCTCAAATCAATAGGATAAACCTTTTGATCTGATGCCTTTTTCTGTCGAGCTCACAGCCAGACTCTGAAAAGCATGGGGTGATTACAAGATGGAAAGTAGTCAACGATAATCTAGCTGCTACTTTGAATAATAATTAAATATGAATGAACAAGTCTATGCAAATATGTTTAAAATACACATTTTTATAAATCTCTCTCTGATCCTCTGGTACTGTGGCAGAAGACCTCTGAGGAGCTAGAAAATGAAGGGTAAATCACAGTCAGTTTGGAAGGGATACTGTAAGACAGCCGGGAACTGAATTGAAGAACTGCTGAGGCTTTCCCAGCTGTCTTAAATAGTCCTTTGCCTTGTTGAAGCTGCAGTCCAGACTTGGCATTTTACATCCTTGCTTTAATGTTATTTAAATAAATATGGCAAGGTATTTTCCCCTCTGTGAGTTTCCTTAAGGTTTTTTAGATAGACGATAAGAGGGAAATGAGCAAGAATGTGAAAGAAACTGTGTCAGAGAAGTGTGTGAGAGTTGGCAAGAAATCTTTGGCGCTATTGTGATTGACCAGCTAAGAATGCAGAGAGAGCCAAACAGCCCTCTCTGTGGAATATTTCTGCACAGGGTATACGTGAGATTGTGCTTATGGAATTTCTGCCTGATCTTTCCACTGGGAAGATGGGATTTGCTCTCCACGTGGATAGGGAGGAAAGTTCATACGTCCAAACCTTCAGCTCCTGGCAAACTTGTGTAGAGTCAGAGCTGCCTATGCAGCCTGTGTGTTACTGGAAGAAAAACTAATTTTTAAATACATCATGGCTAATGCAAAACTCCATCTGTATGAGTGAGAAAGGCACATTTTAAACACTCAGTTGTCAGCAGATTTTGAAGCACTGGAAGTGAACTGTGCATTTAACACAGCAGGAAGATTGAGGTGGGATTGTCCTGTCTACACAAAAATATCTAAGCTGTCTATGCAATAATATTAAGTGTTGGTTAAACACACCAATAATTAAATAAACTCTATTTTTTTACATATTGTTCTATACATAAAACTAATGTGAAATTCAAAAGGGAAAAGGTACTGTAAGAGAACTCTGTTTCTCTCTGTTTTAGAACCACATGATAACTGTTCTGGTACCCTGTGTGCTGCAGCTTATGAGACTTGTCAGGCTGTGTTTGATAAGAATGCTCAGAAAGCATTCACAGTCATACCAAACCCATCCTATCTCCTCTGCTGTATTTGGAAGCTTTTACTTCTCGAAGCCCTATGGAAGTTCTAAGTTACCAACAAGCTCCCATGAAAAAACTGCCTTGTGTGGCTTTTAGACAAATCTGGAGAAGGAAAGAAATAGAACCAAGGAAGGTATTCTGATTTGATTGAGAAAATCAGAACAGTGAGACATGCAAGACCTTTGCTACCTGCAAGTTTTTTATTTCCTTGGGATGGGGAGAGGAGTACTGTGCCCTACTCTCTGCCCGTTTTCTTTGGTTTTCATTATCTTTCACTTACGGATAAATCTTCTGGATTGTTAACCCTTTGTTGTCTTTCTGATGCTCTGAATAATTCCAAATTATTTGAAATAACTTTCCAAATGGAAAATTGCATACATTTTCCATTTGAAAACAGTTAATTTCTTACCTAGTGATTACAAAAAGGAATATTTTTAAAACTAGCAAACATTGTTTTGATAGCCTCTGAAATTGTGTTCTATATCCTGAAGATGATTCAAGGTACTGAGTTTAAAGTGAATCAAGAGTGGAAAAAACATGTGCTGCACCAATTAATTCCTCATTAATAACATCTGAAGGAGAGCTGTCATTAATTGTCCTTGGCTCTTCTCCTCGGCCTACCTATCCTTACCATCCTTTGCTAGTGCCAGCAGCTCTGCATGGCTTTTTGGCTCCCTTGGAAGCAAATGGCACTGCTGTATCTGGCCATCACATAAGTCATAACACCTCTCTTGAACTTCATAGGGTCCATAATATCTCTCTTTTACATAACAGAGTCATGCATGGGAAGCTTGCAGCATTGTGGAGGAAGACACTGAAACATTCCCTTTAAACGACTCAGGGCGCCTAGGGTAGCTCACCTTTTTGCGACTGTATTTCCCAGATGAACTATTCTAAATTCAGCTTTAGAGGAACAGAAGGCATTCCCTGAGTGTGGGAGATGTGCAGGAGCTGGTCACAGGCGATGGGCCTCCTTTCTGCAAGATATGACTGGAGATGCAGTCTCTTTGGGATCAAAATGTCAAAATCCTTTTGATGACATGAACTTTTCTGACAGGTTTGAGGCACACAACATTTCCACTCCCTTACATGCAGAGCAAAACAGGAATAGAAACAACAAGGGAGTTCTTTGTTGAAAATGAAAGAGGATAGGAAGGAAAGGAAACATGAGATCCATTTTAAATCATTGGAAGTGTTCAGCTGTCAAGGGAAAGATGCTGTAAAAGGACCACGTAAAACAAACATTGTTACCCTAGTTACAAAAGCTCACTTAATCCTTCTTATTACTGGTGAACCTCAAAAACATGGCTTCTACATGCCTGCAATATAACAGTTACTTAAATCTTTTTTAAAGCTTAAACCCATAAGTCTTTCAGGACAAAGTTCTGTTGTATCTTATTCATACAGGTACATATTCCTGGACATGAATAGCCTGGAGCAGAGAGTGGAGGTGGCATGGAACAGGATGGGCAGTGGCAGGTTTCCTAACCTCCACAGCAAGTTCTTGAAGGACTAGGTTTAAAGGATTCTCTGACATCAGTGCATGTGCAGTATCTGCAATTTTAATCTGCTGTTTATATGTATTTATTGCTCCAGTTGGAAGTCGGAAGCACTGTTATTTAAGTGCTGTTTGTCTTCCTTTCACTTTATTCCTGCAATCAGTGAGATTGATCTTAATTAAAAGTCTAAAGTTCAATGAATAGTTTAAAAGGGAGTACCTATAGCTTTAATGGCTTCTTGAAAAGGCTACCTGGGTCTTGTTTAAAAACGAGAATGTTGTAGTCTTTGCTTTATTTTGCTTATTATGTTCTATTTCCATGCCTGACTTTAAGGGTTACCTTCTTAGTGGAAACATTTGTACATATCTCTGATAAGCTAATGCTGTACTGAAGTTCCAAGTGAATTCTCCTTGGACCCTGTAATGTGTTACAATCCAACACCTAATAACAATGGTCATTTTTAACAGTATGTGACAACATGAAATAAAACTGGTACTTTTTAAGTTTACAACTATATTATGTGATTATGGATTTATGTAGGATTTTAATTTAACTTAATGCAGCAAAACCAAATGTGCTTAAGGTGTTAAGCACAACAGCAAATATGACAAAGATCTTCTTTCCAGGTATATCTCCACTGTAATTTACTCCTAAAAATACAAATCTCACTCTGTGTAGAAATTTAGCTGCTATTTCAGTCATGTTTTCCATTTCAAATATGTCATATACCCAGTAAATTAATGAAAATGCAGCAGATATATCAAACTTATAATGGCTAGACTCAGGTCAATATATGAATGGTTGTCCTCATCTCAGAGATGAACCATTTTACAGTAAAGGCTAAATAAAATGGAATTCCATGGTACAGTTCAAGCAGCTTTCTTTGTGCACATAGTTTTCCACCTTTACAAAAAACACCAAGGGCAAATTTTAGTAGTCACACGTTGTCAAGAACCAAGCCCTCATAGCAAAGGATGACCTATTAGCACTAACCATAAACAGTTTTTTAGGGCATCACCCTTGTGATGGCAACACAGAACCTCGGAAGGCAAGCAAATCTTGCAGTCACTGCCTTGTTCTGGGCTGGAGAACCACCTGCCCTGTCTGGTCTGTTCAAACACTGGTATCTTTACATAGTTTGGAGACTCTCATCTTCGCTCAGAGTCATGGCAGCCCATTTTAGCCTTTGTGTGTAAGAGAATTTCATGCCTCTTTGTGATGGTGCATGCCTCAGCATCTTCTGTTGCATATTTTGGATGTAGAAAGTATTTTAATTAACAATTAGGGTAACAATTCCTTCATCATTTAAATGTTGAGAAACACTTAACTTTGTATGTCTTATTCAAGATGCCAGTATGAAAAGAAAATGCAAAATAGCAACTTATTTGTACATTTGTTATTCATTCTTCCTTTAAATGATAATGTGGGTAAAACATCTCATTTGTTAGTCATTTTATGTTTGAGTGAAATCAGCTACAGGAGAAGAAGCTGTATTGTGGATTTAAAAGGATCCAAGCCCATTTTGAGTTATACACACTCTTTTGGAAAATGTTTTCTGTATTATTAACAGAAAAGACAGTGTATTTAAAGAATTTTGCCTCTTTTGTTTGATGAATTTATATCCTTTTTGCATTTTGCATTAATATACAAATTGAGATGTGCAGGATGCTTCTGTAGGGCACAGCATAATTCTGAGTCATACATTGTGGATGTCTGGCCATATGTTCAAAGCAAAGATTCACATAGCTTTCATGATAAATGAGTATTGACCCCAAAATATTAACAAACTAAAATGTTTATAAGCAGTTATTCTATTTACTCTAATTGAACACTGCTGCAATGGTTTGGTGTTCTTCTTTCCTGCTGAAACACAACAACACTCAAAATACATTTTCTGGCATTTTGGGACTGCAAATCAAAAGAAAACTAGGGTAAAAAACAATACCATGCCCTTGAAGCTCTCCAGATCTTTAACATCAAAATGCAAGTTATAAACATCTCACTGGCTGATTGCTTAACAAAATAAAAAGGTTAGAAATGCAATCCAGGCAGAAGAGTTTTCCACCATTCATCTAATAACAAAAAAGTCCATGTATTGCATCATACTAGAAATAATCGTGAAAGGTTTTCTAGAATGTGTGTCATACACAGTAAGTAAAAGGATATGTACTTTTCCCCAGGAGGTCTACCTAATCTGACAGACAAATATGTCATCCACAGTCAAAACAGTCAAAAAATTACACCAGGGATATGTTTTCTCAGGAGGGTAATTGTACAAAAGAGCATAATATGCACTCTATATATGTAGATCATATTCTAGATGGTGTATCCCACGGTGTCTTTGTTCAAGAATATCCCAGTGAGCATCAGCAAGGTGGGCAGCCCTCTGATGGTATAGAAAGTGAAAGGAAAACGGAGAGAGAAAAAGAATAGCCAGCAAAGATTCCTAATCCCCCTGGTCCCGGGTTTACACCCACAGCAAATTGCAATGGTGGTGGAAGCGATGCCTGACATGGATGTCTCAGGGCTCCTCTGGGCAGAGAGCTTATCAGAGCTATCCCCTGAGAAGGTCAGCCTCTAACTCGATCCCCTTTTTCAGTTTCACTCAGCCTACCATTCCTGTTTTATCACAGGGCAGTATCACTAGTAGCACGGCAAGTATGTTTTGGTATCTGTAGTAGACGCTGCAGTGTGTTTTCCCAGTAACAGGCAAGTAGGGACAAAGGTTCATCAGTGAGTAATGAATCAAATGCTAAGGTGGAGACAAGATCTGGTTGTTTAAACATAGTCATTGCAGGAATGTATCAGACTTCCCTTTGAAATATACTCAGCTACAGACGACGGGCAAGAAAATTTTGGATTTTTTCAATTTAGAGCTTGATCATATCAGCTGCTCCCAGTCTGAGCAGTTACAGGTTCTTTATTTTACTAATTATAAGAGTAATTATGCCATTAGTTCTCAGAAAGTAATTTTAATAATTAGGTCAAACACAAAACGACTCCAATCTCATGACATACTAATTTAAATTGTTTGGATATTGTAATTTAGGAGGAGGAGTCAGTGCTAGAGTCATTTTGGGGATTGTAAGAAGGAAAATACAGCTGGAGAAATAACAGAAGATGAATTCTCTGTCAGAGACATTAGTTAAGTTGTTTCTTGAATGATGTTAAGTGAATAACATTACAGCTATTTGATAGTGATGACAGATAAAATTATCATGTATTGAAAAATATATTAAAGATTTGATTCAGAGGCCATAATTTTGACTGAGCATACCAACCCCCTTTCTCTATTGCTATAGCAGAAGAAAACATTTTCAATTCACCCATCTAATTTTCTTGAGAAATTAATCCATTCATATCTCTGCATGATATGTGCTGTTCTCAAATCCAGTTTCTAATCTTAGTTGCAGCCTCATAAATCTTGAACAAAATTTACAGCCACCAGGGAGCTTAGGCCACCAAAGCCAATTACATTGATGTAAAATCCATGTACGTGAGATATTTGGGACAAAAGAAGAAGAGAAAGGAAAAGGAGAGACTATTGAGTCCAGGGCAGGAAATTAAAGCAGTGTCAAAATCATTCCAGACTTGGCCTCTAGCAGTCTACCTTTATCAATACCTCTATCCATCTACCTCCAGATGTTTGTCTTAGATTTCATACCAGTGCATTTTTATGAGTAATTTTCCATGAAAGTATGTCTGAGTATGAACAGGGTCTTTGGTATTGCATGGCCCAGGACTTTTTTTTTTGCATGCCTGCAAAGCTCCAAGAACCAAGAAAAGTTACTTTCTGCCAACCATGCCTTACATGACCTGAGATCATCTGCTGTTGTGCCTTTGGCAGGTGAATAGCAGAGTAGATGCTTCATTTCCCAGCAAATCCCATATAAATTCAATCAATAACACATCAAGCCTTTCTAATGATGATGATACAGAAAGCCGTGTTCGACATCTCTCTCCCCTGAGAAATTATTCTCCCCTGACAAAGAATTCTCTTCTCTGAAAGACAGAGGACAGCCACACACAAATCACATGTCAAACAATTCTAGAAGTTAGGATCCCACTGCCTGCATCTACCAATAAATGGAATACAACAACTATCTCCTGTAACGGTTTGATGACATTCAAAGTTTTCTTGATTTATCTACTCCTACTGAGGGTGCAGTGGAATGGAAAAGCAGGCATACAGGCTTTCACATTCAAGGAACAGAGAAGACAAAACTTTGAAATTGCATTTTGTGAAATGTTTTTGCATTATTTTATTCAAGCAGTAAACATTATGGTATAAAAATAATCTTTACATGGAAAACATATTATTTCCAGCTCACAATACACTAGTTTGACATTTGAAGTTAAATATGCATGGGACTGGTGGTTTGGTCAAAGAACATAAATTTTTATTGACATATCAGAAGTTTGCTGGCAAGTTTCATTGCATTTATTACAAATGTAATTATCTTTAAAAACATATCAGTGAACAGTGTGATTTTAGAAAATAGAAGAAGCAGTCCTGTGAAAGTATGACAAGTTCTGCTTTTTTACTTTCTTAAATAAAACAAGCAGCTTAATTCATAGATTAATAACTGCAAAATACATTTAGAGCTTGGCAAGAATTTTCTGAAAATTCTAATTCTTTAAAATTCAATAGGAAAGATTAAAACAAATGTTACTCATGGATCAGATTGAAAGTCTTCAAAGTTTCACCAATGTTGTTCCACATTATTTGATGGACATTTTCTAAAAAATATTTGAAATTAGTGAAAGCCTTTGAACTGTTAGAGAAGTTTATAAATTTATGTCTGAATGAATATACCTAGAAAGAGTTTTCCTACCACCTGTACAAAGTACTGAATTTTAAACAAACACTGGTGAGATAACTGTGGTTGGAATTGTTTCAGATTTTTACAGTCTAGATTGAATGTTAGTACTGGTGAATTTTTAAGCATGTCTGCACATAACAGTTATGCCATTTGCAAATCCTATGCAAAAGAAAACCATTTGCATGCAGTGAGATTTAGAGCAGCTATGAATCCCACAAAAATCCCATGTCAAATTCCACAAAAATAAAGATATTTAGCCACTGCTTTCAATGAATTAATTGCTTATGTTCATAGAAACACTGACCATACTTTCCAAATCTAGTGAAAGGATCTTTCTAAGAGCATCAGTACATCTCCTCTGAAATAGTTTTGCAGAATTGCTCCCATAAATACCTCAAAGGCTGTTTCATTTTTAAAATAAATATTGCGGTCTTTATACAAGAGAAACCAGATTCATTGTACATACTACAAGGACACATGAAAAAGGACCTTCCAGCCCATTCTGTGGAGTGGAAATCTCCCAGGGGAAGGTGGGTTATGTTGACATCACAGCAATTTTAGTTTCCACTAAAGAGTTCTATAGGAATTCTGCTGACATAACTTTTTTCCCTTAAAGTGAGTACCTCACTTCTTGGTCAACCGTGATCACACTTTTTTTTGCAGTGTTTGTTCATCTCTCATTCCTCAAAGAAGAAAGTTTAGTGTAATACTTTTCTAATCTTTCAACCTTTTCTTTTTGTGTCTTTTGTCAGCTTCAATTTACCCTCTACCAGCAGCTGCACTAAATTCTAGCCTGAATCCATCTTCTGTGTCCTTCTGAAGTTCAATATCTTGGTGATCAAGATATGAATAATCTGAGATTCCACTTGCCATGTCTCATGTTTTTAAATTTTAGCTTCATGAGCTCAGCTTTTTCATAAGCAGAGCTAAATCAAAGTGGATTCAAGACTTTTGATTGGCAACAGACAGGAGCAGGAAAAAGTTGGATGAACAGGGACAAAATTGGAGGAACAGGGATTCCTATTAACTTAGAGATCATTTAGTCATGAAACCCTGTACCACAACATGTATAAGGAACAAATCAATTATAATCAAGCAGTTCAGAGGTCCTCCTAGAGGAATCTGAAGAGGAATAGAAAAAGTCATTCAAAACTCTCAAGTGTATTTTAGACAGAGGCAGAAAGCACAGAAGTTATTTTGTTTTTTTGTTGTAACTAATAGATACTGAGTTTTGTTACAGACCTTTTCACAGATGGTCATACCTACTTTGAAAGACCTAAGGCAGATACTCCCTGAGGTCAATTTTTGAGGGACTAGATCTGGCAGGAGCATCATGCACCTTCCAAAGCGTTCTCCCAGTTCTGCTGGCCACAAATTCTTTACTGACAGCAATCAATGATGGAGATCAGGAGAGGTTACAATATTCAGCTCCCTTCCTGCACATCCTAATTCAACTTGAGTCACTTTCACATCTTAACCACAGCCCCTGAAGTTTCCATCATCACATCTTCCTCTCATGTCTTCTAGCTTCTGGGTCAGCGTGTAAGCTACTGCCTGTTTAGTCCTTTGTTTGTGCTTCTCCTCAGCAGTCTGTCAGTGACCACTGCATCAGTCACTGTATCAGTCACTGTATCAGTTATCTCTCTGTCACTCCCTCTGTCTTTCTTCTCTGATGGTTCAGGGCTTCAACAGTAGGAAACAAACTCTGTTCAATGCCTTCACCTATTTTGCTGTCCTTTCTCGTTATTTTTGTTGTGGTGAGGAATGGACTCCAAGATCATTCCAGACAAGCCTTCAACTCAAGCTCCCATCGTTTTCAAAGAGATCCTCGTGCCTTTCAAGAAGAATCATGATTGGCTCCATTTCAGGTCCCATATACTTTTGAACTCAAGAACATCTGATCTATTCTGATGCTTAACTTAACCTCAAAGAAAAGTAGGCAAGTAAGGTCTTGAGCATGCTGGGCTGTGCATAACAGGCTGGATGTTGCCTCTCCAGGATTATCTGCACTGCACAAAACCAAATAGTTGCATACTGAAATTTTTGTGGATAAACAGACACACTCCTCCACATAGGTAAGATGCATCAAGGCACTGCTTTCTGCTATATGCTGCCGGCACTGCTTTCTGCTATATGCTGCCAGCCCCCAGGCCCTGAAATCTTATAAATAACCTGACAAATATTTCAGATATCCTAGTCTTGAGGATTTCTGTGTTGACAAACACAGCTAACATTCTAGGGAATGTTTGATCATCTGACAATATCCTCTAGTCCAGAAGAAATAAATTCATTGGACTTTGGTGTAGCCTTGAAACACAACAGTTTGAAGTACCAAGAAATGACTGCTTTCAGCACATTTAAAGTAAGAACATGATTGTATGCATCAGAGCTGCAGTCAGGATCCAATTCCTATCCCATTCAATGTAGTCAGTCCCATCCTTGAGGCTGCAGAGTCCTGGCATCATTGGAATAGAAGTTTGTTTGCTCTGGTAGTTTGGGTTGGTTTATTGTGATTTCACAGTTTTGCAACAGTTTTATTGTACTCTATTGTCTGCATGAGGCAAAGAGAAAGTTCAAGAGAGAAATAACAGGACTTCTGCTGGGCTGGAGATGTTTCCTGCAGCAGTTCTCTTGTAGGTGGGATGCAACATATTTAATGCTGCCATAAATGGTTCAAGATTTATCAGAGGCAAGCAAATGTCATTCCCCTCACAATGAAAAAAGTGCTTTAGTAGTCTTGTAACATTCATCACCACTTTTGGGTGGCATCCATGGGCTCTCTTAGCAGCTAAAATACAAATGAAGAAAAAAGATTCCCTGCCACAAGGACCTCATGTGTGTGTTGAAGTGTGCTGAAGGTAGTGATGGGCTGGAGAGAAAGAAGAAGAGACATCAATGAAGCAGCTACACACTGGGAATAAGTTCATGTCCCAGCAAAAAGACCAGGTAGAATGTTTATGCTGCTTTTCACATTTCTAGTTACTGTGTCCTTATAAAGTCTCATGGAAACTCATTTTTTACTTGGGACCTTGATGTGCCAGAATCAATGGAGTGGAGGCCATCCAAACCCATACGGCCTCTCTATGGTAAAAATAGGTTTCTCAGGTGTTCTGGTAATATTCACACGATTGTAACTTTATTTCCTCTACTTTGTCCTGTTACAAAGGAGAATAAGGTTACTATTTTAAATGTGGGCATTGTTGTACAAATGACCAGCACAATGTTGCATGAACTGTTTCCATGCTTTTTGCCAGGCAGTTTTATGGATGCTGGCAATAGTACAGCAATGACTTGAATCTATTTCCTTGGGAATGGATTCATCAAGTTCACTCACATCATATTTTGAGCAATGGAGGAAGTTTTCCACAAATTTTTAAAAGTACTTAAGAAGTGCCTCAATCAGCATGAAAAAAAATATGAAGAGTTAATTTGTGTGTTCTCCCACATTCTCAACTGTAAGAACCATAGGCCAAATTAAAAATGAAAGCAATTTTTAACTTAAACAGAGTTAATCTTAGCAATGAATTTGGGTTTACCGTGCCAAGCTGTTGTTTGGGTTTTAGGGTAAAGTTTTCCTTTCCTTAACTAATTATTCCCCAGTTATCCTTAAGAAAAACTCAACATTTTCCATTACTCATAGGATCTTGCGTAGCTATGTGGGATTTATTCCTGCATATAGATGAAATGGAGATCATCCTAACCCTCTATTTTATTGTTATCCATCATTGCATCTTACTTAAGAAAGATGCTATGGGTCATCAGTATTTATTGAAGATTTTCAGATCATGGAGAGCTCAAGTCACAATCTCTAAGTTCTGCACTTCACAGAAATAATAAAAAAAAAAAATACTCTAACCTTCTAAAAATAAGAAATTCATTTATTTCTTGTATGAAAGAAAAGAATGTGTCTGATCTCTGTCTCTGTGATTGATGTACCATATTGCATCCTAGATGACACGACGTATCGCATGCACATTAGGTGCAATCCTTGGCCCATTCTTTTCACATAACAGGATTCAATAGAGGACGTTTCAGAGTAGAGGGGCTTCGGCTGAATGGATTGCTCCTTGAGAAAGTCACAGCAAGACCTCTATAGAAACAGATTTTGGAGATAAAGGTCTCCTCGAGATGGTACCTCATTTAAGGGTCACAAAAACTTACAGCAAGACTCTGCAATTGAATGGGATTATCAAAGAAAGCAGCAGAACAACAAAAGTAATCACAGCAACTTCTGTCTGAGACTGGGATGATTTACCCCATTTACTTTGACACTGGTAATTCTGTTCTTCATTGGTCTTTATGGCAACTTTGACCTCTGTACTGTCTGCCAGTCTCGATAGCAGTGATGATGAATATGGTGAAAGTACCATAAAGAGCAATGTACTCGATGCATTTTTTTACTGCTCGTAGGACGAGATGGAGGTGGAGGTGGTTTTCCAGGTGAGGCAGCTGTGGAGCACCAGCGCTCTGTCTGTGATGGAGCTCCCCCTGATGGTGCTCTGCAAATGTCAATGCACTGACCAGGGGTCCCAGGTGCTGCCCCTCCAATTTCTGCAGCAACAAAGGCTGTTCAGACCAGCTCGGTCTGTAAAAGTCTCCCACTGCATTCCTCCTGAAAACACCTTATGGACATTACAGAGCAAGGCCCATATTTTTGTCATTAAACATCAGAAATCCCTCTCATCCCTAAAGATAAATTGGCTGGTTCTGGTGGTGGTACTGAACCATGGCACTGCTGAAGGCCTCATAGAGAGGGGACAACGCAGCAAATATTAAGAGCATTTGTTGGGTTGTTGTAGTTGTTGCATTTTTCTCTCACTAATCGCTTTGCCATGTAGAATAAACTAGCTCATGATTTTTTTGAATCCTTGAGCTTGGCAATGCTGTTAACATGTAACAGAGTTTGTGTCTGATGATCCTCCAAAACAAACTGACTGTATGTGAAGCAACAGGGGAACTTGGTCATCAAATGTAAATCCTCCTCTGCAGGCTAACAGTATTGCCAAGGCCAAGTACTGAAAAATCATGAGTTGGATCCCTTAAAAATCACAAAATTCTCTTTAAAATCATGACTGTTACATAAACAGGCACATTTTGGTTTTGATTGTTTTTTACATTGTCTAGTGGTCCTTGGAGCCTTCAGGCTACATATGAGTGATACTTTTTATTTCCAGACTTTTCCCACAATATATGGCCTTGAAACATTTTTCTTTGATATATGAATACTGACATTTTAACACAAATCATATGATCCCTCAAACTAGGTCTTTAATGAAGACACCAAGATCCTTGAAATAAAATGGAGCTAGGGAGAATTGCATGGTCTGAGCATGGGGCTACCGAATAAAACTTTGAATTATAAACCTGTCTGACACAAAAATCTTTACCTCAATTCCCAGACAAAAATCTTTAACTCAGTTCCCAGACAAAAATCTTTGCCTCTAGTTCAACTTCTGCATCTGCACAGCAGGACTAATAGTACTTTATCCCAGGGCTTAATGAATATGGTGATTTTACGATTTATCTTACTCAAATATCTCGAATGCGAGAAGTCTTTGCAAATTCTGTATAGTATTATTCTATGCTGGTTTATCCTCTAACAAAAAACTCAGTCGTAGCATACATTCAGGTTTTTAATTTTTCTAAACAACATGCCTTAGAACAGGGCATGTTTTCTGTAGAAAATAGTAGTGAGGGGGGCACAGAACCCAGCCTCAGTGGGGTGCCTGCTCCCTGATTTGCAGTCACTCCCAGGGCTGGCTGGCTGGCATGGCACAGCTCTGCCTGTCAGTGCTAGTGGAATATTCCATTATACATTAAACAATGTTTTCCAAAACAGATGAGTTATTTCTTACTGAAAACAACAATAACAACCCAATCCCCTGGAAGAAAACTTAAATCATTTGTATTACCCAAACAGCAGGACACAGACTATCAGTGCAGTTTCATTCACAGTGCTGCTGCCAGAGCCACACCTAATGACCTCCTGAGATGATCTTCGTGCCCTGAGATGGTACCATAAGCATAGGCATGAATTTAGTATGATGAACTGTAGTGATTAACTTCAAATGACTGGCTGAAATAATGTGGTGAGATGCTTCTGAGCCTGTGTCAGAACAACAGGCTAGCCAATAAACACTGGCTACCACAGTTTGTATTTAGATCACTCCCTTTATCCAAAGCACGTTATAAATATCAGAGATTTTTTTGTCTCACCCCGGACAGACAGATAAAGCATGGTTTAAGAAGCTCTACAGGGAGCAAAGTCAGGGATCTGCATTTGTTATTAACAATACAAGTGAGTGGTTCAAGGTCCAATGACTCTGCCCCCCACATTTCCCTAAGTAACCAAGAGCTGCAATATTGCTGCAGTTTAAGCACTCGAGTCACAAACTGCAGTCAAAGTTGCTGGCTCAAGATCATTAGCAAATGACTCCCTTAGTCTGCTAATGTCCTGGGTTCATACCCTAACCACTAATTCCTGTAGGAAATGGATCACTCCTTATCATAGAAGTTGAGTATATGATTCACACTTTCTGGAAGGTTTCATTTAATTCTTGAATAACATAACTTTAATATTTCAGATTTTCTGATGTGAAACAATATAAGTCACTCTTTAGAGCTAGGGACATGGTTTAGCGGAGCAGTTGCTCCTTTATTTTGACTTGTACTTCTTCCTGGGGCATATCCCAAGGAAGTTACTGTACACACAGTGTATGTGGGATTTAATAAATAGGAAAGACATGAAATTTAAGTGATTTTTGGCAGTTTTCCCTTTGTAAATGTTAGCTTTTTCCCTGCAAAGGGTGTGTAACCCTTAGTGAATCAGCCTTTTAGTGTTTTATTTGGTAACAGACTTAATAGTATGTTGTACAGTGTCTAAAGGCTTAAGATTAAAATGATACGTATCCGGTAAAAGGACTGAGCTAATCCCCACCAGCTGGAATACAGTGCTGAGGGGCCCTCCTTTCTGGATGGATTTTGCATTGGAATTAAGACTTCTTCTTAAAACAAATGAAAGAAAGTTTGCAGAAGCAAAGACATACAGTAGTAGAGAAAAATGAAGTTGCAGCAATAAAGCTACAGAAACTCTTCCTTCGACTGGCTCCAGTCTTCCAGACTAGCTCAGAAAAAACATCAGTCCCTGCTTGCTGCAGTGCTGGGGCAGACAGACCTCCTCTGCTGTGTGCAGGCATCAGTCTCATAAAAAGCCTTCTTCCCGATTTGGAAGATGTATTACTTCTGGATTCAAATGCTTCCAAAAATATATGAGATGTAGAAAACACTCCTCATTTGCCAGAAACACATTGGAGTTTTGCTTACATTACATTCTTTCCTCGTATATGTTTAAAAAAAAAAAAAAGAAAGAAAGAAAAAGAAGGGAGGGGGGGAAAGAGACTGTAATACACTGAACTAAAAACTTTCATCACAATGATAAGATATAATTTTGGGTAAAGAGACTGGGAGACAGCTCAGTCAATACTGTCTTGAAATCTTCTTTTACACCTCTTTCTGAAGTATAAATATGGACTTCATCCAGTTTTCCCAATCTGAACGACTTTGGCTGGGGGAGGTTGGTATGGAAGTCATTTCCCTTTTAGGTGCAGTAGCTGCTTTCCACAGACTCAACAAAGACATGAAATATCATTAACATCTGATTCTGAAAGGCTGACAACCACTTCTTTGTTTTACACAGCCGTCCAGGGAAAGCTGCTGTGTATTACCATATCGCAGGCAAAATTATACCTATTAAGCTCTGATAGGAGCTTTGGAATATTTCTCTCATTTGTTCTGGGATATGGTGATTGAATATGTCTATTGTTTTCACAATCAGCATTTCATAATTTAAACGGTATTATGTGTAAACATTGCTTCAGTTAAAGGTGGGTATTGCTAGGCCAGACTTCTAAGCCTGTAACCTGTTTGGGACATGGTTTCAACAATAAGGGCTAAAATCCCACATATTAAAAAGCCAGAAGGAGGTGAGAGAGTTTGTCCAGTGGGTGCTGAATCACAGTGGATAATAGCCTCCTCCTTCTTCAAACAAGCAGGAAGATTCTGCAGGCCTCAGCAACGCTTCTTTGCTCCACAATAGAAGGAAAGCAAGTTGAAAGTCTTGCCCAAGGGATTTCTCAGCTCCAGAACTCATTGGAAAAAAAATAGGGAAATGCCAGTTTTTATGTGTGCTTAATTCTAAAAAACAATCAAAGCATTCCTCTAAGTTATTTTAGAAGGTGCAAAAAGCATCTTTATTTTCCTCTAATTCTCTCTAACAGCCTGCCAGGATCACACTTTTACTGCTAAAGTCTTCTATCAGAAATTAAACTTCTTGGTCATATACAAGATACAAGAATTATTACTCTTTTTTCCCCCTTTCCTCTTTTTTTCTTTTTGGTGGACTTTAGGAAAAGAACTTTTAGAACTTGTAGAAAAGAATTTTCAAGTAATGGTGTTGACTAATTATTTGCAGGACTGAGCA
>VZRN01000476.1:839089-883324 GCA_013397935.1 Dasyornis broadbenti | reverse complement strand
TTTTTTTGTAATACACATAATTAGCATAAAATAAACCTAATACTATAAATTAAATGTTTTATTTGATGGAAAGACTTAAACCTGCATGTCTAAACTGATCCAGTTTTAATTGTTCTCAGGTTCTCAAATTGTGCAACAAGTATAAATAAAAACTTCCCAGTTCCTCTGTCAGACAGAATGGGTAAACACCGTTATCATCCCCATTTTGCAGCAAAACTAGTTCCAAAGCAAGGAAATATTTTGGTGAAAGGTCAAAAAGAGCATTTGTTTCAGGTCTGGGAACCAAACTGTTATCTACTGCATTCTAGGCATTCGCTTTAACCACATGCTTCCTTCCAATACTCTGCAACATCTTTTCACCAAATATTTCTTTACTGCTTATTTCTTCTTATAAAGCACCTGATATCTAAACTGGAAAAAGGAATGCAAAAACTTTACACAAGGCTTTTATGTCCCTCTTTTGTTCATTTTTCTGGTGAAAACATTTCCTAGAAATTTAGAGGAATGTTGCAAATTGAAGTGTTGCACAAAGATATTTATCAATAATATCACCAAAAGGCATGCTCTCCTAGGAGTACAGGAAAATATTCTGTATTATAGTTATGCTTTTCTGTTTAAAATTCAATCCTTGGTGGTATTTGCAGGGATGGCAATGAAAGCAGCTTGGGATACTCTGGCAAAGTCTTGGCTCCTAAGATACCTTGTGCTCACACCAGCAGGTTGCCCTGGAAGAGGCATTTGCCCCCGGACTGTGCAGCTTCTCCTCTCCCAGAGCTACAGTGTATATGTAAATAAGATAAATTACATTTGGAATTTAATGTTCCTGCACCACTTTTTCTCCTTTTGCAGAAAGGTGCCTTTCAAAGCACTGGTTGGAAGGGAGGTAAGCCTACTGTCAGAGCATGCCAGGAGAAGATGTTAGTTTAAATTCATACTTATGCTGCCCTCACCTGAAATATGAGTTCAAGATCAAATATTAAGTATTTGATCATATTTAGCATATTTCAAAGAAAAATAGCCAAGGCTATATTTTGAACTTTTGGTTAATTCATCTTAATTAACTGTCTCGACTTATTTTGATAAATATGTTTATGTCTTTTTCAGTCACAAGAGGGGAAAAAAAAAAAGGCAAGATCAAGATGTGCTTTTCTTTCTCTCACTCCATCCCTGGTTTTGCTCACTTCACTAAACAGACCATCTGCAATCTCTTTATTAGCCTCCTTGCTGACTTTATATTCCAAAACCCCTTCCACTCTAGTGTCTGTCTTTTCCTGGTGTCAGGCAACGGACCGCAACTGCTTCAAAATCTCGAAAATTTGTTGTTAGTAACTAAGTCAGTCTAAAGTTTTCAGACAGTGTATTAAGCTGAAGTGCGCACAGATGCAGTGCCATTGGGGTTTTCTACCTGCTTATAGTGTCTTTTAATTTGCTGCATTAAATGAATAGCTAATTTAACAGGAATTTTAATGCAAGGCATTTTCCTGTGCAGTTTCTCACTTGCACTACAAATCACATTGAGGTTTGTGTACAAACGTGGTGATTCTCACCCTATTTAGTAGCCTAAAGTCTAAAACACAGACCTGTTTTTTGAGGACTTTCTCTGCTTAATTTAAAAATAAAGTCACAGAAAATTTCTGCATTTTGTACTAGATTTAAAGCAAAAACAGCCTAAACTGTTCAGATTAGTTGATTATCGTGTTTCACACCCCCAAATATGCTGATAACAGACTCTTTATTAGGACTTTTAACCTAAGTTGCCTGGATAGTGTGAAACAATATCTGACTGGGGAAATAATAAGCATTTTTCCCTTCTTTTTAGATCACTCACTTTATTTGACTCAGTAATTTGGCATGTTAGAAATTTAAAAAAAAAAAAAAAATTTAAATCTTTTTTAATGGTACTGTCACTTGTATTTTATGCAATTCAATTAGCTTCCCTAAAAACTCTATCTAAATTCCATTAATGCTTAGCCAATCACATTGGTTGAAGTTTTTCTTCTCTATTTGTCCCAAACAGCCCTGGAGTTTTAACCTTTTTCTATTGTGAGTTTTCCTTTATGAAGTTTTAACCTTTTTCTATTGTGAGTTTTCCTTTATGAAGTCTCTTTCCTGGGCAGAGTATTTACCCATGTTGGTGGTACCTGAGTGGAGAAGAACAGTATGGGAGGGAGGATTGATGGGCCAAGCAAAGCACCTGCCAAGAGTTCAGAACCTAAACACTTCTGTGGGTGTGAGTCCAACTTCAAACTAACAGTACCAGTTTGTTTGAAGTATAATGCAAATACTCCCATAAATATTAAAGGAATTTTTAGGCTAAATGATTTTCTGGATCAGATCTCTGCCATGTTTCATGTTGTTTGGTTTCAGGACAGGAGTTCCGTGCAGGTAAGGAATTGGCCTGATCTGTCATTTCTGGCATGGGGAATGGCAGGGCTGCAGGCAGCTCAGCTGTAACTCCATTGCTTTTCCATGGACCAAAGTCACTCTTTCATAGGGCTGAAAGTAAAGACCAGGTGTATGTCTCGGTTCTCCTTAGATAATTCCTCTTCTCCAGCAGTCTGCGATGCAGGAGAGCCAACATGCATCATTCTCAAACAAGCAAGGGGAAAAGAGATTTTTTGGTCTGAACTAACAGCTCTCCAACAGCAGGGATAAGAAGAAAGGTGATGTGACCTTTTCAGCTGTAGCTGCTATTCTGGAAACACCTTTCTAACATGAACTAATCAGTAAAGCTTGGACAGCTGGCTGAATCTCTTAATACATAAGCAAGAAGTCAGTTAAAACATGGGAGATTCGTGACATTGTAAAAGCCTGTGAAAATGATAGGCAAGAAGGGAAATTGCCAAGGAACTAAAATCTGACCTCTTTCATCCTGTTGGTAGCAAAAACTTTGCAATGCTGCCAGAGGAAATGAATCAACAGAACTCAATTTATAAACACACAAGATCAGACAAAATTGGCATTAAACATTTACTGAGCTTTCAAAATAGGAGCAGCACTTCACATATCAATACTTAACAGAAAAACATGCTTTTAACCTTTTTCTTTTTAATGACCAGCTCCAGGGAATGAAATATTTTGGGTATTTTAGGAGTAAGTTACGACATAGGTGAATCTGATAGGGTTTCCATTACCTGGTATCGGGTAGGAGCTGTATATCAGAAAGGAAGCTGTAACAGAAGGCCCTGTCACATGGATGGAGTATACACTGAGTGTTTATTTTTTCAGATTGAATATCCAGTCCCCAAGGTGAAACAATAATGAATGACATCTTACTGACTGCCCAGACAGATCTTAGGTTGCACTTTCAGATAATATGTAGCAATTTGATATCAGTACTTATAAAATCTTGTGTTCATGGAAACCAAAGGAAAAGAAACTGCTTCGCCCAAGCTGGGTCTCAAGTTAACAGGATAAATGTGTGGGGGCTAGTGTTTTGGTTTTGCTGCATTTTTTAAAATTCATTATTTGCATTTTAATTGGTTTTGGATACATTTCATCTTATTTATGATGTGTTAGGATTTCACATTTATGTTTTTGTTTCAATACAATTTGTCAGCCTACTATTTAGTTTGATTTCTGTTTAAGGCCTTAAGTTACTCCTTGTGTGAGATACAGAAAACACATAGGCCTTCATTTTCAGAGCCTGTACTACTTCAGAGTAGGGAAGCGACTGTACTTGCACAGACACTATTAGTCTGCTAGACACATGCTCTAGCTTTTGGTCTCCTGAAACTAGACATTAAGCTTAATATTATTATTGATCAAAAAAAGAAGGACCATGCCTATGAAAATATTTGGAAAAAAAATTAATAGTTTTTAAAAAAAATTTTCAGAGGGTTATTTTCCTTAATTCTGACAAAAAGTCAATGTTTTCGTGGAAAGAAAACATGACTGATTAAAAATATGGTTTGCTTGGAAAAAATCCAAACCAATTTTATTTCATGAAGCAGACCATCAGAATGCGCAACCAATACCTTTGGACAGAGTATGTGTACCCTGAATTCCAGCCTACCAGGAAATGCCCTCACTCTGTAGTCTGCAGATAGGTAGACAGGCTTGTCACATGAAAGGTGTAAGGCCTGGGAGTAAAAAGAGAAATAACATTTATTTAGATTATAAAATGTACACTACTGAAATGGAACCAATCCAAGCCTCAAAACAGCTTCAATTAAATTAGAATGAGCACTTCGAGTTCCTACTACTAAATAAATGGGTCATATCACGATAGCAGTCTGACCACTGCACAATAAAAGCATCTCCAAAGAACCATAGAAGTTCCTAAACTCGCCCAAGACATTAGGAGTTGAAAATCCATAGGCAAGTACAGGTCTACTGCAGGTTGTTGTTGATAAATCTGTAAATTATGTGGAAAAGGCAAATACTTTCAACAGGTTCCATCTGTAATTAAGCTGTAAGTCACATCAACGTCATGTATTGTTTTGGAATGGAAAACTACTGTCTGTATTACTGGGAATATTTGATTGCCCAGAAAATTAAATTTTTTTCCAAAATGCAGACCTTAGTGATTCATATCTAGGAGTCTTCAAAGTGTTATTTAAGTAATACACAGAATTAATTAGACAAGGGAAGTAACAAGGTAAATTTAACTTTACTTCTGAAAACATAACATTCAGAACTTGAGCTTGCACAAAACAAAAATAAACTTCTAAGCAATGACAGTAATCAAATTGTTGATCAGCTTGCCAGGAGTAGAACTTGATATTCCTAGAAGAATAAAGCATATTATAATTGATTATAATTACACATTTTTCTAAAGCAGATTAATTTATTTTCTGCTTAGATTACTTCACTTTTCTTCCTTGGCTTTAGAGATCCCAGAACATCCCTTTCAGTCCTCAGTCGTGGTAAGAACGTTCTTCTCTCTTAATGTGGCTCTCCTTTTATAGAGAAGGGAGGGAATGGAATTCAATCTGCAGTGAATTCAAATAATTATATGTTCAATCTATATATATAGCACCAAACAAAGCTTAAGTATTACTGATTGATAAAAGAAACTGAAGATGAAACCCCTAGCTTATCATAATGATTTCTTACATATTATTAGTAATATTTGGCACACACTTCATCTTCAAAGCAATTCAGAAACATTAAGTAATTAACCTACATGTGATTTAATGCCTCCTGCTAAGATTGTTGTACACAAGCAAGTCACTAGAAGAAAAAAACTAAAACCATATTTAGTCTGAAAATATGAGCAACAGTTATAATAATAATTAGTTTATTTTTTCATCTAGGCTTTTGCCCAACATATTTTACACTTTTTTAATGAACAGGAGACCAAAATTTCTGATTCTTAGTTGCTCAGAAGTCACAATGAACTCATGAGTAGAGATATAAAACCTGAGTTCCCATGACTGACAATGGGAAGACTAGACTGACTGGGTTATATATTGCATATAGCACTTACCCTCTAAAATTCTGTCACCCCCTGCCAGCTGCTGAACAGGAAAAAAAAATTAACATTTCACACAGTATAAATGAAGAACACAAAACCATATAAAGAGATGTTTTACTATTTAAGGAAGCACAAAGGACTAAGGAAGGCTTTCTTGCAGAAACAGACTCATTGTTCCGAGCAAAAGTCAGAACTTCTGAATAACACAGATCTAGTCTGGGGTTGTGAGTTTTTGGCTTTGAATTCCTCATTTATTTATTATTATTTTCCACTGTTCTTTTCTGAATTAACCACAGTCTCTGCCTCCATGGTGGAAAGACATTCTTTTGCTCCCTCTGCATGGCAAAGAATTTGCTCTTTCCTACATATCTTGCAATCGATTTTTCTCCTCACCTTCTGTCAAGAAGGTAGACAATGAGCTGAAAAGTCTGCTGAAAAGGGGTTAGTGATCCATTTAGCTCAGCAGCAGACCACAACAAGTTGCTGGAAAAAGCAAGCATCCACTGCAGCAGTATAGAGCCCCTGGCTGTGCCTCTTTGCACAAAGATCACCCTGCAAAAAAATGTATCAGAGTTCGTTCTGCTCTTCAAACCTCACAATTATGACTACATTTTTATCTCCATTGTAGACATATATACATTTCTCCAAACAAAAAATCCTTTTGAATATTATCAATTCCAGCTTTTAAACATGTACGGCAGTTTTAGGAGGTCTTTGGTGAGTGTAGGGTTAGTGGGAACTGGCATGGGATAGGTGATTGTTTATGGAGCTATAAGAGAGAACAAAGGCAGGGTTGTGCCAGCCAGTAGGCAGGTGGGGTCAAGATGCCTTCATTTCAATATGGATAAAAAGACAAATATACTATAATGTATGAAAACATACAAGGAAAAACAAGCAAAGGAATGGGAAAAGGCAGAAGAAAACAATCTAGGGAATGAGGCCAGGAGGATAAATTATGAAATAGAAGTCTTTGGAAAGAAAATTACCTTCTATATTTTTTTGCTGGACAAGCATCAGAAAGAGTGAGCTTGGTGACAAGTGCAAGTGAGGAGGAGATACTAGAGATCACTTGAAGTAGCAGCAAGAAGGAGATGGACACAGACTAGCAGCAGCAGAGTGCTGCAGAGCCATGTATCCCTTGCCCACTGTCGCAGTGCTTCAGAAGCCACGGCTTGCTCAGCCAGCCAGCAGAGACCTGCCAACAAAATCACAAGCTGGTTCCACTGATTCAGTCTCCCACCCATTGGAAGGGGCTGGGAGGGTCGTGGAGGTGAAGGGCAGACAGTCCGCTCATCATCTCCTTCTCCTCCTCCCAGCATCACTGGCACTGCTTGTCTCCTCTGTGCTCACTCTTTCCATGAAACAGACGGGGGAGGTAAGGAGAAGGGAAGAGGGGAGGTGGCAGGTGCTGTGCTCCAGCCTGGCAGCTGGGTGGGCTGCGGGGTCTCGGGAACTGCAGGAGCCATGCAGAACCTGGCTGCTCGCACGTCCATCAGCACGTCTCTGCACTTGTGGAGCGGGGAGGGGAATATTGGATATCACTTTGGTCAGGGCTGAATCTATAATTGAGAAGATGAGAGTTCATTACAGATTTTGGCCTTGGAGTGCTTGTCTTGGCAAGAGGCTTAGCTGAGTGTTAAAATCATTACCAAGTGGCCTAAATCTAAACAAACACCCACCTTTTCCATTTATTACCAGGATGAAATGACTTGCCTTGTAGAACTGAAATACCTATAGTTGTCAGCTTCTCATTTCCCAGTGGTGCATAAAATTCCCGCTCTTATGGCTGGCTTTCCCTCTGGTCTAGCTTTCCCTTATGTTATTCTACTGACAAGAGTTATGTATTAAATTACAAGTTATCTGTCGCAGAATGAGAATTTCACTTCACACCAGACAGAGGTCTGTTTTACAGAGCTAAGAGTTCCTGTTTCTCTGGTGCAGTGTTGTAAAGCAAGGCAAAGGTTAAACAAAAAAAAAAAAAGTAAGATGATTCTAACTATGGTAGATAATAATTCAGGCGTATACAGAAAGGAAGATATTTCTGATCTTATGAATAAGTAGCTGTATTGAACCACACAATATTCTTACAATTGTGTTTTTGTTGCTGCAAGTAAACTGGTGGGATTGTAGGTGTGGAGGAATGACTGTAGTTACTTAAGAGGTTTCTTTCCCCATGTTTTTCCCAAAGAAATCTGTCTATATTGTTCCAACCTCCATGAATGCTTTAGGAACTGTGACCCATTTCACAATTCATTCACACAGAGTACAGCCATTAGCATGCAGAAACTACAGCACTCTCCCTAAGAGAACAAATTTTTATTATTACAAAGGAGATAAAAATGATGCATTATATATTATATTCCATCACTGGAAACCATCGCCCATACAATGAAATATCCCTCTGTTTCTACCTGCCTATCTAAAAATAGGCTGAAAAGAGAAGAAATAGAGCTAACTCAGTGGGGGACTTTCCCCCCTATTTTATTTGTGTGTGCTGAAAATGCGCATGAAGAAACATGTAAAGCAAGTCATTCAAAAAAGTGATTGGAAATAAATTTAAATGAGTGGTGTTTAAATAATTAACACCTGCCAAAGTAGGAACAGGGGCCTTATTGCTGATATTAAATCATATCCTTTAACGTCTGAAACAGATGACAGTAAGTAATTCCAAAACAGTCAAGACAGGAAACCAATTTTTAGTTCTTGGAAAGTTGAATTAGTTTCAATAAAGTTGATAAAAAGCCTATTTTGATTTTGCTAATTCTACTATGGAAAGCCAGTTTTGCATTAATTTTCTATTTTATTTCTTTTTAACTTATTTAATATACTGTAACTGAACATTTTTGAATCATGATTTAAAGTATATTCATTATTCAGTAAACTAATGATGTATGTTCCACCTGGCTGCTGCAGAGTCCAGTAAGTGAAAACTGTGGGTAGTATCTTGTTACCAAGAACAAATATCGGACTTGCCAAGTTTCCACTCAGTAAATATAACTCACAATAACTATGCCAGATAGGCAAATAAGGATGTTCCGTTACAGAAGAAAAACCAAAAAAGAGATACTGTGTAACAGCTCAGTCTTAAAATTCAGTTCCATAAAAACACCCGTTGCAGAAATTGGCAATTTTGCCTGAGAGTAGACTGTAGTGTAACAGTTTGGAGCAATGCCTGGAGTTTTTTATTCAGGAAGAGTAAGTTAGAGCGTGTGCATGTGCGTGAGTGTGAGCGTGTGTGTGTGTTAAAACAGCATTAATGTTGAAATGTGTATGAATAAAAGCAAAGCTATTCTGCCTGTCACTTCACTCCTAATTCACCTCTGTCTCCTGGTAATTTATCAAACTTGTGATGCATGGTATGATCACAGGTCACTTGTATTCAGAGATTCCCTTCAAGTAAAAATATGTCTATTTAGATTTTTTTCAGTGTCTGGATTTCCTACAGTTGCTAATGGATGCTATCAATACAGCATTGCCTTGAGGTGGGTCTGGGCATGCAATGGGCTGAGCCCAGCAGCTCTGAATTATTGTCCAAACCTTAAAGATCTGAAGCGTGGTCGAGATCTTCACTCCCTGCTCCCTGGAGCAATGCAGTTCTTTCCCTAAAAGATGACAAAACTCTTTCCACAAGCAAGGACTTTCTGAGAACAGAAAAGGTCTACCATTCAAAACAAAAAAAAAACAAAAAAAAAAAAAAAATTAATTAAAAAACAAAAATAATTTTTTAAGTTAAATGGAAAAAAAAGTCCTCCAATAAAATAAAAACTACAAGAGGTCTAACCACTTCCTGTTTCAAATACAAGCCTCAGTTCTTTGTCCTTCTCTAACATAAATATAAAGAGATATCTATCTGAAAAAACCCACATCTTAAAAACCTGATTAAACCCAGGCAGTGGTGCCATCTCCAAAGGCACATTAGGTGCTTTGTGTTGCAGATCCTTCTGAGCAGGCCTGGCAGTGCTAGTAGCAATAGCAAGACCGAAATCAGACAGGTCAACGGGAGGCTTTGGCAAATGGCAACCCCAAATCCCCAAACTGTGTGCACATGTTCTATAAGAAAAGGATGAAAGAACCAAATAATTTGAATGATGCATAGTCATACAGCTTAATGTATGGTTGGCAGACATTCAGTTCCAGTAGCAATGGCTGTGGTATAAAGTTAATATAAAAGAGTACTTTACAGATGAGGTAACTAAGCTACAGACAGATCAAGCTGTCACTTGTTCCTGTAGAATTCGAATCCACCTTCTCAGTTAAAACATCCTTTTTCTGTACACCTCATTTCCAAAGCACAGTAAAGGATGTTTGAGTGGCTACAGAATTCCTCAATGAGAGCAGCAGAGAGGGGTAAATCCTGAGGGAAAAGGGAATATTTCACCCCTTCAGTGGCCACAGATGGAATAAACCCAAAATACTGAAAGCACTGACATGAGATTCAGCCTCCCTTTGACTTTACAGTGATCAGAACTAAGGACCCTCTTCCTATTTGCAAACACTGTGATTGCTTTCTTTATGAACAACTGCATTTTTTTCTTAAAAGGAATAAAAAATACATTTGCATTCTTACTGAAGAAAGGGAAAAGAAACGGAAAACTCCTTAGTTTGTATTTGAAGCAAATAGACACAGAAACGAGACTCGGAGGTTTTGAAGCTGAAGAAATAAAAGTAACCTTTACTGGTTTTGTTTTTCCCCTACAGTGGAAAGATGCACTCTGCATTCAGATATTCCACCCCACCCTTCTAGAAGTCCTTTATTTAGAACATAGACAGGTATTATAGAATAAACTTAAAGTTCTTTCAGGCACAAATTTAAAAGTAGATCTCTCAAAAGCTGTATCTTCTTTTGTAGTTATGGCAGGGCCTTTTCTGTATTAGAAACTACACACTGGTAAAATCAATCCAGGTCACTTTATGTCCTTACATTCCTCACTTTTTTTTTTTTTTTTTTTTTTTAATTAAAAAACCACTTCCTAACTGCAGGCCAGCAAAATATTTGGGGGCTAAAATTAACAACTTGAAACTGATCTTTTTTATGTAAAAAAGTTTAGTTTACTTAAAATGTAAGAGGAGGTTTACCAGATTGCCTGAGCAGACACACGCCTGCCCAGTCCCCAGGGCTGGCTGCACCTGCGGGAGCAGAGCCTTCCCACGGCACCAAGTGCTGCTCCTGTGCCCCAGGAGAGGCAAGAGCTCTGCAGCAGCCAAGCCAGCAGTGCTGCCGTCCCATTGTGCCCAAGCTGGAAGATGTTTGCAGTCCCTGCAGCTCTGTCATGGCACAGTAACCATCAACCTTTACAGATCAGCAGCGTGGTATTGTTTTAACTCTTCTCCCTTTGTGAAAGTATCTGAGAAACTAGCACTCGTAAGTAGTCCAATATTTTCAGATCTAAGTGCAGTGCTGTATCATAAGAAATATTCCACCATCTTGACAGTGATGTTCTTTTAACAAATTCAATTTTAATGGAATACATGGATTAAAAATTAAGCCTATAAATTAACCTAGGAGCTGGATGTGACTAGGTTATTGCTGGAGAAGAGCACCACATTTAACAGTATTGTACAAAGAGGAACTGACAAGGCTGCGCCAGCTCATATAACATTATTTTAATCAGTTATGTGCTAAAGACAAGAATAGAAATGAGACACAATTTAATGAAATAATACTTTCCATCTTTTCTTGGTCAGACACAGATTTGCCAGGTCATCTCTATACCCTGAATAGGTGCATCCTCTCGAGTAAAAACTATTTTTAACTCCTCTTCATACTGCCTATGCAATCCCCACTCTGCTTTCTTGTTCTTCCTTGCCTGGTTTTCCAGTTTGGGTATTTACTTCTCTCTCTCTCTTTTTTACCTTTCTGGTAACATGTAGTCAAAAATGTCAGTCTTTCAATGAAGTGCAGTTCACTTTCTTACAGATGTTCACTTTCTGTTTTCCTATCTCTCCTTGCTAAATCTTTTGCCTTTGTTTTATTTTGTTTTATTTTGACCCATTACAATTCCTTTGGTGAAGCCAGTGAACAGAATGGTGTCCCAAAGTGTGTTCATTGAGCTCACCAGAAAGGCAAGGCTGGTACACTGGCTTTGGCTTCAGGCTTTGGTTCCCCTGCACTTACGTGCAAACCAGATAATTCACTGTATATTTGTCACCAATTGTAGTTCGTTAATCTATGCTTTGACAGTGCTTTGCATGGCTAGAAGCATTCAGTTAGAGAACAGCACCACACGAGATGGTGGCCCATTTCACACCAAAAACAATGGACAGTTTAATATCCTAAATTAAAATCATCAAAAACCACAAGTTGCACAGTGATTATCCACATTCTTCCTTGCATATTTACCATTACTAAAAGTAGTCAATTGAACTCAACACACCGACTTTAAGAATGGAGAAAATTAAATACATCAGTGAGGTATTTGACTAGTTTTAGTAGTTTTCTTGCCTGAAATAATAAATATAGCTTTTCTGCAAAATTGTTGTAGAAAGCACCTCTCGCCTTGCTTCATTCACGAAGCCTGTGAATTTTCTGAAGAAAGTTCATAGGTTGTCTTCTGCAAAAGACTAAATGGTAAAAATACAATTATAGCTTATACTAAGTTTTGATTTTTTGCTCACTACCCACTTAGATATTTTACAGATGGTTTTTATGCATATTAAAGTGACCACAGGACCAAAAGTTTAGAAAAACTCAACAAGAATATTATTCTGGATATAAAGCAAGAAAAGCACTGCCTTGTCCACAGAATACTGTTTGCTCTGTCATAACTTTTTACAGCGAAGGAGAAAAAAATAATGGCTGAAGTAATTTTGCCCACTAACACGCTATAAAATCAGTGAATCTTCAGCCTGTGTGGCTGCAAATGGAAAGCTATTAGCAAGGACCTGACATTGGAACAGTAGGTGTTCCCACTGAATCCTGGAGGTCAAAGACAGTCAATGCTATTCTTATTGAGCCAAAAATCTCTAAAGCAGTACCTTGTGTAGCAAATTATATGTTCTGAGAGTTCACGTAAGATACTGTGCTTTAGCTCTGTGAAGAATGTAGACTTCAGCATCATTAACTAATCTGATTTATAATGAAAATTAATTATTATGGTCATTAGACTAAATGGCTTCTGTCATCTGCAAAGACATAATTGGTACAGAAAATTGTTTCATAGCTAAGGAGCAATCAATCAACATGGGCTGAACATGCACATGTATTTTTTCCTTTCTGTTCTCTCACACAATGAAAATCCAAATACAGAGTGGGGGTCTGAGTTGCAAGGCAGCTCCTCCCACAATGACTGATGAGCTGAGGCAGACCCCCCCCAGGCAAAATGAGAAGCTCGGAAATGGGATAGGAAGGGAGATATGGGGCTTCTATGGCTGAAACCATGTTCTATACTCCTGCAGGCATGTAGCACCTTGGTCAATGCCAGCAAGGGAGTGACTACTCAGCAGTTCTCTCAGCAAATCTGCATCAGATACATACAACATAGTGTTTATGTTTGTCTCTGTAATTCCACCTTCACCGGTATCTAATAAAAGGAGATCAAACATCACAGAGCTCAAGTGCAAAGAAATGTGCTCCTCCTTCCATTTCTCCCTTCAAAACCAAAATATTTGATAGAAACATAACAGATGCAACACTAAAAGCAAATTTTCTTCTTTCCATTCTCCAGCCGTCTCTCAGAAGCATGAAATTGATACTGTCATTAATTTGAATTTCCTATGCTGTTTGGTTGGTTGCCTCCGGTTCAGGAATACATCACAAGCAAAGGTGGGAATTTTCCAAACCACATCTGACAATAGACCAAAGCTTGAATGAATCATTTGAAAAACTTATGATTAACCCATCTTTCAATTAAAATCTTCCAAGATGATAATGTCTTTATTCAGCAAAGTTTACTGCAAAAAAAGGTACCTTTCACATCTGAGATCCTGTAAAAAGCAGAGACATAGAAAAGCAACATGGAGGAAGCTAAAAAGTTTTTAAATGGTTTGGGCACTCCGTTAAGAGTTTGTATCTGTCTTATTTTAAAACCTGTCTACCTAAAACTTTGAGTTTATTTATGCAAAATCTAAACCCCCTATGCTATTTTATTTTAAACAATTTAACAAAAGCATTAAGAATTTCAATACACATACACACATTGTGTGCTTAATTTCTTCTTTCTTTTAATAGGTAAGCAAAACCAACCAGATTTTATTTATATTACTTACATTAATATGAACCATTCTTGGAACTCTTAAAATCTGCCTGCCAAGAACTTCACAACATTACAACATTTTCAACTGTGTTGTGTTGAAAATAGTTAAACTGATGCAATTCTTTGTGTGTTGAATGGCTTCAAAAACAGAGAATGCTGAGAAGTTGTTCTGTGGAATAAGAGATTGCTTGTCTTAATCTGCTCCATTCCCCAATCTGTTCTTTAAACCCATTCCAGATGATCTGGAATATTCAGAACCATAAAAGTATTGAGTCTGGAAATTTGGAAAGAGAAAGTATTAAAACCAGAAAACCTGACTTCCTTAAGGAAGAATACAAGAACATGTGAGCTCTTGCCAGAGGGCTTGTTCTGGGTTCTGTATTCAGCTTCCGGGACATTACTTGATATGAAAGCTGTTTTTTCCATCAGAAGATATGCTATTGTTCTTTGTATAGTCCCATACCAGAAGAACAATTAACATTTTAAGGAAGGGATTTACCCCACAGGACTCTGTAGCATAGTCACAGCATTTCACATCTATGTGGATCTTGTTTCACTTTGTCAATCAAGATAACCAACCCTAAATCTATCAAAGATGTTTATTTTTGAACACTCAGGCATATTTGCACAGAATTTACAGCAGCAATAATGAAACATTGAATGTGACTAGCTCCTTGAGAGGACTACAGGAGCATTTCAGAGATATATAGGCAATAGTTGCCATTCTTGTTTTGTCAATGCAAACAAAATTCAAAGCAGTAAGGTTAATTTTTTAAGACTGCAGATCAAAGGACACCAAATAAGACCATAGGAGGAAACTGTAAAACATCCAAACCTAGTTTTAGGCTACTATCATGCTCTGAAAATTAACCTTTGCCCCTTCTCCAAGGCCACAAAGTACCATTTTTCTATACTGTTGAACAGTCATGAGCCACCCCAGTAATGGGCAAAGTGATTCATCCAATATTTCCTACCAGAGAACTCCTTAGCTGCAAGAGCTGGAATCTGAAATGATGGACACGTAACTTCCCAACTCATCTCCTTTATCTGAGGTTAGAAACACAATTTCTTCCACCACTGTAAGCAAAATCCTAAGTGGTATTGGTGTCTTCTATAATACATAATTTTGAAGTAGTTCTATACTAAACAGTACCTCTCTCAGTTGCTGTAACCTAGAAACATAACTGCCTGCATTAAGGTCCAAACAAACATGAGCAACACAGATGTTCTATTTCTTCTTTTTTTCTTTTTACCACTGAAGAAATGAGCTTTTCATTTAAAAACGTTTGTGATCTGCTGATAATCCCAGGTTTGGCAGTAGGTGATGTTGGATTTTCAGTGAAATGCAATGCTACTGAGCAACTGACAACTGTCTTGTAAGTTATTGTCAATCAGAAACAAAAAAAAAAAAAAAAGAATTCTAGATTATTTTCAAGGAAAAATGAAAATATATGTTTTGGCCTGACCTGACTATGGATGTCAAAACATGTTTCAATAGTACTGGATCTGTCCTTTGATTGAAATGTTTCCAGTTTACAGTATAAATTATGGTATTGCTAATAATATTGAAGAGGGGGGTAGGTGGCTAAGATAAACACACCATGTGGCAGAGGATGGGGTTGACTATTTGAGAAATGACAGTGGACAAGCAGCTGTCACCCAATTGTGTGTGCTATAATCAAGATCACTGAAGAGGTGGAATATATTAGAAAGAAGCATTTGTATATTCTTTCCCTTTCCCAGGCTGCAGCATTCTTATGCACATAAATTCTCCAGAGCTGTCGTTTTTCCACTCCTTATGCTGCTTTTATGGATTCATGCACATAGGGGAGAAAGGTTTTATGTATCCAATAAAAAATGTGAATGTGTAGGTATATAAACATGTAGAGTTGCTTATAATGATTTCCAAACTGTACAAACTAAGAAGAAAAGAAAGAAAAGAATTATTCTAATAGCTTTTCTGAATGTGCCCCTTCCACTGTTGTTGCCTACAGCTAACAGAAGCTGAACAATGAAAACCCACTGGAAGACTGGCTGAAACTCAGTATTTCCCCAGTGCAGGTATGTCTGGTCCTTTCTTTGCAGGCAAAATCTCTAGGAGGGATTATGAATTACAAGCAGCAAAAATCACAAAGGCAACATCCCTGCAGATGAATGGGACAAAATTCAGATATAATTGAACTGAGTAGAAAAAAAGCAGAAGCACGACACTTTCATTAAAATTGCAGGGTGAAGCACACAACAGTAAAAATGACATATGACTATTGTAATAGGAAAGGCACGGTTTCTGTTTGGTCTGACCAGAAATGGGCATTTTTAACACAACTTCCACTTGTGTCTCATCCACACAACTGCTCACTATGCTATGTTCATTTACCCTTGCACAGATCCAGTGATGGCAGTCAGAAGAGGAACTGCATTTGAAGACGGATAGGTAGAGAATCTCTGGGAAAGGAATTAACTCAAATATGAGAACTTTTACCCCTGCTGTCAATGCACAGAATAGACTCAGCTCATGCTTGGAGTCTCAGGACAAGCTGACATAGCTGACATCTGGACACTTACCATCTTTTATTTGTCAGCTGAGCAAATTTCATACAAAAATCATGGAGAGGCAATAAATATCAAGCGTTGCAAATTCTATTTCTACAGAATAAAATACAGCATCCAATGACTTTAGTGCTCCACATAGGTATTGCTTCAGCTTGCCAACTTCAGAGTGGAACCACACTTTAAATATTCTGCAGACTGTAGTTAAGTGCTGTAGTATGTTAAACTTTCCAGTCTTACATGTTTCAATTGATTCTTTGTTCTCCTCTTTCAGAACAGGTTAATGAAGCTAAAGGAAAGGAGAGGAGGATTGGCCATTCAATCAAACTGCAACATATGGAAAATCCAAAATTTCAGGGAATTCTAGGAGCAAGCTAACACACCTATTCTGGTGAGACTAATATTAATGGCTACTTATTCTTCTGTTCCTTTCTTAATTTAAGGATTTATAAGTACTTCTGCGCACACAAATTAGGCATAACATCAGTTGCCTGAAGAAGAGATTACAATTTGGGTTTTTCCCCAGAAAGAGAAACTAAGGCAGATAGATGTTAAATGACTTACCCAAGATCACAGCAGAGTCCGAGCTATACTCTAAACTCCTGGAGTTCCAGTCCCATCCATGAAATCCTGATCCCACACTCCCTCCCCTCACAAAGAAAAAGGGGGATGTTGAGGAAGATTACTTCAAGTTAATCCTGCTACATTTTCAGGATCCCTGTATAGGAGTGTCTCAGTGGATGTGCACCCAAATAGACAGGAAATAAAAATACTTCCCTTTTCAAATAACTGTTACAAAGTTTCCCGGTTCCACATATATATAAAAAAATGCATTTTGAGCAGAAGCATTTAAAAGGATAACATAAAAGTCAGGAAGCAAAAAACAGAACATCAAAGTCACAGTAATTAGCTCCACATGTCTAGCTGATAATTAGAGATGTCTTTTTTCTTTTTTTAATAAAGAAAATGAAGACACCAGAGTGGATGCAACTTGATTAAATAAGCTATGTAATTGCTATGGCCCCATAAGCACAAAGTCAGGGCGCATCCCTTAGCTCAGACCATGCGTGCATCCGTGCCCCGTGCAGATTTTCTTCATTGTGCCAGACCCCCTTTCCTCAACTCCTGTACACACAGGAAAGAAGCATTCATAATTAACCCACTTCATGAGCGTGTCTGGGAGAAAATTACTTGTAAATGTCAAGAGTGGCTGATAACAACTGAGCAGGAAAGCACAAAGGAGGACACCATTCTCTGTGTCCCTTTGCTAGCTGATTTGGCCACAGCATGATCAGTAGGTCACAATTTGGCACAGCAGTTTCTATTTAACTAGAAGTTCCTCCCAGATACGCAAAATAAGCTTAAGAGAAATGGAAGTTCAGCCTCTATCAGAGAAAGCCCTGCAACATTCTCTTGAAAAAAGTAAAATTAAACATGTTTTTGCATATACCTTCAATATAACCACTGCCAATGTTCAAAAAGATTTTAAAAGCCAACAAGATAGCAAATTACTGCAAAATATATTGAAAGGTACCTGTCATAGTTAGATCTCTTACACATCTTTTAATTAAAGTACCCCTTTCACAAAAAAAAATGTATTCTCATTATCCCAACTCTACCACTGCTGCCTAATCCCATGCATTCCTCTCCACATTTACCTGCTCTGTCCTCACCCACCACTACTGCTCACACACTCCACAATATAGCAGTTACTTTAGGTTCAGCTGTAAATAATACATGCCCATGCCTGCCATCTAAATCCTCTTAAGTTGGAAGTTATTTCCAGTCATAAAATCACAAAAATTAGAGGCAGAAAAGACCTATTAGGTCATTTAGACCTAAATCCCATGCCAATGCAGGATTGTTCCCTGCAGTACACTTTCTACTGCTTTGTCCAGTCCAGTTTTAAATGTCTCTAAGGAACTCTTTAAATGTCTCCTAAGCTGTGTTTCTTCTGCTTCCCTCAGAAGGATTTTCCACAGGCTGAGAGCCATGTTTGGCAAGTGAGTCATGCTTGTTTGAAAGCACTGGTCCTGGTAAAGCTCTATGGCTTTGGCTTGTGCCTTTCGATGCCTGATTAGCATTGTCTAAGGCATGTCAGCTAAAGTCTGAGAAGAAAAAGTGTATTAGAAGTTCACTGTTACTGCTGCAGTTCTGTAAAATTAATTGGAAGTAATTTAGTGCTGGCAGGCTGGCAACCTTCGCAGCAGTTTCATTGCTTTGGGATGTTGTGAGACCACATCTGTTTCACCCTGCAACCTCTGCCAAATGTATCTTTACCTATATAGGTGCTACCTACTACAGGGTGAGTGTACAACTATGAGCGCACTCTGCAACACAGGCACTGTATCATTAAGGAAAAAGACCCGTTAAGGGACGGCTAAAAGAGTGATGTGCTGTGTACCAATACATTCATAGTATGAGGCAGGAAATTTTAAGGACAAAAAGAGTAATATTCTTTCCTGAGAAATTTCTGGTACTTCAAGCACTGACTGGATGTTCAGATCGGAAATTCATAGGAATGGTCTTGGGCTCAATCTGCTGCAGCATCTGGCCAGTTTTCTGAGGGTGCAGACTGATGGCAGCCAAAGCAGGTGTGAAATGCTCTGTCAGCTATCTAGTGCACAGAAGCTTGAAAAAAAAAGGAGTGCTCACATTGTGAAAGAGGATGGGATGGGATGGGAACGTGGTGCTGAGTAGAGCAGGAAAATTGTCTTTCAGCAGAGCTCACTTTGACCCAGTCACACTCGCTGTGAAACCACTTTCAAGCAACACTGTTTCACCCAAAATCCAAATCCAGGATAAGTGGGACTCACCAATGCAGCAACTGAGCAGAGCAGCGAGAAAAGGCCACAGTGGTAGGAACAGATGCAGTTCAGTTTTGAAGTAAAGAATTGTTTTGGATGTTGCCTAGAATCAGCTGAACTTCAAACCTGTGACAAACACAACCAACAAAATGTGTTATGCCTAACTTAACTAACTCCTAAAAGCATCTTGTCTTCTATGTTTATCTTAAAGCCAATAATCTTGCATAGAAGGTAGTACCATGTCTACACAGGAAAACAGAAAACTGCACAGGAAACCCAGGACTGTTTCACCTCCACTGTCAGCTGAGGAAGCAAAAGAGAAGATCATATAAGCACACGAGGGAAAGAAAGGGAGACAGCATTTATTCAAAGATTCCATTTATTCCAGTGAAAGCTTATGCAAAAGCTGACCTGCTTGCAAACTTACCCCAGCAATCAAAGACATATGCCAGATGAACTGTTCAGGTACCCATGGACACCAGTGCAGATGTCAGGGCATTCACAGTGTCCCATTCCCTCTCCAGAACCAAGCCTCCTCCAGCCTTTTGCTTCCACAGAAAGCAACAACCACCAGAGATAAATACTCAGAGAAATTATTTTCTGAAGGAAGTTTGTAGGATTTATTGTGGAAGAGCATGTTCATGCATGTGCACTTTGTGGGAAGGGGAGAAGAGCACAAAATGGCAATTACATGGCTGGTGATCACTCATCTTCTCAGGGATGCTTGTACAAGATGGATGAGTTGTCAGCACTTCCTCAGCCCTTTGCCACACGGTCCCTCAGCTCATGTCCAAACCAAAGAAATACATATGTCAAATGGCATATGACTCCTTGAAAGCTTTACCTGTATATCTATATACTGTAAAAGTGTTTATGAGCACAAAGAGAAAATACCTAGCTAGTTTAAAAGATCACAGTTTTGCACAAAGGCTGATTATAATGTGAGCAATGATGCAAAATGTGATGAGGGAAACCTTTTAACTAGTAAGAAGTTCCTCCGTAAGTTCTGGGGCAGGAATGTTTCTTCAGCCTGTGTTCTTCTACAGAAGCATTCATGTCATCTCCTATAACATGCTTCATGCCCCACTTCACCTAAAATTCCAACTGTGGTAGGTTGTCCCACTGTTAAGAGGCAAATAAGTAAATAAAAGTTAAGCCAACATATTTAAGCAAGCGCCGATGCACTTCAGCTACTCTGCTCCTGGCTCTGTTTCATTGCACATACACAGCCGGAAGAAAGGAGCTGCAGATTGCTCGTAGGATGCAGAGCTTTCTGTGCCAAATGAATCTACAGGCTTCCACACCAGCTCAGACAGATGTCTCCAGGTGCTGAAGTGGTGAGGACAGAATGGAGGATTGGCAGAGTAACATGATGACTAGCTTTGCCACAGATAGAGGCTGAGAAAGGCAAAACAGTGAATAGAGGAGGGATAGAGGTAGAGTGAGAAAGCTGTTCATGACCTGGCCCTGAATTTCCTACGAACTCTCTGCCAACAGGAGCAAGCTGATGTGATGATGGCTGTGACCACAGCAGCTATCAGACACCTCAGTCAGCATCAACAATACTAAAAGCCTGAAGGAGAAGGCAGGGAGACAGATGTCCTGCAAATCCACCTCCGAGTTGTGCAAGAATGTAGCAGCAGCCATTACTTTTTACTCATCTTCTATGTACTATGTACTATGTACTAAACCTCTTACTAAACTGGAAAGAGCTTTCCCATCCGGAAGCTGAGCTCTGAACACAACCTCTCACACAGACAGGAACTCCATACGTTCGCGGTCATGAGCTTTTCCACCACCTACAAGCCAGAATAATGCAATGGATCCCAGTGATGGCTGAGGAGGTGCTGAGCAAACTGCAGATCAGACTGTCTCACACAAGGTATTCCTGCCTACCCCGCAGCACCACTGGCCAGCAGTTGGCTGACCAATGAGAGGAATGGAGGTGACACTCCGTGACAAACCACAGAAGGAAAGTGGAAAAGGAAGTCTTCTCTACAGTCTCTTTAGTTGAGTACATAGATGTGAGCTTTTTGAAAGCACATAAGGGTTTCTAGAAAACTACCTGCTCATGGGCTTATTCCTCCTAGGCCTTATAAAGATTTAGTTCGTGTAGCCTTCTCTTTCATTAATAGGAATGAAACTGATGGATAAAAATCTCCTCCAGGAAAATACATACAAAAATTTGGTTTCAAAGATGCCCTCAGTGTAGCCACCCATGCTCTGACTGGCAGCTGCACAAAAAACATAATTTCTTGAATACAAAATACTAAGTAACACCATATTTCTTTGCTCATGTCCCACCACAGTTTCATTTCAGCACAGTGAAACCTCATTAATTCGCACTTTGCTTATCCGCACACCTTATAATTCACACGTAAAAACAGCAGTCAGCAAAGATTTAGCAACAATGTGCTTCATTGAGGTCTCATGTTGCTGAGATTTCATTATTCCTGCAAAATACGCTACCGTTCATTCACTAGTACAGTAAGATTTCAACATCACCATAAATATCTCAAACTAGAGATAGGTTCACACTCGCAAAGTTTGGCTCTAAAGTCCATGACTAGGAAATGCCAAAGTTTGAAGCTGGAGAAAAAATAGTTGTGCATAAAGGCAAAATGAAACTAGATTATGATCACAGCTTGCGGTGTTTCCTGCATTATTGTATTTCATTGCCTTTTAAAAGCACCTTTTCTTAGGTTATACACTAAGAAATGGATTCTTACTTGCATCCAGAGAAACTTTTGTCACAGAATACAGAGGAGGCTTTAACACACATTTGTACTTCTTCAAGTCTGAAAATATCTTCAGGAATTGTGGACAAAGGATCTTTAACGGTCCCAATGCAATTCACAGGTACTTTTATGGCAGTCACTAACCCACCCCAAATAGCAGTTTGCTCTCCAGCAGTTATTGATTATTGGGAAGCAAATGAGAACATTGAGCTTCGAGACGAGGTTTATGGCTGGTAAACACATGGTAGGCAGAAGCCATGTACGGCTGCTTCACGCTGGGCCCAGTGCAGCAAAGGAAAGCCATTGAAGTCAAGAAATTCATAGCCCAATTTTTGTGACAGGTATGGAAAGTTAAGGGTTTGGAGACTGTGTGAAGTCTCCAAATTAGTTTCAAAGAGTCTGGAGATACTATAGCAACAAGCAGTATGAAGCATGTGCTGGTCATCATATTTGGTATTTGGACAGACCGAAGAGAGGTTACGATGTGGGCTGAGACACTTTGCTGCACATATTGAAAGGCTTTCCAGTACTACCAACCTCAGTGCCTTGGGTGTTAAAACTTCCTTTAGGAAAACTGCATTTTCTCAAAGTTTAAGCCTTCAGCTCTTCCTGGTCCCTGCTCTGTCTGTAGGCATAAACACACATTAGATTCACACTTCTAGCCTAAGGGCTGCCTCACCCTCACTTTTCTCCCTCTGCTGAAGACAAAAAGCACCAACACCTCATTTCCACTTTCTTCTCCTCCCAGATCTCCACCTCACTCATTAAAATATTCTCAGATTCTATACTTTATCAGTTTCTTTGCCTGTTTAAAGTCTGTTGAGCAATAATGTTTAGTAAAATATTTAACAGATGAACTCCTAAATGTTGAGAGTTATCCCTTCACAGAGCACAAATGATTGCATCATTCAAGAAGTGTATTTCTTTCATTGTTCTGTAACAAAATCAGAGTTTTGTTCCAACTCCCATGTCCATTCATATGTCCTGCTTATTTCAAGAAGAGATACAGCTATTTTCATGCAACTTATATCAGAAATCATGAAAACCTTTGCTATTGCTATAAACTGCTTATCTGTGATTGCAAGAACACAAAGGATAACTCCCTAATAAGAGTAACGTGTGTATCTTTTGGGGGACAACAGAGTGACATAGTTATTACCATTTTGTAAGATTTATCATTTGATTTTAACATCAGCAATTTTCTTTAGCAGAAAAGCTGTTAAACTGATCTCAGGAATAACCTTTTTGTTCCACAGCTGTTGCTCTACACCTCCTGCTGCCCACTTTCCCCACAGCCATGTGCCAGATCACAACAGATATCTGATGCCAATTGTAAATTTCAACCACATGATTTAAGTCACATATTTGCCATGTCTACACAAGCTTTATAGTATCTGAGCTCTTTTGGATGTCTGCAAAACTACTTTCTTCAACACCCAAAATTTAAAGGTATGAAATCATAGAAGCAACTGTCAGACTAGTGCAATGATGCGAAACAGCAGTCAATGCTCTGTTTTGCAAGAAGATGTGAGAAAATCCCTGGCACACACAGAAAACTCAATTCCCACAAAGTTTGAAGCCTTAATACTATTATAAATTGCTTTATCTGGTGAATTACCTCCAGCCTGTGTTCTTTTCACGCTGCTTCTACTGCATCTCAGGATGACCTTCTCATCCACAAAAATATCCAGTCTTTCCTGAGTTTGCTAAATCTTTGGCCTGAAAAACACCTCAAGAAAGAAAGTCACACAGTCCAGATGCACATGTGTAAAACTTATTGCTACTTGTCCTTGTTTACAATCAGCACAAGCAACAATATTTCTCTCACCGTTTCCTAAAAAGGCCCTATTGTCATGCTTGTACCTTTCAGGAGCAAGAATGCATTTGAGGCAGCTTTCAAGATGTCATTTTGCTTCAGTGTGGTAACAGGATGGGAAATGCAGGCTGTGTCACAGAAAAGATGGTTCATGTCCTCCCAGAGCTGGTTCATTCCTTTCCTTTGGGGAGAACAGCAAAAGCTGCAGAGAGGCAGCAGTGCGAGTCATCTCAAGACTCTGAGGTGATTATTCAGCTGCCATTAGCTCTTTCTATTTGCCTCATTACAAATGCAGACCAAAATACCCTGCATCTGTGTAACATATGCTTCAAATATTCTAATCCACATTTTTCTGATAAGAAAATGAGACATACTTGTTTATATTAAAACTGTAATACAACCAATCAGCAAACTGGTGTCTGTTTCAGGTTGGGTATTCCTCAAAGTGTTAACTGAAAGAAGATCTCAGGAATCCAGACTATTTTTTTTTTTTTTCTATTCTCCCTGTCAGCGCAGGTGAAACTTATCTGGTTTTTGGTAAAATAGCAGGAAACAAATGATGCAAATGAGTAGGCAAAGACAGTTGCACCACCTGTAGCTAAGCTTGCTGGGTGTCACTTGCATTTATTAATTGTCAAAAGCTGTAAGTAAGTTTACTATTAGAAAACTCTGATTTTTCCAACTGGAAGATCAAATTGCTTAAGTAGAGCAACACCAACATAGAACTGAGAGACAAGATTTTAATTTTTCCACACAGATAAAAGGTAATATGGCTCTTCTCTCTATGTTTTCAATATTTTCACAGTTTATAATAGTAATAGTGAACATCTAGATTAGATGTTTCCTGACAGTTTCATGACTGCCTGGGTTAAAGGCTCTGTTTTACTTGTGGCCTTCAGCTGTGCCATCCAGCCACTGCAGCTCAAAGAAGCCTACCATGATTAGCTCAGCCTCCAGTGTACTTCAGGTCACTGTGGGATGAGGACTAGAAGGAAGATTTAAAAATCATGATTTGCTGCTCTCCCCAGCCTAGTTACATACAAAATTTCCAGACAAAAGTATGTGACCACGTGCCATGAGATCAGTGCGTGTCTTACCATGCATGGCTTACATGGGCAAACAGTACCCAAGAAAATGATAGATAAATTTCCAGAAATCTCAAGCCCTTGCCAGACAAGATTTCTGTGCTTGGAAATATCAGGAAAAGGCTTGTGGTTATTTGGAAGCCAAACATCAGCAAGGATAGAAGAATCATGAAAAATCGACTGGTTTTTGTCAGTCTTCTTGGTATTGCAGCCTCTTCTGTGCCTGTCAGTAAAACACTGCAACCAGATTCAAAACTAAGAGAGCAACAAGATTTTTAGTGGTTTTTTTCCTGTGAGATCAGTTCAGAAAATCTTTCCTAATCAAGAAAGAAGAGCAAGGTGCTAACTTAGGACTTCCTCCTTCACCACGTGTCTCGTAAAATCATAGAATATCTATTTAGCTGCATTAGGTGTACACCAAGTACAAGGAGAAGGTGCCCACAGCCAAGTGTGATGAGGATGTTTTAAATCTCTCCTCGGAGCATCCCAGAGGAACTGGAGGGCTCTAAATTAAAGGCTACAGGTGTTCTATACCAGACATGCCCATTTAGACACTTTGCCCTGATGCTTTTTATAACATTCTCCTCCAGGATCTTTTTATGTCTCATATTCTTTTATTGCAGTACCAATTAGCTGAAACAACGATATGAACCCCTCACCCTGCTGTGAATATTAAAGAATGCTGTGAAATAAAACAGAGAGCACTACCAAAGAAATCAAGTGGGTTTTATTAGACAGAATTAGTGGACAATAGAAATCTTTTTAGTTTGCCTTGATAAATTGCTTTTCAGGGTGATTCAGGAAGTGTATTTAGGGACTATAATAAAGGTATGCATTTGTATATTTGGTAAATTACCTCATCATGTGAACAGCTCCTGGTACATTAGGATTTTTTATTAACTGGCACTCTCAAGCTCACATAAAGATCAATAATGAAACCACTCTTATCCACGATGAAATACTGAACTATCACACAATCACACAATGTCCAAGGGACCACAGTGGGTCATCTGGTCCAACCTCCCTGCTCAAGTAGGGTCATCCTAGAGCACATTGTGCAGGTTTGTGTTTATCCTGGTTCCAGACAGGACAGGGTCAGTTTTTGCAGTAGCCAGAAGGGACACGGCCACGACCCAGAGGTTATTCCATGCCACCTCATGTCATTTTCCAAGGGAGGGGGGACGGGAGACTCTTCTGAGCAGAAGGGGTTCCTTCCAGTCAAGTAAGCATGGCAGAGGTAGTGGTGTGGTGGCCCTGGATGGTTCCCAGCTGGATGGACCTCCTGGGAAACACCAGTTCTGAGCCAGAGGAAGTGGCTGGATAATGCTGGATCTGAGCTGGAGCAGTGGGATAGTATGGCAGAGGGAGAGCTTGGGTATTTTCTATTGTCAGGGGTTTCCACAGCGAGCAATGACGTTTCTTTTCTTGTACCCTCTTTCAGTATTGTTGTTGTTTTTCTAATCTCATAGATGTTTCCTGTAAATTGTTCTTATCTTAATCCATGATCTTCACCCTGTGTGCCTCCAATTCTCCTCTTCATCCTTCGACAGGGGAGAAGGAGGGAGAAGAGGGAGCAAGCAAGAAGTGCTCAGAGTGGTTTCAGTGGGAAGACTAAATTGGAGAATACCATTCCTAAACCACGACAGCTTTCACATGGTTTTATAATATCACCAGTGAGGGACACTCCAGATCCTCTTTGGTATCATCATCCACCTGAAAGCAGTCAAAAAAACATTTTTTAAGCTCATGTGACAGAATGATGTTGTCAGGTACATGAATGCTACAAGAAAAATGTCTGGCATTACCCATGTCATCCAGAAATGGAGAACAATCAAATTATAAGCTGCCCTGAGAAAACTGAGTAGCTTCCAGTCCAGTCCTTCTTCTGATAGAGTCTTTGTGAGCCCTTAAGTGTGTCACAACTCTTCCATTCTGTAGGGCAGTTTGCAAACTGACAGCACTGTTCTTCCTCTCCACGCCATGGAAAGCGAATTACATGCACTATGATACTCTACCAATGCAGACACCTACAAGATGCCATTGTTCCTTCCTCCCCATTGCCCCTCTGCTGTACAATTCCCCATCTACTGGGTATGCACTAAGCACCTTCTTATATTTCAATTAATATTTTAGTTAGATTTCCTTCAAAACTCTGTGCTATTTCCAGCGTTAAGTCAAGACCTGACTTTTGCTTCCTTTCAGAACTATTAAGAGTTAGAGCAATTGGGAGAGGGAACCCATTCCTGTCTACCCAGATAGAAAGCCATGAAACCAGACAGGCTTGTGTGGTTCCAGATACAGTAAGGGAAGGAGAAGCTCAGTCCTGAACACAGACCTGGTCTTAGTCCTGCTAGTATGTGCTACATCTGAGCTCGCACCCATTTGGAGTTAGATAGTGAACTTTCAAATCGTCCTGCACCTCCACCAAGCCTGATAACTTTGGGATGACAGTAGCAATCTGGCAGGAGGTCAGCAGAGCCATCGGGTAGGTACAACCTGCAGCAGGTCCTGGGTCATCTCATAAGTACCAGGCTGTTCACTTTAGCTCCTTTATCTCATTGGCGTCCAAATACACGTCTCTTTAAGCAACAGCAGCTAGTAATCTATGAATGACACCAATGATGAGACATTATTCTCTTCTGTTTTGTAACAGATGGATTCACAGTATTAAAACCAGGATACAACTGAAAACCTCCCAATCTGGATACAGCGATTTGTTATTAAATGTCATCGTTTTTTTGCCACATCTGGGAGGTTGATTTGCAACATGCTTGTTCTCCTGATAATAGAAAACCAGAAAGACGTTAAAAAGCTTCCTCCCCTGCAAACTAGAAGAGAGCAGTTTCCAGCAATTCTGCTTCTTCCCCAGAGAGAAAAAGCCCACCCTGTAATGATTGTAGAAGGTCTTATTTAAATGGTTTTAAAACAATGGGAAGGAGAAAAAGGGAGTGAAAAAGGGACATTTAAGTGTTCCAGAACTTTGAACAGATTTGTTCTTCTCATGCTGATGCACACTGTGCAGCATTAGATCACATGCTGCTAATATCATGTTGATTTATGGTCTGCATAAATGGAAATAAATGGTATTTTCTGTTACCCAGAGAATAATAGATGGCCCTGGAATGAACACAACACCACATTCACACAACAGGCTCTGTTCATGTCACAAGCAAGGGGAGTGCAACTTCGTAAGGGCCCTCTCTGCCATTCCCACCAAAAATCTTTGATACCCACTGATTTTAATGAGTAGGAGTGGACATTTAGGACAGCTTTTTCCAAAGTGTCTGAATGATTTAGAAACCAAAGCTGTGGTATAACAAAGCAGGGGAAATGGGTGAATTTCTCCCTTGAATGAGAAACTGGAGAATCCCCAGGTCTTTCCACAAAGTTCAACAACCACACAAGTCAGGATCCTCTGCGTCATTTCCTCCACTTCTTCCCTTCCCTGCAAGAAACCTCAGGGCTTTTTCTCATCACTTTCCTGCTGGCCTGAGTGACTTGAGCTCCCTCTTGAGAAAGACTCTCTCCAAACATGGTGTGGGCACTTAGACACAGGGGAGCTAAACCTCTGCGCTTGTGAAACCCCCATGCCACCTTTGAAAATGTGATTTCAGGCACTAAATCACTCCAAAATCACTACAAAACTTACCCATAGTGCCTGGCACTAAAACTTTAGCTCCAATGCCTTCTGTGATTATGGGCATACAAGCAAAAGCATTGAGTTACTCTGGTTTAATGACTCATTAGTTAAGCTAATAGGTTTTACTTTACCACCAGGGAGGGTAAGTTTGTGCAACTAGCCAGTTAGCATTGCTCAGCTGGTGAGCAATACCCCGGTAAGATGTGGCAACCTTGTTGCTTTTGAACATCTGCCCACGCACTCCTCCATTATAATGGGGTCTAATAGAGCTCCAAATAGCTTTGGTTCCAAAACAATCTCAAACAAAACTCCTTTAATAGACTTTCAGCACTGCCAAAACATTCACATTTCAGGCTGAAAGACGGAGTATTTAACCTCAGGACACAGATGATTTTCTGTTATTGTTGCTGTTGGCAGAGAAGGGAAGGTTAAATAAGTTTGAGACAATTTCATTTTTGATTCTGTATAAATATAGTCACGTCCATAGCGTTTTTTCTATTTCTCTGGTTAGATGATTAAAACCTTACAATTAATGTATGCTAAATTCCATGTTGCAATTAAAGGAACAGCTGGTGAAGCCACATAATATTAAGGTGTCTGATGCTTCACGTATTAAGATTTTGCTTTCTTATGGACAACTTTGCACTACAGCTGAGTTCTTATCTTTATTTTTGCTTCCTGACATGCTTACATCTTAACTGTACAGTCTTTATGGTTATGGGTTTAACGGTTGTTTGTGTGTGTGTGTTCTGAAAATATAATTAATTACCTAATATATTAATAGAACATTGAAACTATTGATACCTACTCACTCATCCTTGAACAGGTGTTATTATATACCATGTTGATGACAATTAAAAGATCTAATTGAGTTCAACCAAGTTCAACAAAATTCTTGGTGTACTGACACTGTAACATTTTATTCCTTTTACTTGGCTATTCTATCTCAGTAGGAATAAATGAGAGGAATTTAAGAAGATAAAATGTATATAGTCATTGCCCTTCATAGCCAGTATCTTATAACAGCCAGCACCTGACACTCTATAGACAGAGGCTGAAAACTGACAACAGCATAGTTGGATGGTTGGGTTTGCAGTGTAGTGGGCACAATGTCCTCATACCTCCTGATCTTCTGGAGCTGACAGAGACAGAAGGAATTCGCATAAAACCCTTTGTTTGCTTTGGTGTTCTGTGCTCTCCAAGACACACAGAAATACATATGCACAGAAAAACTAGAGGCTCCATCATCATTGCATGCAACAAAACTAGAATCGTAATACAAATCCTTGCAAAAGAACGATTTCTGGAATTCCCATACAGTGGATCCCCACTAACTTAGGCCACCATTAAAAGCATCGGATTCCTTGATCTCCTGTGACTTCAGCTGTTAGGGCTCAACAGGCTGAGAGGACAAGCTGTTGCAGGCAAACATGCACACCTTTTCTTCAGTTGCTACAGCTAAATTTACCAAGAACGTTCAATCATAATCCATAGTGACATAAAAGTAGTCATAGAGTCACCAATGAAAGAAAACTTGCACCTTTTTCTGGCAGATATTTGCTAAAGGAAAAATCAAGAATACACTAATTAGGACAACAATATATGCTGGATATAGACTGCATTCTGGCAGATATTCTCTGCTTGGACAAATCAGTGAAATGGGTGAGGGAGAGAAGGGTAAGAAGCAAGACAGAGATGAAGTTAAATGAAATCTTCAGGGTTCCCTAACAAATAAAAACAAGGGTCCAGGACAGAGTTTTCTAAATGCTTTCCTGCTGAGAAGTTTATATAGGAATATTCACTTTCTCAGGAAGGAGGTAAATGAGAAGGAAGTTCATTTCTTCTACTGCAACTTTAATAAGAAAATAAGCAATTATCTTATTTCTTTAGCATCTTCATCAAAAACTAAAGCCAAACCTAACAAAACAGACACAGCTGAAGCCAAATGTTGAATCAACTACCTCAATACTTATAAAGGAAAAAGGAAAAATCTGTTCTGCTTCTGACCAAAAATAATTTTTCATCTTCAAACAGAATCTGCAACAGTGGTAAAGTTCTACCTGTTTCAGGGCAAATACAGTGGAAGAACTAGCTCTCAAATAGATTTTCTCCAAATAGTATCCCTATTTTTTTATACTCATTGAAAGTTTTTAGACTGGAATTCTCTAAACACAATTTTTCCTTTCTTAATAATAGTTTACTTCTATTCAGGTAAAGCTAAAACCAGAAAGGTGGAACTGAAGGCAGAGTCACCACAACACTTTGAAAGACCAGCCCTGAGTCCAATACTGAGTCATCCAGGGCAGATAAATCATGCATGTCCTAAAGAATTCTCCAGCACATGAATGTCATTCCAGTAGACACAACACCACTGCAGTCTAAAGTGGTTCTTAAACCTCAATTATGTCTTTGCACATGGTGATTTTACCCAAGGAGATTTTTTTGTGATGCGGGAAAGAGGAGGAATGTGTCCCCAGTTTGTCACAGAGCGCCAGGGACTGACTGAGAAGCCAGCAGTGTGATATGGCTTCTAGCAGCAGACTGGGGCAAGCCACCCAGACAACAAACCCTTGAGGCGGGAAGGAAAGTTCAGGACAGTTCTCATTCAAACAGGCACTGCACACACCTACCTTTGGGTAGCTGAAGTGCTGCTAACAGAGAGGAGTTGCCTGTGTTATTTCTTTCTCCCCCGTACTTTTAGAGAAGAGGACTTTCGCCACTTGGCTGGGGAATGTCAAGCTTTTCAGGCAGATGGATCACTGCCCTGGTGTGCAAGAACTCTCTTTCAGCCCTGCTGAAAATACAGATGTATTTCCTTTAAATACCTAACCGTGGTTGCTCCTGCAAGTTGGGTGGTAGAGCACAATATGACAGCACTTCTTCTTTTTAAGTCACAACACTCTACATAATACAGATCCCCAGAGAGATGTGAGTGCTGCATTTTATTGCACTTTAAAAACACTGTGCTAATAAATTCCAGTCTCATATAAACTACATGGACAGAAGTGCTCTGCCCATGCAATCTGTCTGCTCAGTAGAAAATGTGTGCTATTCTGAAAAAGCCCACAGTTTAAGGTTCCTCAGTGGAGCGGTACAAATGAAAGGAAGAGCTGTGCTACTCTTTGTCCCCTTGGAAAATAAGGGCATCACAAAATATGCCAGATACAATAACTCATGGACTTATGGCTCCAGTGTTCTTGCATGTTTCTTTTATTTGCAAACTGCAGTCTCTACCTTTTTATTCTAAAAAAAACATTCCCTGTAGATTATTTTTTATTCTTTCCTCGAAATAACAATGCCCACAAAAGCCTTCAGAGTTTGCTTTTTTAATTTTAAATTAGCACAAAAGCTTCGTTTTGTCTTCTGGAAATTTCTTCCATTTCACCTTATAACCAATTCAGACAATTAGATCAAATCTAAACTGGAAAATTCAATTATCTGGTCTCCTACATTTTGCAGTTAAACAGCTTTTCTGAAAGCTAAACTCCTACTTCTCAAGAAAATAAGTTATATGAACAGTTAGCAGTTTTGAAATAAAATGAGAAATTGAAGAGTCAGCTGAGGGTATGGTGCTGGTTTTAATGTTTTCAGCTTTGTATCCCAGATCCTTGTGACCCAGAAAAATGTGGCTGCCGTTCTTCTTCTTGTTAGTGAAGTTTGCCACAGCCTTCCTGCCTTTAGCTGTTGGGATGGTATTTTGTTACCTTTTCACAGCAGCCAGTTTATCTGACACCTTCACTTGTGCCTCCTTCCTAGGCTCAGTTTAGTCAGATCACATTCTGTTCCTCTCAATTTCCTTTCTTACATGCACCTATATCCCCTTTCTGGTCTTCAACAGGGCCCTTGCAAATAGCAAGGCCCCTCCAGGAGATGGTCCCCAGTGCAATGCTCCACCTGGCTGGCAGGGATATGGATTTTGTCAAGAATATCCTGATGTAGTAGCTCAGCTCTGGCCGGTGACATTTTCTTCATCCTCAATCCTCAAAAAAACTATTCCTCATTCAGAAAATTGAAAAGCAGTAGAGGGACTTCAAAAATCAGTTTCTCAGCTTCTAGCTAAATTCCAATCTCCTGCAATACAGAGCGAAGAAAGGAAAGGATTACTCTATTAATTTCACAAAACTCTATTAAACATCCAGCTAGCATTTATGTCCATTACTGTAATCCTCACCTAGTTTATTTAGCTTCCTGTACTGTGATGCTTTTGGTTACTAAAAACTTTGAGTGATGTGCTCAGCACTTTTCCCCCATTAGCAGAGTGTCACCTCTCGCTGTGTGCAGACCTCTGCAACGTGCAGGTCTCGCAAGGGATCAGCCCTTCCCTTTCACACCTGCTCTGCTCGTTCTCTTTCATCTCCAACATATATTCAAGTATTAATATCATTTTTGTGAATGGTAAATCCATAAACACCTGGAGACCAAGTGAAATTTTGTTCAGGATACACTAACCCAGCACATGAACTACTTAACCCCTCCTTTCCTCCTCTGGTGTTGCTATACTTATTCTGACATAAAGTGTACATCTAATATCTTTATGTTTATGAAGTTATTTCTGTGTGGGGAAAGGAAATCAATTTTATACCCTTACAATCAAATTCCCCCCAAGGTGTTTACTGTATGACTCTCTATATAATAAAATCACCCTTCCCAGATGAATCATGCACCAGTAAAGCCCTGGTGGGAAGAAGAGGCCAAATGAGAAATAAGAAAGCCTACCTGACAGCCCATATCACCACCTAGCCCAAATGCTTGCTGTCTTCTGCAGGTGGAGTCCGGTCTCAGGAGTGGGCCAGATTTGTGTGTAATGTGGTCTTTGGTCCAAACATGGCCCTGCTTGAGCCTCCCCTGGGCAGGAGCTCAGCAGGCCACCCTGAACCCTGAGGTCTCTGCCACCAGCTCCTCTTCCCTGTTTTTGCTTGGCATGGCTTCTACATCAAATGAAAGCTCATACTCTGTGCTCCAACTCTAAGCCCTACAGGGCTAAAACAAGCAGCTCAAGGCCTCCATGGAAGGCTTTCCCTTCTAATGACCATCCTTTCTGAAAAAAGGACAATGACAAAATCATGGATTTTTGCAAGTCACAAAGAGCTTTGGGTTTCAGCTCATTTTCATAGCCCATGGTATTTCAAGAAATTGGATTTCAGGACAGATATAGTGGGGTTTCGCAAGGCAAAACAGTGGGGCATTGCAAGGCAGCTAAAGTTAGATGTCTAAAACTAAGTTAGGAACATTGACATTCTGTATAGTCAAAGGAGAGAAAGGATGATTTTTCTCATCTTCTTCATTTGCCCATCTATGGAAGAGATTCATCACCATCTGTAAATAAGTGGGTTTGCATGAAAAGGGCTTCACAGTGCAGAGCTAAGCCTTAGACAGCTCACATTAGGGGATCTACAATCAGGACAGAGTAGTTACATCAGTCATGTATGACAGCAAAATAAGGGATCCCAGAGCTCTGGTTCAAGATCCCCATCACTGTCCTTGTGTACCTTGGCGCAGTTCTGACCTGTACCAGCTACCACTGCATCATCTGATGCCAGCACACTGTTAGGAGATAGCACAGGACAGGCATCAACCCCAACAAGCAGTAGAGATAAAGCCAGGATTTTAAGGGAGAAGAGGAAAGATGATTTGGGCGTACGGTTGCATGCAGGACACAAAAACTGGCCAGCAGCCCACAGTCTGTCTAATTTGTTAATAAAGCACAGCCAAAGAGCTCCTTCTCTCTTTGTTTTCCTGTATATGCTGTGACTGTGGGACAGGGATCTGCCCTGTCCCTGCTTAGAAGAGAGATATGTTTTAAAGCAGGATCTTTCCTTTCCTAAATGCATGTGCTGAGAGGGAGAAACTCAGCCATCCATTCTTTTACTTCTCTGGTGAGACACTTTCACTAAGATATTGAGGACTTTTTCTAGATAAGAAAGCTGTCTGGAATATATCAGAAAAGATATGCCATGATCAAAATCCCAAGCTCACCCAGACATTTTTATTCTGTCATGACCTAGCTTTAAAACAACTTAAACAGGATTGCACACAATTTTTCAAAACTTTATTTCCCATTTCCAGTGAAAGACAGAATAAAAGGGTTAGAAAGAATGTGGAAAATACTCGAAAATAAGTCCTTTTAATGAAGACAAGCTGGTCACTTCTCAAACTGAAGGCACCAAACCTGTTGCTCCCTGCTCACAAATCTTCATCAATACATGGTGAAAATTAATGACTGGACTAAGAAAAAAATCAGTTCCCCATCGTAGGGATGAGATGAGCAACTGTTTGAGACACATTTTTCTTTTCTTTCCATCTCAATTTTTTCTCATTGATTTGCAGCTCTTTGATGATAAATGGATCAATTGTTTGTTAAGAAAAGCAGGAGACATTTATTTACATTTATAATCACAAATTTAATCACTCATCTCATTTTAAAAGTCACTGTTAGTCATTTTTATGCTTTTTTCTCTGGCATCTTATTTCAGCATAAAGTGTTAAAATGTTAGCACTTCTCATTACTGACTGATTATTTTGCTCAGGATTTTAAGTTTTCTTTCTCTCTCCCTGTGCCTAAAATCCAATTTACAACCTGCTAAAGGCCTCATAAGATTTTTATGGATTATTTCCTGAAATCACATTAATCTAACTCCTGTTACTTTGCACTAATTTCACCTGCCATTGTATGAAGTAACTAAATTCAGTTGCTTGGAAATGATCCCCCAGAGACTTCTCCATGAAGCGAGAAAAAGAAAAAAAGTAACCCTACCTTGATGAGGTTATAAATACGGTGGGAACAACAGGCCTATAAATTCACATGTGTGTGAATAAATGTGTATAAATGTGGACCCTTATCAAAGTATGAAAATCAGAGATCTTCAAACTTTCAAGTAAGATACAGATAAGGGCTTGGATTAGATTGCACTTGACTTTGTCTCAGCTACCCTAAGAAGTCAGATTCTCTGGCTTTGACAATGATACACTATTTATTGCTGTTTTAACAAGCTAGGGAAGATATCCAGTAGCTTATCAGCTACACCCTGGTTCGTTACAACATCAATAGAACCAATATTAACTATGCTGGGCATTAGTTATCAATTAGATGTGTCCCTTATTTTAGGGAAAGTCTGCAGATAACTGCAAGCCATCCAAGAAAATGGTATTTAAAAACAATGAAGCAGCCTGGTCTCTCTGACACATAGCACTGTCTGCTCCATTTGTTTACATGGTAAAAAATCCATCTCCTCTAAGCCTTGTAACTGGGTAGTTTAAGAGCAGCAGGTATGCTTGAGATAGAGTAATTCAGTGTAATTGCTGAGGGTTGTAAGAAAAGTTATCTGACTTTCAAGTGGACTGTGTCTGATCCACACGTGGCTTCCCAGACAAAGGGTTGCTTTCATGCAGCTGGGGGGACAGGGCTCCCTGGACATGGGGATTCATTCACGCTGAGTGCAGTCAGCAGAGGAAGTGCAGATTATGGTCTTCAATTTCCTAAACTCTGGACCAAGCTCCAGAAGATGCCATTAGGACTCCAACAGGCTGTTTCCTGGTGCTCCCATGTGCAATCTCTTCCTGGCCTCTATACAGCAGCAAGCAGAGACTGGAGCTCTTGTCTGTTGCCCCCAACTTGCATGTGCTGGGCTGTGCTCTGATTCCTGAGCAGCAGCAATGTGGCCACAGACCTGGGAAGAGTTGAGTTTTCTCTTCCTCAAACCAGGGCTGAATCTGAGTCAACACCAACGTGGACCCTGGGTTTATCCCAGCCAGCAAGCACTTTTCCTTAAAATCCTTTTGATTTTTGTTTCTTGGAATAGGCATTCATTCTGGTCTCAGATATATCTGACAGCAGATAATTCACTGGAATAACCCAGGATATGGGTTACCTTATATGACCTTAATGGCACTAGGAATCAGAGTCTGCCACTCCTGTGTCTCATACATGGGTATTAGAAATGCTCCTTCCTAAGAAGTGTAGGATCAGTGTGACATAGGGGAAGATTTTTGACAAAGACATCATACTGCACTTCCCATCTGCAGATCTATATAGCAGAGCAGTCGGCAGAATATGATGTGTGTTTCTGGTTTAAGCAACTACAGGGATTTTTAATCTATAAAATGCTAGTCTTAAAGTAAAAACTTCCTAAATGGCAAAGCTAAAATATGTGCCTTTACAGATGGTAAATTTCTTCTTGAAATACATTTGTACCTTTACACTTGGACAGTTTTACCACTGCGGTTCTGACCACAAATTGCCGTATCTGGGAAGTCATTTAGAGATCAGCCCCACAAAGGGGTTGTCTTTTGTACATCCTTAGTCTTATCCTTTTTGGCTAAGGGATCAGAGCACTTACACAGGACATGGAAAACATATTTTACCCCTCAGCCCTAGAGGAATCAAACTCAAAACTTCCACTTTTCAGGAAACTGGTCTCAACTCTAGGCTGTGGGCTAAATTTGAATGAACAAGAGAAGGGCTCTGTAAAGCCTTCCTGCTGAAGCTGCTCCTTTTCACATGACGTATTTACCCATTTCTTAATAGAGAGAAAAAGGATAGGATGCAAAGAGGAACCACTTCAAGAGGATGAGCTTAATGTCCCCCACCCTAAGAATAGTCCATAGGCTGGTGGTTATGGCACTCTCCAAGGAAGTATGAGATGTGAGTTTACAGCCCCTCAGGCAGAGGAAGGAACTGAACTTGGGTCACCCACATCCTGAATGAGTGTACTAACCACTGAGCTGCATAATAAATAATAATGAAAAGGAACACTGTCCCACAGCAGCTCTCTTCTAAAAAGGAGAAAGATCTCTGCTCTGTTTTGCAAAGCATATGTATTCTCCTCACTCCAGAAATCTAGACTGTGTTGGAGTTTGAATGCTTCTAGCCCAAATCCAGAACTCACAATATTCATCTGGCCTCAGCCTTTTTTGCTAGCTAGAAAAATGGCTCTGTGGCTGTTTGGGATCCAGCTCTGAAACCCAAACTCTCTTTTACTTATATAACCAGTTTGGGTCTCTAATTGGGAACTGTATGTTCACTTAATAAGCAGGTGCAGGGGATCGAGCGCAGCAGTGTTCACAACCTCTTGTGGTTGCTTTCATCTCCTGGTCTGATGCATATTTAGGTGCTTAACTCTCAGTGACTTCTTTCTCGTTCTCCAAACTGGTCCTACCAGAATTACCCTGCTTCATGTCGTGTGACTCACTAGCCACTGTGAGATGCTCAGATATCCACAGAAAAAGGGAATGTCTCTCCACCTAAAACGCGGGAGAATTATGTGTGCATTGTGTGCTGTGTCTCCAAAGGTCATTAAGCACTTCCTTATTTATATTTTTATATTTTAATATAGTCCTCATTGTTCACCATAAACATTCCCCATTCCCAGAGACTGGGTTATTTTAGAAAGAAACAGAACAGGCAAATTCTCTTTCTTCTGAGATTTCCAGTAATCAGTTTATCACACATGCATAAATCAAGATATTTGCATTAAGAATGTTTAAGAAATACAAAGTACAATTACTGGCAACTACATATTTCCAAACAACCTGGTGTTTGAATATTCAAAAGATACTTCATGTTCTTCTATTTCTTGCCAATAGCTGAAATGCTGAGACTTTATTAGGAGTGTTTATGGTAAAATAAGCACATGCATTATCTCCTGTCTGATCAAAAAGAGTCAACATACTACTTTAAAATGTCAGAGATCTATTTCTGCAGCTTCCAGTAGTTATTGTTGTAAACAAGGGACTGCTGCATTTGCCCATAGCTTAGCCAGAATGTTAATGTTTCCTATTAAACATTTTCCTTCTTTCTTTCCTAGACCATTTTGTACTACCACACCCAGCTGCAAACATCTGGCTCCAAGCAGTGACACCAGCTGATGAGAAATGGCATTCCTGCAGCTTTTCTTTCTGAAGACTCATCCAGAGGTGGCTGTTATCCAGCAGACAGCACTCTGCACTGCTGAACGTCAGTGTCTGGAGCCCCACTGGAGAAAGGCTCCTAGAGGAGTTACTCACACAGAACTGTGTAAGATAAAGAATTGGAAGTCTGATTCTCAGAACTGTAGCTCTACAAGTCAGCAAGGTCCTCTGGCCAGTCACCTCAAACACTGTGTCACCCTGATGATATATGGACTGAAGCATTTGGACATCCAGTCTGAAGCACAAGACAAATAGTGATTACTAACTCAGACTGGTCTCCTGGCACGAACTGCAAATGTGCCAGTGGCAGCTCTGTGTTTGAAATCAGCATGGATGACAGCAGTCCAACTCTGACACCGCTTTATGTAATCTGGCATGCCATGGAGCCTCCACTTCTCCACCCAGTAACACTGGGGCAGCTTCTGGAGAGGAAAACTTTCACCCTTTAGAGGTTGGCTGGTATGAGTACTGGAAAAGAGAGTAATACTGAGTGTTAAACATTAAAAAATTATCATTTTAATTAGAAATAGTAATTAATATTTAATGCATTTAATTCTGAATATAAATTAATAATATTTTAATAATAACTTGAAGTCAATATCTTTTATCACAGGATGTCAAAACACTTTCTTGATAAAATGCAATTAAACATCCCATTATCCACCTGTGTGATCCTTCTGCTCTCAGGGTGTTTTATAAGAGGCAGGTTCCTGCCATCATTGTGGAGAAGAAACCGCAGCACAAGATAAACAACTTCTTTGCATTGACTCAGAAAATCAGGGCTAAGATGACAAGAGATCCTATGTGTCCCTATACAGAACCTATTGCTATTTGTAGCAAATTACTTTAGCACTTGGATAACAACAAACAGTTTCCAAGGCTGCCCTCCAAACTAGTGCTGAGGTGGTAAATGAAGTAGGTTTTGAACTCGGCCTGGCTGCAGGGTTTGGTACACCTACACAACCTTTTGAGGTCAGACCTATGCCTGCCTCAAGCCGGCTGATTGCGAGTGATGATCCGAAAACTGAAAAGCTTCATTAGTTTGGGGCTGTTTCTCTGCAGATTTTACTGCAACTGCCTTACAGGCAGGGGATGGCTGACATTTACTCGGCTGTGTGAGGAGGGGCATGGACACAGATGTGTCCACAAAGGACCAAGCAGCCATGTCCTTTGCTTAGCATCACACATCTGTCAATCTCGATGCAGAATTAACAAGGACATTTCAAAATTCAATATTCTGGGGACCAAAACTGGAACTGAAAATGTTACTCAAATGCAGGCTTTAGCTGAGCAAGCAGATTATGACCAATTAGTATGCATGTCACACAGAGTATGAAAAGTGTTACACCATGTATGTGCTAGAGCCAGGACCTGAGCACTACAACTCTGGAAGATTTTCCTTGGATTGTCCATCTATTTGTTGCCATGTACTGAAGGTACTTTAAAGCATTTAAAGTTAAGTTTTAAGTTTTCAAGTTCATTTTTCTTTCTGGTTGTCCAGTGTAACACCCAGTTCAGATGATGAACTACAGATTCTTCCAGACAGGAACTAGCCCTGTTCTTTACATTATAGGTGCTCTGTAGCAAAGAGAGAAGTCTTAAAATGGAAGATGCTACTCTGCATTTACCTCAATGCCAATTAAGACACAAGAGATGTAAAAAATCAAGTCAGTCAAATGTATTTCCTTCTTAAGGCTATTTAATCTAGAATCAGTTTCTTGACCACACATTCCCCTCTCAGCTCTGAATAATTTTGTTCAGGTACCTGGGTCTCTCCATGTGTTACCATGGGACATGATGGCAATTATAGTCAAAGGAAAGTAGTTCAGTAAGTAGGTAGCAAGCAAATAGGTAGTTAAGTACCTAAGACTAGGTTGAACGAATAAAGGACCTTTATGTGAACTCCTAAATGCAGAGGTTCCTTTAGAAGTCTTGTGTACAAGTTCCTCTGCCTCATGCTCCTCAAAAATCCTTGAAAGGGTGAAGTAAATCCATAATGCAGTTCCTCATGGTACACACTTTTCCTAATTTTCCCCACACCACAGCTTTATCCTTAAAGAACTAATGTTAATTCATTTTTCTTCTACTTGAATTTGACAGATTGCCTGTATAATAAACATCTTTAAGTTAATTTTTCAGATGCCAGTAAAGATAGATCCATTCATAAGGGTAAATAACCTGTTTTAAATAGTGCTCTGAAAAAGAGTGGCCAAAACTATCTATGAAATCTGCAATCATAAAAGCTTTCTTTGGAACAGATTGGAGACAAAATATTTCATTTGCTTTGTTAATGTCCTTTCATTTGAGTCATAATTATATCCAAACTGCAGCTTCTGAGGGCCACACAGAATAATACAAACGCCTTTGTTTCCGTGGATTCATGTTCTGTTGTTTCCATTCCCATTGCAATCCTGGTTACATGAATGAGGAATCTGAATGCAAAGGCATGCAGTATTCTGGGAGTTATAAGGAGCTGAAATGCTTTGATGTTCTTTCCAAAGCCTATAGCCTGATTCACTGTTCTTTTCCCACTCTATTCCTTACCATAGCTTTCCTGGGTCTTTATGTAAGCTATAGAACACCCTCCAGATCTGAACTGTGAGAGAGGTGTTACCATGTGAAAACATCACACAATCAGCCTGAGTGTCTCACCTGAAACTGGTTTGTCCCAGAGAGGTCACATCCTTGCCAAGCCTGGACTCGACAAGGTGCTGCACTAACTGCTCACACGTGATCACCAGAATGGACAGTGAGTCCATGCCTTAATTGCTAAATCCCTCCCGTCTGAAATTAGAACCATCCTTTTTTACCCATTTTGTCAGCAGTTAACAGTGATATTCTAGTTTAATATCTAGGGTTTAATGCCAGCACAAATTAAACAATGGGGAAATAAAGGCAACCTTGGCAAGTCTTTGATAAAAAATAGAACATGCAAAGGTTCAGAAACTTCTGCAAAACTTAGACCCTGATCCAGATCCAGAATGACTTGTGTCTCTTGTTTGTAACATGGGGATACAAATATTGAAACTAATCCTGAGAATATTAATGTCATGACACAACCTTTACAGCTGAAATGCCCTTTCTTACTAGGCTGTAAAACTCTCCACTTCATGGCAATACTGAGAACATCAACTTACACTCTTTGCCTTAATTTACTCCTCAGAATAACCACTCTTAGGTGATACATATCCTGAATAAAGAGGAACACAGATTAGATGCAAGACAGCTGAGGTGTATCTAAAAAAAAAGAAATTGTTTTCTACCGTATGTAGCAGTAAGAATAAGGGAAAAGCATAACTCAAATCAGAACTGGTACACTGTTTATTATTTCCAAAAAGCGCTCAGAAAATCTTTCAAGTAAAATCAACAGACTTTACCACAGACAGGCTAAAATACAACACATTTCTAACATCAAACGCTACCAGTGTAAAAAGAAATAGAATAACCAAAGTAATAAGACCATGTCCGTAATTCAGTCTGATAAACTAGACAGTGTTGCCTAAAATCATCTCTCTGGTCTTTTAAATCAATGTCTCGTGTTTCTTCTCTGATAGCAGCTCAGATTCAGAAATTCTTTTCATCCAAGGTGTATTATATAATAGTTTCCTGCATGTTGACATTACTGATACAGGCCAATTCTCCTGTGCACACTGCATGAATTGTGAATATTCTGCATGTGGAAATCATGGTGAAAACAACCTGAGCCCAGAGCAGGGGATGAGAACAGAATATTCAATTGAGATCTGCAGTGCAGACAAGCTTTCTGTACCAAGAACAGAAGATGTGAATTTTACCCATACATCAAAAACATGCAGTATTTTGAAACTTGCTTATCCTTAAGTGGCATGAAAACACAAAGAGAAAAAAGCCTTTCTGATGTCTGATAATGAGAAACATGGTTGACTTTCAGATTTGAAACTATTTAACACGCACACACACACGCAGAGAATGAAAGAGAAATATAAGAAAAAACTTTGAAATTAAATGAAAAAAATTACTTATTACAGTAGACATCAACTAATGGATCACATTTATTTTGTGTCAGTTTGAAAAGGCAGGGGGATTTTACTAAGCGCATCCAAAAATATTCACTAGAAAACACAGCAAATATGTTATAAACTCATTTAAGCCGCAGAGCTCATCAACGCTGTTTGCAATTATGAAATCATTTGGGGATACGGTATTTTTTTAGAAGGAATTGTTTTGCTCTTAGATGAAAACCACATCATAGTCCTTCAGACATAAATCTTTTATTGTATCTTCAAGAAAGAAACTGGAAATTGTGCAACAAGGCGCCACTGATAAAATGTAAGTATCCCCTTGGAGTAATCTGGATGAGCTCATTACTTGAGGAAGATAACAGGGTATGTCATGGTTACAAAATACTGCTTTTCCTTTTCAGTTAGTGACAGGGGAACGCAGTGAACATAGTCCTGTGCACGACATAAAATAAATACTTGGCTCTTCAGCACAGAAACTGCGTCTGAGTCTTGGTTTTGATTTGTTTGACTTTACAGTTCAAAATATACCCCAGTCAGTGTCAGGTGGGCCATTTCTTTTTCATTCTGTGCAGGTAGGATTAGCATCGTAGCCAAGGGCTGCACATCAAGTAAAAGGAAGATAACATGAGGTAAACTGATGCTGTGATCTGACACAATGTATTTCAGATGTAACCTGCGACGATCTGAGCCTTCAGACTTCATTCATCATTTATGGTCTCACTTCCATCCACATCTTCTGTGTACCCGCCCTCCATCTCCATTTGCCAAATTCTGTTTCAGGGCTAAGGAATTTTCACTGCATAAGGGACTCAAATACATTTCAGTGACTGAGCCACAGTCAACACAAACTTCTTCCACTCGTCAGCAGTGAAACTTCAAGGCACTGATTAACCTGCAACACTTAATCTTTAACATGGCTTGCTAGACCATGAAGAACATTTTCTGTGAGTGTCCAAACATAGTTTCAGAATCACTTTTGTGTATTCCTCTGTACCTAGCATGCTAAATAAAGGCGTAGAAGAAACTTTACAAAGCCTCTGAACAGAAACTAAAATAGAAGACACTGACTCACTTTCCTCTGATTCTGACAACTTTCAGGAGCAGCAGTTCCAAGGACCACTTCCATCAATGTCACTGATCACAAGGGACCACTCACTGGGAATGATTCAGTGAAACAGAACAAAATGAGGGAATTCATTTCACTAGGGTTTGCACCAATACGAAGGTATATTGTACACAGCATTTATCACCATCACAATTTACTTGCTACGTTCAACTGAACATCAAATGAAATTGCAGCACCATAAGTGCTGTATTGTACATATTTTCTGTGTGTAAAAATCCAGATGCCGTGCCTTTAGTTTCAGACACTATGGAGACAGTAAGGTCATGAATTCAGTCCTTTCCTCCTCCTGTGAAATAGAAACCTACTAGACATTGATGTAATAAACAAATTCTGGTGCAATTTCATTTGTTGCTTAAATAATCAATATAAATCTGTGATTCTTGAGCCTAGGTTGGGCTTACCATGTGTTTACAGCAGTAACTTGTCTGACAGCTCCACTGTCTCTGCCTCAGGCTTCTTAGGGACTGAGGTGACAGTCTTGCCTAGATGAATGGGAGAATTTTCACGATTGAGATCTGATACACATATGTTCTACATATATAATCTTATATAGCTGAACTCTGTGATACTGACAGTAAATAAAGACTTAATTGACAGTAAAAAAGAGGCCAAGGATAAAATTTAAACAGGGGAAAACAAAGACAATCATAGAATCATTAAGGTTGGAAAAGACATCTAAGACTATCAAGTCCAGCTGTCAATCCAGCACCACCACCAGGTTCACCATTAAACCATGTCCTCAAGTGCCATACCCACACATTTTTTGAACACTTCCAGGGATGGTGACTCCATTGCTTTCCTAGGCAGCCTGTTCCAATGCTCGATAACTCTTTCCATAAAGGAATTTTTCCTAATATCTAGTCTAAACCTACCCTGTGCAACTTGAGGCAATTTCCTCAAATGCAAGTGCTTAGCCAAAAACAAAAACAAAACAAAAAAAAAAAAAAAAAAAAAA
>VZRN01000476.1:719617-838885 GCA_013397935.1 Dasyornis broadbenti | reverse complement strand
AAAAAAAAAACCAAAACAAATCAATGAAAAAAACCCCAAAATACTGCAACAAACCACTCAAACCAAAACACAAACCCCAGCTGAAACATCAAATACAGGCAACTCTTCAAAATTTGACTTGTTTTCAGAAGCCAAGAGGCTACATTTAATTCTGGTTTGGATAGACATAATGAGTAAACACATTTATCTATAAATTACATATATTCTTCAATTTATTGAACAGCAATAGCTCTACAGTACAAACACACAGAGGTTTTCAGTGTCCAAGATGAGTAGGTCTGTGCTGCAAAGAGAAGGCTCTCTTGCTACCACTCAAAATCTGCAATTCTGGCAGGTGCTTTCACACCTTCTGAAGGTTTGATTTCCCTGAAAGATGGATAGGACATTTGTATGTTTGCAACCACAGATCAGCAAGTTAAGACTAAATAATTTTGTAGATGTCTTATGTTACCACCTATGGATTACAGAGGATCTTAAAGCCCAGTGAAAATAATACATGATGACTTAACAACAAAAAATTAGGTATTAAGACAACACAGATTTTACTGACCTTCTGCAAGTCTGCATATTATACAAATGGCACACACTAGGTCTGTTAGCAACTTTAAACCCCTTTTTTCTGTTTCCTTTTCTATCTCAATATGTATTATCTGAGGCAAACTTTCAGTAGCCAAAGACAGTTCTTTCATGTGAACTCTACCATTATGACACACTACCTCAGAAAAAGAGAACCAAATCAAGGCAGCTGCTGCTTTGAAAAGAGCAAACGTAATTGTTTTTATGAGCTATGGCAAGAATCAGTTTGTTCAATCACAAGCTAGTAGATTTTTTTCTCTCATTTTAATAGCAAGGAAAGGGGTACAAAGTCATTTAATGCTCCTCCACTGATAAGGTGGTCATAAGCACAGGAGCAGCCACACTGGCCAGCTCAGAAATCCGCCTTGCTCACTGCCCTCTATCCAACTGTAACCATCAGTGGATGTTTCATGAAAAATATTAGAAATAAAACAAATACAGAGTGGTTTTCCCCAGTGTATTCTTTTGGTTTCTGAGAACTACCCAACAGAGACTTCCTGAAGTATGATTGGATTGGATCTATACCATTATTTTCAGTAGCCACAAATGCATGTCTTCATCTTTACCTGCAGAAAGTAATTTTTGAAAGCACTCTGTCTTGATTGCTTAGAATTATCTATTACCTTTGTGTCATTTTGTCTTCTGTGATCATCTGCTATTACATTATGACCTTGCCTTTACACATTCACCCACATCTAATGAGATCTCATAGTCCTTCAGTTACAGAGTTATTTCTTTTATGAGAATCAGGGCTAAGTTCACCAAAAAATGGCTTCAAAAAGGAACTTCCAATCTTTTCCTTTTATGATAAATTACCGAACTATTTTCAAGAAGATCTATGCCATGCATGAGCATGTTCTGAAATCCTTCATCTATTTTAGAATTATATTTACTTGTATAATAAAAATAAGGATAATAAATAATACAGTGTGAATATACTCAAACTACAGGATATGTAGGGATCAGGTCTTGGAATAAGATTCACATCCTTGAAGGGAGATGAATTTCCAGAAAGCTTGAAATATTTGGTGTACAATCTATAGAGCTGATGACCAAGTGTGTTCACCTGACAAGCAGGTAAACTATTATATTTCAAATTAAGTTTATCACTGCTATTATCACTAGGTCATACACCTCTATAAATAAACAAGAAACAAAAACCTCATCAATGTTATAGCTATGTCATCAGAACCAATTATTTTTTTTGCATTAAGGAGTCCTGTATGATTGATTTTAAAAGGCAGTTAAAAAGAAAACCATTTTACTCTACTGGATTAAAAACAAACAACAAGGCTTTAAAGGAGTAACAGAACTGATGGATTAAAATGCACATAGGAAAGACAACAGTGAATTGCCTGGCATTTTTCAATAGCAAAAACTAGGATAAAAAGAATTCAGTTCCTAATCAACAAAAAACTGGCAAAAGGCAGGAATCCAGACTCCCTCTGATTTATGCTTTATCTGCCAATTAGCATTAGCAGGCCTGATCTAGGTGTCTCGCCAGCTTGTGGTATCATAAAAAAACAACAAACCTTGAATGTGCTATCACCACAGAATGTGTAATTACTTTGAGCACCAGCTGAAAATTACAGTGTGATGAATTTGTAAATTTGTATATATTTATTGTAGAGATAAAGTGGTTGGAGTAGATATAATCTATACTTGTGTTTAAAATCCTAGTTTCAACTATTCCAGTGCCAGCAAATTTTGTATTGAAAATAAACACTAGTAAAATGGTAATGGATTATGATACTGGAGCTACATATAAATTTTTCTGGGCAACTGCTGTTCATTGTCTGAAGAACATAATCTTGAGGCACTGACAGCGCAGATACTTATCCATGTGACTTGAAGGATGTAAAGCTAAACATGTGTTTACATGATTGCAAGATGGAATCGCTAATGTCAACCTGATCTTTCAAGCCTGTCACTCAGAGATCACAGACAATAGCAAATAGAGCAGCTGCTGAATGATATTAACATTGTAATTATTAAATAAAAAACAATTAAACCTTAAATTATTCAAATGTGCAATTAAGAAAAACAACTTTTCTTACTTCTGAGATGACTGAGATCCTATTTTCCCCAAAATAAACAAAGACTTGCATATGCCAAATGCAGTTCAGCAGAAACTAAACATACGTGTACAAATACCGGGGGAAAAATAAGTCGTACATTATACTATATCTCAAATTTGATGATAAAAATTATCATTCCACTTTTCAAATCTACTGTATGTCAATTGCTGAGGAGTACTGTTTCTGTTTTATTCCCATTTGCCTTTAACTTCCCATCATCTCTCAAATGCCAGGTGCTTCACAGGCCCTATGAAAAGAAGACATCTCTTTTTATTTCTCTGAACAGTACTCAAGACAGTGGAGCCTTTTTTTCAGGGAAAACTCTCTACCATTCTTCCCTAACTAAATAACAATGTTCCTGTGGATTTGCAGGTGTAATTTATAATTCTAAAAAATCTTCTCCACTGCATTGGTCTAAAGTATGTACCCTTCTGTTACTATTGCACTTATTTTATAAATATAAATTTGGAGGAGGAGAAGAATTTCCTCTTCAGGCTGAAGCTGCAGAAAATTTTCCAGTTTCCTGGTGAGACAAAGCCAAGACTCTTTGACACTATTCACCTAATAAAAGGAAGAGACAGATGTGTCAGGACAGGTAATAGCAGCATGATTGCAGGGTAGATCCAAGTCACCAATCTGAAGCAAAAGCAATTTTGTCAGAAACCCCATGTTCCTGCAAAATATTAGTGTGTTGGTGATTTTTTTTATCTAGAAAGGTAAAAAGGACCTATTTTGTTAGCAGAGTGCTTATTGTTTCTAAAAGAATATTCAAGGGAAGAAGCAGAAGGAAACTGTGAACAAGAAATACTTTCTGTAGACATCATATCAACCTTCAAAGAGGTAACTGCAACAAGTGCCCTTCAGGTCAAAGTAAAATGAAACTTATTTCACGGCTATAATTGCTGAAGATGTTTGCCTGCTTCTTCCTTCATCAATACTGTGTCTATAGTAAGGTTAAAGAAAACAAAAAACAGCAATGAACATGTTCAGTGAGAGAGCAGAAACAAACAAAAATTTGTTCAATTCAATGTGGTGTAAATCCATAGGTATTGTGGGTACAACAGGGCCCTCTGTACTATGCTGCAAGAAATATCACACACAATATTGAGACTGAGTAAAAAAAATTGCAATGGAAGAAAAAAAGGGCAGATTAGTCCTATTCCTAGTGCCAGGATTTGTTTGTAGAGTTGTCTTTTTTACCTTGGTTTTGCTTCTTTGGAGGAAAACACGGTGGACAATGCTGACAATTCTCTTGCAGAAGCAGGAGCTGGTTTACCTCACTACTACAGGCAACGCAGGAGTGGAAAATTAGCACTGGAGCTGCAGACAAGCAGAAGGTGACCTATCAAAACAGCTTGTCTGAATCTGAGCAGCACCCAGTAGCTCTCGGGCTTGTTAGACTCTAAATAGCGAAGGGGGGTGGGGGGAAGTGTGGTAGCACTGCAAGCAAAGCAGATGGAGCACCATGCTGTTCTTTTCTTGTATTTCTCTGTGTCTTCAGCTTTTGGTTGACTGCTTGCAGGATGAGCCTGCTCAGCTCAGGGAGGCAGCAATAAAGCAGACCTCTCAGAAGCTCTGCAGGTCTGACCTGCTACTCAGGGCTGCCTTGCAACACCAACCTGCTTTCAGCCCCCTCCACTGCGAGAGCTTTACTTGAGGAATTCAGGTGGGAAGACCTGTTGCTGTAGGTCTTTCTGCAGAAGGATATTTACTTTCTGTACATAATTGAAATCACTTTTATGAAATGCCTAAAGTTAGATAGGCTGAGTCTGGGCTCATAATTAAAGAAATAATGGTTATCACTGGTGATCTGGCATTGTGGCTTTTCTTTGTCTTTGCCACATCAAAGATGCATCTTTCTATTCTGGAAGGAAATGCCAAAAAAACACCATCCTGACAGAAGGAAGTTATCATACAGCTGAATCCCAGATCTGGGCTAATTGTTCCATCTTAGGTGATGAAAAGTAAAAATTGCTCCATGATTTCTTTCATCTGGCATATAGTACCTTGTCTAATGTATGCACTTCCCATTGAAGACCCAGACGGCACATACCTCCCAGAGTGTGAAGCCAGCCTGTCCTCCTAGCCCTGAGGACACACTGCTTGGGTACCCTGTTTCTGCCATGAAGCCTGTGGCAATAATAACTTTTTCTCTACTGGTTGTTCTGTAGCTGTAAGTACCCACACTGTCTCCCACATCTTTTTGGGTGCTATGAAAATATCCCATAACCGTAAACCCAAATGTCCAATTTTTCTTCTAACAATTTGTCCCAGGCAGTTATAAATTTTTCAACAAAGCTGGAGAGATTAAACAAATGAATATCTGCTTAGCATTCTTGTGACTGCAGCCAGTAAATCTATTTCATCATTACAGTGTTACAAAAGCAAATATCCTCTATGATATTTGTAGTTGCCAAAAATAAACAGAAGAGAATGATACACTGCTTCTGTGAGACTAACACCTAAGCTGCTTGTGGGAAGATAGCCCAAACAGGATGTGCTGATAAAGACTGATATACCTGCATGTACCAATAATTGGACCTCAACCTATTTTCTCAAATATTCTATACAGCAATATTTCTGACATATTATGCTTCCTCTTCTAAGCTTCTAGCTTCAAAAAAATAGCTTGAACCATTCAGAGTTTGTTTCATCCTGAATTTAAAAATTAGCAATTAAAAGCTTAGAAAGCAAAGACAAATATAAGTAAATAGAAATATTGAATTGCTAAAAGATAGAATATTTGACTGATTGCATTACTCCATTCCATATTTAATACAATAAAATTCTCAATTTTTGTACTCCTGTACAGCTGTCACAAATTTTTTTGTACTCCTGTGTAGCTGTCATAATTTCAGTTATGCAGTTCCAAAAGTCATTGATATGTATTTTATCTAATCTGATCATTCTAACACATAATATGCACAAAAAAAAGTAAATCACATGGTACTTGTCATAAAGGTTACACATGGTTTGCTTCCTTCATACCTTTTCATAAATACACATGCACACACACACACATACACATTTCTAGGGAAAACATGGCAGGTACAGAGCTGTAACCACTGCACCTACTTATGGTCCTGACGTTTCTCATCCTCAAATTGCCCACACTGGAAACAGGAGTTTGGGTTAAATGCATACAAGGTGGTTTGTTTTCATAATTTAAACCTGGCTTTCCCCATCATCAGTATATGATTTTTTTTTCCTGCTTAAGTATTCTTTGTAAACCATTAGCACACAAATCAACTGTGGAACTAAAATTTACATTTTAAAAGCAAAATAAATTTATGTCAGGCATTAACAGATAAATGCAGTGAATATATACATTTCTGCAACAAATACATATATTTTTTAAAGCATAATGGACATAATCTACTTCAGAGTGGAAAAAGAAGCATTAATAATATCATTAAGCAGTCTCTGCTTCTTAGTCTTTGTTGTTTCTAACCACAGATGACATCTTTCTCCTCCCTTCCTCTTCTCTGATGAGAAGGGGTCTTGCAAAAGAGTGGTAGGACACAGTAGGTAGAGAATTAACGGGCTCAACCCAAAAGTAATGAAAATCTTGGTAACACAACACAAAGTTAAATAATAAGGCAAAACCCAATTTTCTGTTGTTTGTTGTTTGGATTTTTTTCTAGAGTGAAAATGTACTGCAAGGATTAGATAAACTGCAGCTGCTGAAAATTCAGTTGGAAAGCAATAACTAAATGAAAGGTTCTGCTCCATCCCAAAAAGGTAGCAGAAACTATTCCAGGACACACAAGTGGCAGTCTCCAAAATTTCTGCTTTACAGGTTAATAATTTATAACCTCCTGGGTTTAGCTACTTTTGGAAAACACTGGACTGAAATACAATTTTTTTTCCGCTATTGCACACAACGAACCACCCAGTGCTATTCTTGGTCTTGTTCAGCATCCGAGGCCAGAGCGGCACCGCAGCCCTGTGCCAGCTCTGCGGCGGCTGCTTGTGGGTGTGAAGAGCCGGGATCCCTGTCTGGCGCTCTGTGCCAGCAGCAGCCCTGACAAAACACCACTTTTATTGGCAAACCTTATTTCTCCTGCAAGGAGTAATTTTTCTGTAATGATAGAGGTTTTGCTAGGAGACACTGAGTTCTTTGTTGGTTTCACATCTCGGTGCTGCTCACACAGCCACAGCCTCGGAGGGAAACGCAGCAGCGACACTAATCAGGATATGCCTCTTCCCCGTGGGTTGGTTCTGAATGCTCCTTTCCCGATGGAGGTGAAGCTTTATATGAAATATATGAGCAAAGCCTTCATTCCTGTGGTTATTAAAGATATTACACAGCCTTTCACAAGATGAAACATGCTCCTTGTCCTGATCAAATTCAGGGAGATGTAATTTATCTACCATCTTCTTTTGACTGAATAAAGTGTTCATCCCCTCCTGCCCACTGTTAAATGAGGCTGGTTTCCTCCTAATGATGATGGAGTCATACCTGTATATAATTTCATGTCTCCAGTCATTCTTCACAATGAAAAAAATATACACGTAATATTGAATCTCTCATGTCTGCTAATATGATTTTATTTTGCCCACTTCCATGAATAAATCTTTCAATACTGAGATATTTGGGGAAGAGGAAGTTACTTTTCTTAATTAAGCCATTTAGACTATATATAAAACTGTAGCAATCTGTAAAAACATGTCATTATATTCCCAAAGAACAAACAGAAATCTTAACAAGCATTTGCTGTATTTACCAGAAAGGCACAAGAGCAATATAAACTGCAAAAAAAGCCAGTCAAAGGCTACCATGGTTTGGCTCTACCAAATTTTAATAGCTATTCCCCAGAGAAGGACACTAAGGAATAAAATGAATTTGTAAGGAAACAGCACATCCAGAGGTGAGGACAGTTAGGAACTGAGCCTCCAGTGTTTTCTCTATGCCTCTGCGACAGCTCTGCCATTTTCTGCAATCATTTCTTTCACAATTTCTCTGACTCTTTAGCACCCCTGCTGAAGGTTCCCACACCAAATATTGTTTCTACGGGTGAGCCACTGCTGTAACACTTTGCTGCAGTTATATGTCAATGGCAGATGATACCAAAATAACTGTCTTCATTTTAAACCCATTAAAAATCCTCTTGATCTTGTATTATTTCCAATTATTGCATAAATCCTAGGACTTGTGTAGAAATAACAATAACAATAACTTCAGCAGGAATTGAATGCCTCAATGCTCCCTTTTTCAAGAGGCAGACCCCTCCATGCACTCTTCCCTTGGTAAGTAATGTTTCTCCCAGAAAACAAAATACAAGTCTGCTTAGAATTATGTTTGACTAGTGACAATAAGTGATTATTATGGTGTAGGCCTTATATCTAAAAGAAGCAGGGACTTACACTGTATGTGCATCTGTACAAGGATTACATATAAAATATCCATGAAAATGGGGCTTTAATTGGCCTATGCTGTGCACCAGCATATTTAAATTGAAAAACAAGGCCAAATACTTCACAGTTTCCCTTGCAAATATCTTAAACAGCTTGCTTCAATGGGTTTGCTTCCCTGGGGGAGAGGAAAGGAGCACGGCTATAGGGGATAATGGCTGAACAACCTCAGTTTCACAGACAATTCATCTGTTCTGTGAGACTTGATGGAAAAGGTCAACCATGAAAGCAGAAAGGAGTGAAAATTAATTAGGGTAAAATGAAGCTTCCAGAGATCCTCCACCACAGGGGGAAGGAGCCATCAATAAACAAGTGCAGACTGTTATCATACAAGCCTAGGTTTTGTAGCCTGTGTCATGCCATACCCAATTCCTGGAGCACGGAAATCCGTTCAGCTCTCCATCCTGCCTGCTCCTCAGCTCTGCAGCAGCCTGGGGTGGATGCTCAAAGAGAAAAGCAGCACTTTTATTGGGTTTACTATTAAAGTAAACAAATAATCCAGGCTAAAGAATGCATATATATGGGAAGGGTGGAAAAGCTGAGCAGAAAGTGGAGATTTTACCAGTGAGAGAATGTTTTTGGCAGATGTGGATTTAAAGTGGATCAAACAACTGGGAAGTTGAGTTCACAGGCATGGTTGTAAGGGAGCAGTCACAGAATAGTAGGTAGAGTTTTGTAATCATTGTCACAAGGTTTAAGTGCTAGAAGGGAAAAGGAGGTAAAAGGGAGTGGATTTCTGGGATGTAGTCAAGGGGTGACATTGTCCCACTGCTGCACGTGCCAGAGCAAATCTGTGCTCCTGCTCACAGCTGAGGGTAAAAGAAAAACAAAACAGCAAGGTACCTAAAGTGCAACTCATGCACAATTTAGATGCCTATGTAGAGGATAGACAGCCAAAAAAAACTTCACCTAACTTGTTTAGGCACCTGAGAGGCTGTAGGCACTGAAAATTTGCTTTAAATCTCTAAGCTCTGCTCCTGTGTACCCAGAGGCAGCGTCGCCTTGGCTGAGCTGAGCTGCCTGAAAGCAATGGGGAGGCACAGCCTGGGTGTCCCTTGACTGCAGGTAATGTCCTATGGCCACGTCCAGCCAAAGCTCAGACCCTGCTGCCACAGCGTCGCTGCCAGGCCCATGTTGTTGGGGTCCAGCTGCTGAGTGACCATCCTGTGACAGTGGGACTGTGCTGCTGGTTGCTGCCTGACTGGAGGCAAGCATAGCTCACACCCCAACCTCCCAGCCCCAGGAGGAGCTGGAGACGGGGTTGCTGCTGCAGCCAGGGTCCTCCAGAAACTTAATCTTTCAGACACGGGTCTGGGAGAAAGCAAGAAGAAGAGAACCTAGTCCTGCTGCATAATTACAAGGTTAATCAGATGAGGAGAGACTCATGTCTCTGTCTCTAACACTGCCTGTGCTCTTAGTTCTGGAGATCTGTGGCACAGAAAAGAAGTAAAAAATCCAACTTGGGTCTTCCACGTCTTCTCTGTTTTCTTACTATAACCGTATACAGAACAGAGAACTTCTACTTTTCATCTGTGGGTTTGGAGAGTTTTTATTAAAATTGCCAAAACTGCAGTGCCGTTTTCCTGAATTCCGCAGAGCGGCGTGGTCTGGGAGCACAGCTCATAGGATGCCCCTCAGGGGAGCACAGCAGAGGAGCACCTACTTTATGAATTATAAATGGCTCCAGGCAGAAAAGAGGTTACCTGCGTGTTTAGCTCAGCCAAGAGGAAGGAACCTCCAGGCAAAAACTGCAACAGAAATTAAAAAGATAAAGAAGGTTTCTGCTGCAGCTTAAAGTGTCTCTAATTTCTCAGAAAGGTGAAGAGGTTAGGTGGGCTGCTATAGGTGGGATTGAAGTGAGGTGCAAACCCCTATAACAGTGCAAATTCTTCCTGACTTCAATGTTATACAACTCTGTGCTTTTTGGATCTTGTTGTCTAAGGCTTGTTCCTTAAGGTAGAGAATTCTGAGGCGAATGGAAAGTTTCTCACATCTTAAAGGCATGACAGAGCCTGTTACTTCTCAGACCATTATGCTTTGGAAAGTGTGAAGTAAGGAAAGCAAAGAAAGTTTAAAAAATTATCCAAGAAATGAAAAAATTCCATACAGTCAAACATATCCTGGCTCCACCACTCAGCTCCCACCTCGTCAAGAGAAGGGGGATTCATGGAGTTAAGTGATATGGAAATATAGGAGAAAATGTAACTTTTTCCTGATGATTTTTTTAATTATTAGAAATGGAAAAGCTGCCTAACTTCACATATTAGCTCCAAAAGCTGACAAATCAGGAAGCAGTTCTTCCTTACTGCTCTACACAGTGACCACATTGACTGACTCGCTTTGTCTGTCCAAACCTGCAACCGCTGCCTGGTTTGTGCATTAGGCATCAGAGACGCTCCAGTTTTCCCTGTTGGTATCGCAACAGAGGGCAGACTGCTCCCTGCCAGCCCTGCCAGCAACACTCTGCTGCTGGTAAACCACAACACAGGCTTCAAGTCAAAAACCCAACCCTTTGCTCTGCGTCTTTGCTAAACGCAGACTGCACAGACCTGCATGGAGAACAGGGCTGGCAGCAGGGAACGGGAGATGCCTGGAACACAACGGAGCAACTGGCATGGTTTTAGCACCACTTACCAGTACCTTATCTAGTATTTATTTACATATACACACATATACACAGACGTGTCTGGCAAGAGTCGTTACCATAGAAATATGCAGTCAGGGTGGAAAAGACTACGCCCTAAAGTGGGCTGAACATGGCTGTTCAATTTTAAGGAATTGGCTATGCATGAAGTTATGGGAAAATGTACCTCACTCTTGGCTCAACTTGTGCTATGACTGAAGCTTTTACTGACATAGTCTGAGTTCAGATACATCACTGAGTTTCCATACAGGTCACTCCCTTGATCAGCTAATTGATTTTAGATCTGTCCTTAGGTAATTATTTCTGAGAAAGCAGGGATATAGGGCAGGATTAGGATGCTGGCAGCTGAGGAGGCAGTTGCCTAGGGCTGCTGCTGGCCCAGTGGCTGTGGTCCTCTGTCAAACTGCCCCTTGGTGCCACCTGCATGGTCTCCCTGCTGCAGAGAGGGAGAAGAGAGGCTGGCTGCTTCTCTCTTCCTCTCTTTCTTCCAGATGGTAATGTTCCTCACTTCCCCAACACAGAAAGAGTCCTTTTCTTTCCTCCAGCTGCTGTTAGAGGGAAAAGGGAAAGCCTGTAGCTCATGGGGCAGTGGCCAAGCCAAAGTAAAAGTGAAGCCGAGAGAAGGCACCTGCATCCCAAGTTTCCTCTTTGGCCACCACCCCATTGCTACAGGGCACAAGGGCCCAAGGGACAGGTTACAATCTTTCCCTCTGCAAACAGAAACACACCAGCTTGGATGCAGGGAGGTCAGGGCATCAGTGTGCGAGGGGAGACATTAACCTTATTTGAATTTCATCATTTATCACCCTTAACCTCACTGGCCTTCCTCAGCTCCTTGGGTCCTCACTGGATGATTCATCTCTCACAACACTCATTTGGTATCCCAGAATTTATATTCTTGAGAAAAAAAAATTCAGTTTTGCCTTTAAGCTGGCTTTGGTATGGGACTTGCAATATTTCATCAAATAAAATAAAAACAAACTGTATTTTTTTTCTCTTTTTTTTTTAATTTTATCAATGATCCTATGACTTCTTATATAATGACAGTGTCTACAGTGGAGGAAGGGACTGTTTGATTCTATAAATGATGACTGTAGTTAACAAATATTTTCACTTCCCTTTGCTGTTTAAGCATCAGTGAAAGCCATTTATTGCCTTGTATATCCTTCCTAATATCTTATCTTCTAATTGTTCTCTATAGAATAAAAACCAATGGTTGACAATGCTCAATTTGTTGTAATAAAAACATTTATTGGAGTAGTATGTATATAATGGTCCATTTTATTTCAATATTATCATTGCCAGGTAAGTTTTCCTGTTAGTTTTACTCTGAAATATCTGCTTGATGTCAATGAGATAAGATCGCATTTTGTAATCAAGCTGTACTCTCCCAAGACACGTTGACTGTGCATTACCATCACCAAACACATATCCAACACTATGGTTCACCACACTCTCTGTAGAAAGGAAAAAAAAGGTGATTTTTGTGGGCCCTCTTACTTTAAAACATTGGTTTCTTTTCTGATTTTTTCCATCAAATGAAAGAGACGGCAGAGGCCACTTACATTCTTTCTGTGAAACAAAGATGCCACCATTTTTTAATCTACTTCTTCAAACCACTATGTCATAGTAGGCATTTCTTATCCATTGTGGTAAATCTTGCATCTTACTCTTCTCCTCAGTTTTCCAGTGAGCAGCCAGCTTCCCATTTTTGTCTGAGAGGTCATCCAGCAGGCTGCTCTCCCTCTGCCCAGGGATTCCTCAAGCATATTTTTCTGGACAAAGTGTTCCATGTATCTCACATTCTTTAGTACTGTGACCTCTTAACCAAGTCTATACTAACCAATGCTTTTTTTCAATTTGAAAGTATTATATGGGTTTTGATGTGTGACCCAGCTTAACTGATTGCCAGTTACTTCATGTTGGTTAATATGCTTATAAATTAAAGTTGAAACAGTCCATAAATGCTTATTCCATGAGGCAAACACTTGTGAGTTATCTCAGTGTATAAGTGAAGGTAAACCACAAATGTCTGACTGCTGCAACACATCTTACAATTGCAAGTGTCTTCACCAACTCTACTAGCTAATTGGCAAACAACTAATAAACACAAGTTACAACAGGAGAGCAAATTCTAGTCTAGACATATCTGTAGTAGGAGACTGAGGTCAGATTGTTTTCAAGTTTTGAACAAGCTCAGAAGAGTTTCCCTACTAAATGACATTAAAATAAGTGTGTGTGTTGATTTTGGCATATTTATTTATTTATTTAAGAAACAATCAAACAAACAAAGAAAAAATGGGGAAATGTACCAGGAAGCTCACAGTCTGTGCTTGTTGTCTGGGCTTTCAGGAATTTAATTTTTTAATAACCCTGCTACCCTTTTGAATGCAGCATGTTCGGGATAATGGGAGGGGTTACCCCTACAGATGCCTGGCTAGAATATAATGAAAGGCTCATGGGTCAAGATAAGGGCAGGGAAGGATCACTCACCAGTTCACATCACAGGAAAACACACTCGACTTGGGGAAATTAATTTAATGCCAAACAAATCAGAGTGGGGTAATGAGAAATAAAAACTAAATCATAAAACATGTTCTCCTCACACCTCCCTTCTTCCCAAGCTCAACTTCCTTCTTAATTTTTCTACTGGGGGTACAGGGACTAGGGGCTGTGGTCAGTTCATCACACATCTCTGCTGATCCTTCCTCCTCAGTGGGAAGGCTCCTCACACTCATCCCCTGCTGCTGTCAGGTCCCTCCCACAGGAGACAGTCCTCCATGAACTTCTCCAACATGAGCCCTTCCCATGGGTTGCAGTTCTGCATGGACTGCTCCAGTGCAGATCCCTTCCACAGGACACAGCAAGCTGCTGCTCCAGAGGCCTCGCTGTTCCTCACAGGGTGACAAGTCTGACAGCAAACCTGCTTCAGTGGGGAATCCTCTCTCCATGGGGTCACAGGTGCCAGAAGCCTGCTCCAGTGCAGGCTTCCCATGGGGTGGGCCTCCTTTGGGCACCTGCTTCAGTGTAAAGTCCTCCAGTGGCTCAAGGGCACAGCTTCCTCACCATGTTCTGCACCATCAGCTGCAGGGGAATGTCTGCTACAACACCTGGAGCACCTCTTGCCCCTCCTTCCTCACCGACCTTAATGGCTTCAGGGCTGTTTCTCTCACATATTCTCACTCCTCTCTTTCACTGCAGCTGTTCCTGCACAATACTTTTCCCATTCCTAAACATGTTATCCCAGAGGTTATCGCTGTGGCTGATGGGTTCAGCCTTGGCCACTGTGTATCGGAGCCAGCTGGTATTGGCTCTGTCAGACATGGCAAAAGCTTCCAGTAGCTTCTCAGTGAAGCCCCTTGTACTGGTTTCAGCTGGTGTAGAGTTAATTTTCTTCACAGTGGCTGTGATGAGGCTGTGTTTTGGATTTGTGCCAGACACAGGGTTGATACTATAGAGATATTCATGTTATCGCTGAACAGGGCTTCCACAGAGCCAAGGCCTTTTCTGCTTTCTGTACTGCCATGCTGGCGAGGAAATTGGGGGTGCTTGGGCGGCTGGGGGGAGACACAGCCAGGACAGGTGACACAAGCTGACCAAAGGGAAATTCCAGACCATATGACATCTTGCTCAGGATATAAAGTGAGGTGAAGAAACAGGAAGAGGGGGATGTTTGAGGGTGTTTGTCATCCCAAGTCACCATTACATGTGACGGGGATGCATTACATGTCCTGCTCTCCTAGAGATGGCTGAACCCATGCCTGCCAGTGGGAAGCAGTGAATTAATTCCTTATTTTACTTTGCTTATGTGCTCAGCTTTTGCTCTCCCTATTAAACTGTCTTTATCTCAGCCCAAGAATTTTCTGGTTTCCGATTCTCTCCCCGATCCCGCTGGTGGGGGAGTGAGCGGGCAGCTGCCTGGGGCTTGGCTGCTGGCCAGGGTTAAACCACAACACCCCATAGTCCTCCTGCTGCCCAGACTTTGCCAGTCAAGCCCAACACAAGTTTCTATCTGAAATGTCACTTTTCCCTCTAATTCATGTGGACAACTGCAACTGAGATAAACTTCCATAAGGAGCAAAGAATCCATGGGCTCTGATTCTTGCTCGCCAGCAGACATCAGGCCACCATGCTAAACATGGGCAGCCAATCCACTCTATCTGTTTGATGCATGCAAGAACTGGAGAGAGAGCCCCATGTGATATCTAGGCATGTTCAGCTTCTTGCCTGCTTCAGGAATTTAAGCCCTTATCTCCTTGAATATGCACTAGCATAGAGGTTATATGGGGGTCAAGTTTGAAAGGCAGAAGTTTGGGGATGCATGAGGAGAGGTAATAGCAAGCTGGACACGGGTGTTGGCGGAGAGCACAGGGCCAGAGTGTTGGTCACCACTCTGATCTCTGTCTACTTTATCCAGTAACTGCTTCATGATCACAGTGAGCATGATTAATGCAAGCACAGTTCCAAGTTGCTCAGCTCTGTCAAGATTAGAGCAGTTCCTACCATCTGGGGAGCTATAAAGTCAAAATCAAGGCAATCCTGATTCTTCAGCCCTTCAGTGTCAGGCTACAGTGCTTCCAGACTTTGCCCTTCAGAAACAGACCCCTGAAATATTGCCAATGTGCCCTTGAGAGTTTGTGAAGGAGCTAGTCCTTGTCTTCTTATATTTCCCCCAACTCTCCTGATCATTCTCTGAAGAGCAGTTCAATTCTCCGTAGGGTAGAAACCACTTGAATAACGTTATCAGACAGGTTCTTGTCTCAGCACATATTCAAAGCTCACCTGTGGGTTTTTAGTTTGTTTGTTCATTCACTTGCTTTGTCTCAGACTTTTGAATGTGATTGATACTTAAGTTTTTCTTTCCTTACCACATTCCTCTATCGTCTCTGACATGTCCACAACTGACTACTTATATATAGGTATAAGCCAGATAGTTTAGAAAAACACTTGTCATCATCTGTGTTAAGCAACATAACATCATATTATGACAACCATTAGCTCTCTGACTCAAAGTTTTTGCACTGGTCAAGTATCCTTTTATATCAGTGTACATGAGACAGTACTTAAGCAACTGAAATAGATCCTTACTGTTGCCACTCCATTACCAGAGTGTGATAACAGAATAGAGAGATCCAACAGTTTGTCATATTTTACATTTAATTTGTCTCATACCACATCTCCTTGCAGTTCTGAACATCACATACAGAAATCAGATCTGGTGATAGCTCAGTACATGGGGATTGATTTCTCTGGTATCAAGGCTGGGCTATTATTAGCTAAGTTTCTGAACGTCACTGCTAACAAGATAGAGCAAGTATTTGCTTGCTGCATCAAAAGGGAGATCCCATCTTTCATCCCTTGTTCTTTCCTTTGATAATAGTCCCAGCCTTTGAGCTTCCACAGGTTATAAACTGAATCATTTCAGGCCTGAGATTTATGTTCATTTGACTCAGAATATTTTCTTCCTTAGGAAGACTTCAACTCCTCCAGTCGCAGTGGGAAATGATGTGCATCTCATGAGGATTTGTGAGTTTATGCAGAATATTATCAACACTCTTTGAGGACAGAAGCCCTGGCATCCTTGGTTCTAAGAGACCTCTGCTGCTGACCAGATTTCCATAGTCTTCCTCATATAGAGGATTGCCTTCAGAAGACTCATTAGCAATGTACTGGTTTTGGTTGGGATAGAGTTAATTTTCTTCACAGTAGCTGGTATGGAGCCATGTTTTGGATTGGTGCTGGAAATAATGTTGATAATATAGAGATATTTTCATTATTGCTTAGCAGTGCTCACACAGAGCCAAGGCCTTTGCTGCCTCTCACCCCACTTCTCCACTGAGGAGGCTGCAGGTGCACAAGCACTGTTGGGAGGGGACACAGCAGGGACAGATGAACCCAGCTGACCCAAGAGATATTCCATAAAATGTGACACCATGCTCAGCACATAAAGCTCAGAGTGATGGTGTTTGTCTTCTCAAGTCACTGGTTTGATGGAGCCCTGCCTTGCTGAGGGTTGCTGAACGCCTGTCTGGCCATGGGAAGAGTAGCATGAATTCCTGTTTTGCTTTGCTTGTGTGCATGGCTTTTGCTTTATCTACTAAACCGTATTTATCTCAACACACAAGTTTTCTCACTGTTATCCTTTCAATGCTCTCCCCCATCCCACCAAGGAGGAGGAGTGAGTGAGTGAGTGAGTGAGTGAGTGAGTGAGTGAGTGAGTGAGTGAGTGAGTGAGTGAGTGAGTGAGTGAGTGGCTGCATGGTGCTTCGTTTCCAGGTGAAGTTAAGCCATGACAGTAAACTAGATCCTTTGTTTTCCTGTTTGAAAGACAAGTGTAATGGCATTGTCCCACATAATATAACTCCGTCAGGAAGAATACAACATAATCTTTTCTGAAAATGATCTCAAGTCCTGATGGGAGCTTTTGAACACGACACATACATTCAGCAAATGTTTCAATTTCAAAGTTCATTACTCCAGTTTCTCAGTATCTCAGGGCCTTTCATATCCTTGTTTTGTACCTCTGAAGAACAGAACTACTTTTATACCTCATTTGCACCTGCACACAAAGTTCAGACAGACCAGGAGGTTCCACAGAGCAAAACAAACTAGGTGGTGTGATTTGTGATGTTATTAAACATTCTAGGACACATAACAAGGGCAGTTTCTCTATATGCTTAATATCTAGAGAACAGGGTTTCCAGAGCCATATTTTCCTAAGTGGCAATGCTGTAACATTGCCACTTAGGCAGCACAGTGGCAGGTGAACAGCTGTGGTTATGACACTTCCCTATGACTCTGTAGGTCGTGGCACTTTCAAGATCTATTAAATAGTGCTTGCCTTATTGTTTTTGCTAGATCTGACTTCTGTGTCAAAGTCTCATTGTCAAGCCAGATGGAGTTATGTGCCTTGTCCTTAAAAGCCTACAATTGTGCGAACTTTGGGAAGCCAGGAAGACGCAGGAATGAGCAGACATCCCAAATGTAAGCCTATATGGCACAGCATATCAGGCTGACTGATTAATCAGCCCAGACACGGTCCAAGCACTCTGTGTAGGTGCTGGGCACAACTGAAACCCTTCCAACCTCCTGCAGGCTTCATTAGCTAACATCAGCACCCACACCCCAAACCAGTTGGCCTGATGCAGCTCAAAGAGCTGTGCTCTGTGCCTTCCCACAAGCAGACAGTGCCAATGTCCCCACATGCCAAACTTTCTTAAGCATTGGCAGGAAAAGGCAGGGCCCTGCAGAAACAGCTAAACTAGCTGTGCTCTCAGAAGTGGAACAGCTAAATTTGTAAGGCTATTACGGGTCCTGGTATGCCCTAAATCCCTCCACTCGCCAGTGTCTAACGCTATGAAGGTATTCCAAGGACTCTACAGCTCCTAAACCACTAAGACTTCCAGTCATCTTGTTACTGTAGGGAACAATTCCTATATTCCTGAGAAATTAGGAATTGATTAAGTTAAGGATGCAATTCAGTTAATATATATAGGTGTCAAAACCCAGCATTTGAGATACTCTAAAGCAGACACTGGACCTCCAGAAAGAAGGCTGTGGGACTCAGACATGACAGCTTCACATGCATAGCTTGGATAACCTGGAGTCTTTCACAGGGCATTACATTTAGAGGGCTGAATCACCCTACAGATGATCATGGCCAAGAAAGGAAAATGTGTGTAGCCACTCCAAGTCCCAGACTGATGCTCTTTTGGCTGAACCAGGCTTCCCCAAAGGCTTGATTATGCCACCTCCCAAGAGTCTGAGCTTCCTGGATGATTCACATTGGACCATGAGACTGGGAACAAACAACAGATCACATGATGGAAACACTTCTGCGTATACACTCATGACATGCCATCACATGCATGCGCTCATGAGTAGAGGGAGTGGCCGTGCTTTTGACTGTGCTGGAAGATGGTGCCTTCCCTGCAAAAACCCTGGAAGTTTTATCTGGCTGTCACGGCAATTTCATATTTCTTCTCTTCCTCTTCTCCTCCCACCCAAGAAACTGGTCAGCAGATCAGGCCAACTCACTGCACCTGCACAAGTCACAAGCCAGAAGGGAGACCCCAGCATGGTGCTGAGTGTATGAAAGACATCAGGCAGAGCGGGATGATCAGAGCTCTCTGGTGTAACAGAGAGCTCTGATCATACCTATTGCATGAGTTTTTATCGGCTCAGCCTCTACTGAGCAAATTCTTAAACACACTAAGAATCTGAGATTAAAGGTGCAGTTTACTAGCAGAAATGTCCATGTAAACCTAAACCTTTCTGCTTTTCCCTACTCACAGAAAAGTGTTGGCTTCCAAAAATGGCTTTTAATTGCACGTCAAGCATAATTCAATCCTGAGCCCACAGATCACACTGCATTCTTGCCCAGCAAGAACATGAGAGCCCTTCCCCTTCTAAGAGAGGTGATTCAGGTTTATAGAAACTAATTATTTAATTATAAAACTGAAGGTTAATATGGCAATATGGTAGCAGGAATAGCAGTTGCTGTACACACCCCTTTCCCTTGCCATGTTGTTAATTTCTGTAAGCATTATGAATGAGCTTCATAAAAGAAAAACAGGCACAATTATGATACAAACATTTTCCCTTTGAGGTTGTCCATCACTATCCTCCTCTTGCTAATGCTGGACTGGGAAGAATTTATACCCTGTATTTACATAGCTACATACTTTATCACTATCACTTTTGAAAATATAAAGTGACTGTGATGATTCATATTGTGCATTTTAGTAGTAGCACTGCAATAGAAGTTGCTAGATTGTCAAGCTGTCTTCAAGAAGAAATTGTCACTTTGGCTGATTGCTTAGCCGCTAAAACAAGTATCACTTTGAAAGTTGTCAGGCCAACACAGAATGGGAGCCTGGCATCCATAGATGGTATTTATATTTGATAATATTCATTTCAGCTACAGTACCTCCCTGCATGGGGGGAGCGATCTCATTAACATTGACTTTGACTTTCTCCACCAAATGAATGACTACTAATTCTTTAAGGACAAAATTCACATTACCCTGGGCAGAGACCAATTAAACTGAATTCTTGCAAGTGTCTGTACATAGACGACAAAAGGGATGCAGTTTTCACTGCTTTCCTCCCTGCTTCTGAACGTAATCTGGATTCAAACTTGTTTAGTTTCTGTGCATTACTGCACTGGTAATCACTTCACAGAAGAAAAAGTAGGGAACTTTTTGAAAGTGTTTTACAGCACATATCTATACTTGCTAGTCTTTTGCACTTCAAGAACTTAAAGATACAAAAGATACTTGAGGGAATGGCATCTTCTATACACTCTTGTGAATTACTGCTGTTGGACATGTGTGACTTGGCAACACTTGTCAGAACTAGTGGGAGCTGTGAGGGTGTAGCAGGTGACACAGAGTGTGGACTGGGAAGGACAAGGATGTTCCATTTTGATAAGGCAGTTCCCCCAGAACTTAGTTCAAAGCATAGTGAAGAGCCAGATGGGAAGCTTTTATTTTCCTTGAATGCTGAAGTACTACCAGACAAAAGTTTGGGGGAAAAACAAAGTTTTGCCAAAAAGAGTTATTTGCTGAAACTAAATGATCTAAAAGTTTCAGATCAAAGCTAGACCTGAAGTCACCTGGAAAACAGCAAGCAGTTCTGGGAACCCATAACACTAAAACCTATGGCTCTGAAACAACCAGCCATGCCATGCTTTCCAAAGACTTGTGGAGGTGTAAAAACTCTCAAAAACCCATTTCTAGCTTATTCCCATAGAGCATCCACAATAGCAGGACCTGCAGTCTAAAAAACCTGATACAGGTTCTCAAGGACCATTGTTCCAGGATAATTACGCCATGCTGGCAGAAACCAGACACTGGTTTTCCCTAGTACTTCTAGGCTTTGGTGTGGAGCAGAACCTAGAAATACCAGGCCTCTGCAAGGACTCATCTTTTAGTTGGCCTTGCAAGAGACACTGGAGTGCATCTGCTGAGCACTTGGACCTCAGACAGTACCCAAAACACATCCCTGACAGGCCTCTATGATTAAATCCACTCCTGTTTAGGGAGCATAGACTCTTATGCTTCCAGGAGAGGAGGCTGCTGTCTCCAGAGCCATCAGCTGAGACTCTCAGGCTCGAAAATGCTGAGCCAAGAGCCTGCTGAGTTACCCTCTTCCTCAGCGCATTGCCACATGCAAATATCGCAGCCTGCAAAGCTCCTTCTGGTGCAGGTCAGGGATCGCAGGCACAGGCAGCATACATAACACACACACAGAGCTAAGTCAGTGCATAATGAGTTCAATTCACACACAATCAGCAGCCTTTTGAAAACAACAGGCTAATTACACTGAAGAAACAGAGGAGATTATAGAACAGGAAAGGAACTAAGAGTAAAACCACTGTACATACAAGATGAAACCACAGCTCCAAATAATATTTAACGATCCAAACCTCTTTCTTAAATAAATCTTTCCAGCTCTCACAGAGACTAAGATCACACTGGGTGTCTTTCCAAGTTTTTTGGGGAATTTCCAGTGCCTACCCTTTATTCTTTTAGAGAAGTTCAACTCAGGACTCGAGAGCATGTGGGCTAAAATCTGGGAGATGCTGGGCACTTGCATCTTTTACTGAATAGCCTTTTATCGGCCTATTTAGGTTATCCCAGTTTAACCCTATAATCCCTTCCAGCAATTCATTGACTCAGATTAACTAGACACTTGGCCAGTGTCAAGCTCCAGGCTGAAGGTTGGAGAGAGGCTAGTCCCCAGACAAATGATGCATGGAATTTGTATCTGTGGGTTGCCATGCCAACGCTGTGCACAGATTGCTCAAGATCCAGCAGGACTTGGCAGGGACCTTTTGCTTCCCAGAGACCCACTGACAGGTAATATTACTGAGTTTCTGTCCCATTGAAATGCTCAGTACAAGCATCTAATTCATTTCCATCTGACTTTGCCTAGCAATAAGAGAAGTGGGAGGGAGCAGCAGGGCAGTGAGGGACCTTCCTGTTCCCAGCACAATGTGGGATTCACTTGCTGTGTGGGGCAGTTTTATCTCTTCTCTGAGCATGCAGAACAGTACCGCTCTGAATAGGCTCAGGCAGTCAAAGGCATCTGAGGATATTTCATAACTGGTAGCTGCTGACAGTGTATTCCCACAGCATGCCCTGTCTGAGAGCTTGGGGTACTAACCCACGACACGGAGGGTGGATACAAAAAAATTTTAAAAACAACAGAAGTCCAACAGTGGCTTCGATGTGGGTGCTCAGCTTCTCTTTGCACAGGTGGAATATCTGTGCATGGGACCAAGCATCATCAGTCCCCTCACTTGATCCACAACTCAGAGAGGAACACAGAAAGGCCAGCAGAGACGTCAGTAGGCTTAGCTCAAAAAGTCAGATTCACTCCTTCCCCAGGGAACGTTTAAAGCGTCCAGTATCTATGTCCTTGGTAGAGCTGGCTGAGTAAACTGTTATGAATAAATTATGTAAATACATTAGCACCCTGCCTTCTGCTCACAAATCATTTAGGGACCTCTCTTCTCCTCCATCAGCCTCACTGTTCTTGAGGAATTTATGCCAAAGAGTTTCTGTGTCAAATTTCTGCCTTAAGGCTGTTTCCAAACTGCTTGTCTTGCCTCTGCCCCTTCCCCCTTTGCTGCTTGTTATTCAGTGGGTGTAAGGTTCTCCAAAGTCACATGAGGCACTGTTTCCTCCTCTCTAACTTTCCTGGCTGGGAAATAATAAATGGCTGAGTGGCAGAGGCACATTCCCATGTGATGCTTAGAGATAAATTATTGTGTTAAACCCTGTGCTTTGTTTAGGGAGACCAGTATTTCAGATGGGGCTTGGGATTCCACTACATGGCACAGTGCCTAACAGTTAAAGGCTCCGGCACTCGGTGTTGCAACACCTAGGTCCTTCTGTTGACTTAATGCCTGTATCTTTGCCCAGAGCAAAATACATCGGATAAGATAAAAACAATCCAAATAAACAATGAAGCATTGGCATCACTCACTGGAATAAAGAGCAAAACAAGACAACTCTGGGTGTTATGGCTCCTGGCTGACATTTTTTTAGTCATGTACATGACCAAAGTCTTTTTTTGCTGGCCAAAATGAGGGCACCTGTCACACATCAGTCTAGCCTTATCTAACTGCAGACTGCCACTGAAAGGAGCAGCCCAGTGCATTTGTCTCCATCTGGCTTTAGGTTTCTGCTCTTTTCTTCACACTGGACAAAATGCCAGTGTGTACTGGGGGAAGTTAGCTATATCCCTAGGCCAGGGCAATCCTACTTCTGTGGGCTAGCATTTGGCTGAATCCCTGAAGTGTGCGGAGTGCCCCTGTGCAGCCTGGAAACCCAGCACCAGCCACAGTTGGTGGGACCACGGTTGGTGGCTTGAGAGTGAGGAGAGTGAGTCTGAGGAGGGACAGAGCAGGACTGACTCACTGTGTGGGGTGTAGGGAGATGCACTGCCTGTGCTCAGCACCCCTGTTAGATGGCTAACATTAGCTACTATCCACTTGTGATCACACAGGCTTCTTCAAATGGTGCCTGCTGCCTCTGCAGTGCAGCAAGAAAGAGCAGGAGCAGTCTCCTCCACCTCCCCAGCCCAACCATGATGTCAATCTGTGGGGCCAGAACCACAGAGATGATTAGGAATTGTCCTGCCAATGTCAACAATTTCCTCTCCCTATCCTCTGGATGAAGAGGACCCAGGACTGAGGCTCAGGACAGAGAGCCACAGGGACATCCTGGATCCACAGCCATCTTTTGCCATGAATGGCTTTTTGAATGGAAGTGAGAATTTACCAAAAGAAGCGAATGCTCTTAGAGTAACCATATGCTTAACTTACACATTGATTTACGCATCAACAAGTTTAATATCACAGACAGCATCTTCATAGTTCATATTCGTGACAAGAACAGAGATTGCTTATGGTAAATGTGTACCAGTCTGAACCCAGAATTTTTAAAAAACCAATCCATTATCATAGAAACAAAGAAAATAGGGATAATTCATCAATCTGTCTCAGGCAAGACTAGCTGTACCTGCAGCATTCCTGGCAGGTATTTCATAAGTCTGGTCTTAATGGCCCTCATCAGAGGGATGCTACTGTTTCTTAAAGAATCTATTCCAGAGAAAGGACTTTTCAAAAAGTCAACTTAAATCTCTGTTAAGCATATAACTTATTGTATTAACCACAATGAATAGAGACACAAAGGTTTATTACCATCTCATTGAAGCAACATTTTATTTATCTGAAGCTTGGCAGGCACAAGCCTCACCAGCCTTCTCTGCATAAATTAAGCAGACATATTTCTCGACATCTGCCCCTGCAGAGCATGTTTTCTAGACCTCTGACCAGGCTCATTTCTCTCCCCTGGACTTCTTACAATTTTTCATGAAGTGTGGTACCCAAAACTGGAATTGGCTTCCTACTGGAGGCTTTACCAATGGAAGGATTACCTCATATGTCTTTTGTACAATTCTGCTGTTTATATATCCCAGAATAATATTTGCTTCTTTCACAACAGGATGCCATTACTGACTCATGCTGAGCTTATGATCCACTACAATTCCCAGATCTTTGCTACCTCTCCTCTCATTTCCCATTAAGTATTCAGGGAGACATTTAGCCCTATCTAGATGCCAGTTTATATTCAGGGCTATCCTGCTTCTTTTAGAGCATTTCTTCAATTTCTCAGGCCTTTCCCTCTAGACACTTGCAATTTGTCAGTGTTTAGAGACAAACCCAGATTTAAAATATGTGCTCTCTAGTCCATCAGTGAAGTCACTGTAATAATAACAATGGATCTGGACCACAGGACAGTCCCTTACAGAACCTTACCTGCTAAATCCATTCAGCACAACACTGAACTGCTGACAGCAGGTCCTTGGCTATCATTCACCAATAAATACTGTGGCTATTTTGCAGCAGCTTTGTCAAGAGTCAGTGGTCCTGAAGCTGTGACTTTTGGGCAGCAGAGCTTCAAACCAAAGCTGACATGGAAAGCAATGCAGCATGTTTTCCAGTATTATTGTTCATTGAACCCAGAGAAGTTAGAGGCCTGTGATTCAGACCACAACTCCCTGGGTGCTTATGAAAATGCCATTTGAGGCGGTACAAAAACCTTACTGAATTCTTGCCTATCCACATGACTTGTTACCCTGTCACAGGAAAAACAAACAAAGGAACAGGCTGGTTTGATATGATCTGGCCGTGACAAATCACATTGATAATTACTTATCCCTTTGCTACCTTGCACATAATTTGAACCCTTGTCCAATGATCTTTCTGGGAAATGAAAGTCAGGTCGACTGGGATTCTGTGTCCTCTTTTTTTCTTTATTTTTTTAATAGGCACTCTTTCAGTCTTTTTCTAGCCCAGCATCATCCAAATTCTCAAAGATAATTACCATGGCCTTCAGGATTGTTCAGCCAGTTCCCTAAGTAACCTAGGGTGAATTACAGGCCTGAATGATCTGAGGAAATCTAATTTATCTAAGCAGTTTCTAAACATTTCTTTCCCTATTCTTGCCTGAGTTCTTACCCTTTTGTGGCTGGTGTTAACTGTGTCAGCCATCTGATTACAGTCAGCCTTTTTAATGAAGACTGAAGCAATAAAAGGCATTAAACACTTTGGCCTTCTTGGCATGTTTTGTTATTAGCTTTCCTGTCCCATTTATTAGCCGGCCAATGCTTTCTCTGCTCCTCCTCTTACTGCCAAGGAAGTTACACAGTGTTTTCATGTTATCCTTTATATCTCTATTTCTTATTTTTTTGTGTTGGTCTTTCTCATTTTCTCTAAATACTTGTGCTATTATTTTATACTCATTCTTAGTTTTCTGACCTGGATTTCACTTTCTGTATGTTTCTTTTCCAGTTTTACAGTTGCTAAAGAGTTACTGACTTAGCCAGACTGGTCTGTTTCTGGTATCTTTTGCTTCCACTGAGTGAATTTGGAGGACAGGTTTTGTTTCTTTAACAAATACTGATTCTTCTGTTCCATTCTTTTTTTTATCATGATCCTCATTGTTCATATCTATCCATTTTATGAGTGTGCTCAGACTTGCTTAGCACTTCTTCTCTGATTAGATCACAAAGATTATTAATCCTCCCCTAAAGGAGGCTATTGTCTAAAAGAAAAATGTAGATGTCTGGGACATCCTTTAATAAGAATTGGCATATGACTTTTCAGGAATCCAAGTGACATGAGTACAGTCTTCAGTCTTGAGCTAGTAATATATAATTCATAGACAAAAGAATGGGCCAAAAAAGATGGTTCAGAGAACTTCAATAACGATGTAAATGAAGCAGTTAATGATCTTATTAGATCTAAATGCTGGACTAAGGTTAGATATGCCTGATGGATTTGCTAATGATAATGATTTGGCTGATGCCTATACATACAACCCTAATGAAGATCTATTGCTTTCTAGCTTTCCCAGTTTTATTTAGTGAGGTTAAGAAAGCATTACTTCAAACGAGTTTGAATAAAAGTGCAGTGGCAAGCAACCTTGACTACAAATTATTTAAAATAATTGCTTCATTCACGCTAAAATTAGAAACAGATTTATGTCACGTCTTTCTTCATTGCAAAACACTGTAGTGTCACTGTAAACTATGACATTTTCCAGTGAGGCAGCATAAAAGTAAATGCATTTCGTTCCTTAGCTATCCAAAAGCTTGGTGCAGACTCTGGTTTCAACTTTATCAGTACAGTTTTGATTTAGCAGAGTGAAGACTTTAAAGAATTCTTCCACTCAACCTGGAACTGTAAGTGGAACTCTTTGTTTAGGAAACTTAGGGTGATTTCAGCCATCTGGGACAGGCTGTTGCATGCTATGTTCACAGGCAGCACCTTACCACATTCCTTTAGATATCACCTGAGAATGGCACTTTCAGCGGGCAATTTAAATCTTGGGTAGGTTAACTCTTCCCTAAGGGCAAAGAGGGAGGCAAAGGTTCCTAACTTGCCTAAAGCATCTCCAGCAAGGGTCTATAACATGCTCTTCCTGAAGACTGGAGTTGCAGCTGTGCTGCATTGTGAAAACCAGTCATATTCCTTGGTATCATCCAGGCCTGAGAAACTGATGGTGACTGGATAAACACCACCCTTGAGAACTGGGATCTGCAGTCTAACTGGTATATCTGGAAAAGATACAAACAAAGACTTCCTGGATGCACTCTTGAACTGTTAAACAGAAATAAAGGAAACAGCTGAAAGAGGAAGAGGAGGAGATGTGAGGTGACACCTCTGAGATGAAGCACATAATCAGGTGCCACAGGGAGGAGAGGTAGGTAGCTGAGTCTTGGTTTCCAAGGCCACACTGCTTTCCCTACTATGTACCTGTGCCTGTTCAAGTATGCAAGGCTAATACAGATAATAGAGCCTTTCCCTGTGTATTTATCAAAAAAAACCTAGAGCTGTGTGCTCAGGGATAACGACTGTCTGGTGAAACTTGTAAGAGGTGCTATCACTGCTTGAGGCTTTTTAAACTTTGAAAAATAATAAGTTACAGTTTTTCCCCCTGCTGAAAAAGAAGGGCAAGATATAACAGCTACAGCATAACAGAATTATTTTTATCTGTTGGCTTGGCTGTGAGTGGTTTGCGTGTGTGTATTTGTGTTTGTGTGTGTCTGGGTGTGCTTGTGTGTATGTGCCCATATGTTGTTAGTTTTCAATACCTCTGTAGACAATGACAACGAAAGCTTGTCAAGTTGGTCTATTCATGCTGCACAGCTAACAGGGAGGAATGGTTTCCTTATCACAAGCTAAATTATAAAACCTCTCTGAATTTATTAACATAGACAGGAAGGCAAGAGTCCTCACAAAACCCTTCTAGTGAAGAGTCAGCAACATTTGTGTCATTCTGTATTAACTTAGAGAGATTTAGACTACTGCAATGTTTCATTTTCACTTTGTATTAAAATAAACATCTTTTTGTGTTCAGCATCACAATAGGGAGGCAAGGGGGCTATTTCTGGAGACAAGAATTACCTTCTTCTCCAAGTCTGGTGGCAGTGATGAGGCCACAGTCCTGCAGTCTCACCCTTAAGCTCAGGGAGCTGACAGTCATCCACACAAGTACATAACTCAGCATATTTACTAATTCTGTGATCTCTCTACTCCATTGACAGAGGCTGCACAAACCAGCTCAGAAACAGAGCTGATTCTGCCCAGGAAATCAAACCCATCCACACCTTATTGTGCAACTGAACAATGTGTTATTCATTGTGTACAGAAATACCGCATGTGAACATCCTAAACGTCCATGGTGCAACACAGGGAATGAATGGTGCTGAGATGTTGCTCTGTTCCCACCAAGGTGAATGGGAGCAGAGGATATTCAGCACATCCTAGGAAGACATCCAACACCTTCAAGATTTTATCTGAAGCTTGATGTGCACTAGAAAGTCTTGTTGACAGAGTGCATTATGGGCAGACACAAGCCTGCTCTGCTGGTATTTGGAGCCAAGAAAGCTGTGTGACCATGTTAGTGCGGAGCCAGCCAGTGCTGGTAAACCCTGCTGAGGCTGGGTGTGTTATTTCAGGCTTGGCACACTGCTGCCATCATCACCTGCTTTTTCTTCAGCTCAGAGGAGATTCACCAGGGAGCTTCAGTCCGCACAGAACAGGAGCAAGGGCAAGCTCACATCAGCAGGTTTAATTTTCCTTCCAGGCTTTGTATATTAGGACATACTTCTAGCTTACAAAGCTTGAAAAAAACCAGAAACATGCACTAACCCCTTGTTCCTGCCTGACAGAAACAAGGAATGCCAGTCTTTACACTCCTCAGGATCAGGGATTGGGCAAATCCTACTGCCACAGACACAAACCTCTTCATACGCTTGCGCTGCTCACACATAACTGAGCTGTGGGAGGACAAGATATCAAAGGCTCTGTGTACCTGTGGTCATCAGCACTGCTGCACCGTGAGCCACTTCTGCTCCATCTTTCCTGCAACAGTTGCTCAGCAAATACCTGTTCGCCCAGTGCTGTGTGCTGGCTGTTGTAGCCACAGTTTCAAATTCTGCTCGCTGAGATTAAATTGGTCACTGGCTCCACTTCCCCTGTTTGTTTTTAAAACATACTTTGTGTTGGAAAAAATTATTTTCCTGACAGGTTCCTTATGTGAACAGGCACATTTATCTTACCCCAGAGAGACAATGCATTAAAGCCTTGTTCCTGCCTGGAGTCAAAAAAAGCACCATTTTTACACCCTTACTGTTTACAGACTGGCTGAATCCCATTGCCCTGGGCCTGCAGGGATAAATCCTTATTGAGAACCAGGAGGAAGCATGGACTTCAGAAGACTGAAGCAAGATGAAACCAGGTCCAGGCATTATTCTCATAGTTATACTGGGGAGATTTAATGGAATGAGTAAATCCATCAGTCATGTGTCCTCATCACAAGAAGTCCCTTCTGGCTGAGACCACTCCAAGAGAGCCTCTAGGCTCTACAGAGGAGAAAGCACCCTTCTGGGGTAAAAAAAATGGCAACACAGACACCTTAGCTGGGATGGGCTGAAGCAGAAGGGTCAAATGTTGTGATCAGGACCAGTGTGTGGACAGCAATGGAGAAAAAGACAAAAAAAATGTATCTTTATTTCCTTTCTATCATTAGGTTTTCCTCATTCAGCAATGTCACAGAATGAATTTTTTGAAAGTAGAGTCCTTTCCTACACACTTGGTGCAAAGACCCTGCTAACACCATCTCAAAAATCTTTATCAAGTGTGTGCCTCTGAGTACCTGCCTCTGTGAATCACATTATCACTCATCAGCCTGTAGTCTGTCAGTGCCTCTGTTGCGCTACTGATGTACTCTGCGATTTTTCAAGGGGAAGAATTGGAGCTTGTGTCCTGATAGCGCCTCATACCTACATATACTCTAGGAAATCAATCATCCAAGCTTCTCCAATATTTCTGCCACGGTTTTCAGAGCCCCAGCTCTCCCCAGGAAGCAAGGATTTGGACTGCTGTAGGACTTCCTGACCTCATATGGTTTCCACAAAGTAGCGACAGTCAATGGAGTCATTATTTCCATAGCAGAGCAGCACCGGCTTCTGGGCTAACACATCTGCTCCCATGCTCGTGGCAGTGGCGTTTCCAGAGAAGTTGCTTTCATTATTCCAAAGTTTTTCATCCATGTATCATAATACATGTGTCTCCATTGCAGGGCAGATGTTTTTCCCACTTTGTGTTGCAATCCTAGTTATCCAGACCAACAGACCTGCTGGAGCACATCACATTTCCTTCCTCTCTCTGCATATGAGTTTCCCTCTCAGAGAGGGACAGTGCCTTGCAAGACCCCATTGCAACACCCATGCCACCAGAGAGTGCAGCTGCACCCAGGCCCGGGAAGTCAGATGTGCTCTGAACTGTTCTATGCTATTTCCATAAGCCTAGAAGCAATGGCAACTGGGATGTCTCAGTCACATCCAGTTTTGAACACTACAGGGACAAACAGGCAGAGAAAATTACACAATGGCAGGGTTGTCCCTAAGCACTCACAAACCCCTCATGCAATGGAACCTCCCATAAAGCAATATGTTATATCCCAAAGTGAACCCATCTACTGTTGCCATGAAAGTCCCTGGGATAAGTATATGTATTGTAGTACTTCAGTTAATTTGCCCAGTGTGAAGATACAGTGCTGTCACCTATGTATCTTGACAGCTCAGTGCTAACGGCAATGACACATTTTGTGAGAAAGCACTGAAATATAAATGTATTTGAATTATCCAGATTACATCGCATTATCTTGAACCTTTGGGAAGCCTGTGTGTATCTCTCCAGATTTTTTTTAAGTTGAAAGAGCTTCCCAGCCTCTTTTGTATTAGCTCAGTCCTGGAGCCAGGGGCAGACTGCCTCAAGGCTGTCCCATCTACGTTGCTAGAAAGGAGCAGCAGCCATTACAATCACAAGGGTATTGCCACAGTACCACATGCACATTCCATGCTTCCTGCATCTGGGGCAGCAGGAGCCAGCAGTGGGGAAGGTATGTCTGGAAACCAGAAGAGGTGTCTATATGGCACAACACAGCACTAAGCAGACAGCCAAAAGAGCTCAGGCTCTTATAAACTTAAACAAATACCAGCAGTGGATAACTTCAGAGAGAAATCTCCTATTCTTTTGAAAAAACCCTAGCAACTTGTTTTAATTGTAAAGAAATAATCAGAGGGAATGAGTCTGAGAGAGTTAGTCTATTAATCATTTATTGTGTTATTTTTATATGGTATTGTGCTGCTGCTATGATATGTTAAATATTGCTGCTTGATGTGTGGTCCCTAGGCCCAAGGAGTCCTATAAATTAGATGGATTTTTCTAAAGTTCTCTCAGTGAGAAAAGTTCCAGAAAAAGTGAGAATAGCTCCATATTGTTCTATCTCCTTAGATGCAAAATAACCCCAGTTGACTGTGTATTATCCTAGCTGCACAATATTCTTATGGGAATTGTATCCACAAGAATCCCTTCTTTTTTATGGGGTTTTGAACAGGAGAACTAAATGGCTATTGCGAGATACAGCATCCAAATGACGGGATATTTTCTCAGGTCATTGTAAAGAGATTTAAACCAGAATAAAATTTAACTTTGTCTTTACCAGAGTGAGATGTGAGAAAGCCAACCAATGTTCCTGGCCCAACCTTCTTTATTAATGAGCTGGAGTCAGTGTCAGAATTTTTCCTGTGAAGCATAAAAGGAGGCAAGCCTTCATTCACCCAAATGGGGCAGAAAGAGTGCTCCCAACTTGTGTGCACTCCAGACATGTGATCTGAGGGACCCCAAACCCTGCCACTGCTCACAGAAAGATTTCAAAAGTCTAATTGCTGTAAGTAACCATCTCCAGCCAAAGTCACAAAAGATCCAATGCTTCCTCCTATCCAAGCCAAGGGACCAATTTTGTCCCAATAAAGCTATTCTCCTTGCAAAATTATTATGTCCCTGTCCTGACAGCAGCAAAGGTACACCTGAAGCAGCTGCTGCTAGAGTGGGATGAAAAACAGGTTCGTCATTTGCTGAGAAAGAGAGCTCTCCTCATGCCTTTTTCTCTTTAGTTTTTAACCAGAACAATATCAGATCCAGTGTATTAACAAATAAAATCTGGCTGCACTCAGCACCTCTCAGGAAAGCCCCAAGTTACAGGAAACACCCTTGGAAGGGGTATCATAATTATCAAACATGGTATGAACTGGTAAGACTGGAACTTGCATAAAGATTAACAAAAACCAACTTCTGTATTTAAAAATAAACCTGTTACAGAGTCTGAGAAAGAAAAGACACATGGAATTTTTAGGGTTTTCTGCTCATTAAATTAGTAATACCTGTTTTCTTAAAAAAAGAAACCAAACAAACAAAAAAACAAACAACAAAACCCAAAAAAACAAAACGAAAACAAAAAAACCCCACCACCAACAAAAAACTAAAATAAAATCAGGGCAATCTGAGCTTGCAGTGTTTGTGCCAACTTTCTCTTCATACAATCTGAAGAGCCAGGGTTTGAAGTCGTGCAGTGAAATATAATTTGGTGCAGTAAATTATCAGTATTGAAAATACTATGAGAAATGGCCACTAGAAATAGTATCACAAGGATAGGACATTTCCAATGGCTCTCCCTTTGGTAAGTCTCTCGGTTGATTTATATTGAAAGTTTTGCCTGAAAGTTTTGCCTCTACCAAATAGAGACTGCAAGATTTTGATTACTTTTCAGTAATTCTATGGAAAAATATTAATATGATCCAACTTTCATTGAAGTCAATGGAAAACTCCTATTTGAGGAGCAGGCTTACTGTAAACCCTAAATTCCATTAGTACAATCATTCTTTCGGGGTCTTCAGTCACTGATTCGATGTAACCTTGGACAAAACTTGGCTATTATCCTCTACAGAAGCGTGTCAAGTTTTTATTAGTTTCCAGACGACCATAGTGACTTTTTTTCTAAGGTCACAAAGTGCCTTTCAATCATTTGAACCCATCCAGTGATGCTTGTTAAGGTCTGGACTAGAGAATCCCAACAAAGCAGACTCAGCAGTGCTTCCTCGAAAAGTACATTTTAAAAGAGAAACAAAACGAACAAAACAGCAGAACAACCAGCCAGGTTTATGTGAAGGCATGATCCTGATTGAAGGGTTGTTACAACATTAAACTAAACTGATATTATGGCTTGTGAATACGGCAGAATTGGCAGGATACTTGCCAGCTCCATCGAGACATTGCACAGCCCCATCAGTCACGGCATTCCCACTAATGTTTCCTGCCTCTCCACAGGGCTTCATGCACTACATGCAAGGCAGATGCACAGGCTGGCTTGGTGCTGGCAGTAAGCAGGGCTTGACACACATTTTAACTTAAAGCATGACTCCTGGGGCAGGCAGAACATATGGCTTCCCAAGACAGGTTACATCTCTCAACTCAGAGCATGGGTGGAGCAAGTTCCGGTCTAGCTGCAGTAATTAGGCTGCAGGGCCAAGCCCAAGCAGGTGTGAGGATTAAGGCTGTCTGAGCTTTTGCTTGCATGTAAATGCTGCCTTACTTAGTCAGCTAAAAGAAGGGACTGTTGGAAAGCTGGCTACCTGCTCAGGTCTGCTTAGATGTCTTGAGGTGGCTGTATTTGATGCTGGATGGTGAAAAAAGTTAATTACCACCTAGAGTCAAAGTTGTTAAAGACTTACTTCAGTCCTCCTTCCTCTGCCACCCATGTGCTCCTCACACCTGGAGGTGAACAAAGAATGAAATGTAATTTCTAATTTGTGCTACAAATATGCCTCTCCTCTCACGCAAAATGTTGAGTCTTCTTTCATTAGAGCCCTTTGGGAGCTAGAGGCTTCACCTATAGCAGGAAAATCAAAAATTCCGGGGAATACTCTGGATACCACAAATCCGCCAGTGCTGCTGTTGCATTGCTGGAATGGTCCTTGACATGGATACAGGCAGGTACAAGTAACATTTTCCCAAGCCATTCCCAGGTCAGAGACACCAAAGATCAGGAGCCACTCTCAGTTTGAGGTTTGCATACAGACTTGCTGTTCTGAAGACTAGGACAGGTCAGTGGCATGGACAAAACCCTGTTGTGCCAGCTGGTATCAGAGAGCAGTGCCAGACCTGTTGAGTTGTTGTTACTGATGTAGCCACCACATCCACATGAAGCAAGAGAGTTGTTTTTATAACTGTATTATTGTGCAGAAGGGAAATTAATTTGGAAAATGGAGGTGTTTACCAAGGTGTTTACCTTTGGCATTGCAATTACAGTAGCATCTCAAGTGAAAAGTGATGTTTGGCTCTCTCCCCTCCAGCTCCCCAAGATTCCAGTTTTCATGCAGTCGAGGGAGAGAAACCTGCTTTAGGATTGTCTGAGCATGGCTACAACTGCCTTGGGCAATATGAAACAGAAGAACGGCAATAAATCTAAGGGAACCTGAACTCAGACATTTTAAGACCTTCTTTCTTCACCGCTGGTACTCAGTGTACAGTGCCAACCACCCAAGACCTTGAATTCTCAGAGAAGCCCCACATCTGCAGGTTTTATTGGCTTCAGCTGGCTTTGTGAAAACCAGATTTCAATGTACTATGTGGAATTCCTGGAAAATAATGAAGAAAATATTAGCAGCTACTTTCAGAAATTTGGGGGAAGATTTCTATGCAGCCTCCCACAGGGACTTTATGACAGAAGCAGAGACAGAAGCGACACCTACCAGATCACTGCCAATTACCTTAACCACAAGACTATTCCGCTTCTTCCTGCTTTGTACGTGACATAGGCCTGCTTCATTCTCTAGCCATCACAGATACATTGGAAGAATCAGAAGTCCTGTGGAAAAATGGAGTAAGATGAAATAAATAGAGTCACATCATGTACGTACTAAAGGTCAGACAGTGAAAGATTTGTACACAATGTGTCAGCTTTGTCCAGCCTAGAGGAAAAGCAATGTTTAGGTTATACTTAAATAACATGGACTAATTCATGTCAAGACTATATGTCCTACATCCACATTTTAAAAAAAGAAAAATGGGAAGATTTTCAGTCCAGCTCACTTAGCTCATATTAACCACCTTTCTAATCTGGGCAAGACTGTTCCCTGAAAAGTATGTGATGAACAATTCTCTGCCTCTTGATGCATGACCCACTCTCAATTTAATGCAAATAAAAATATGCAATGTTAGAATACAGTATTAGTACTGCTTCAGCAGAGCATGGTTGTCAGTTTTCCAGTTGCACTCATATTCATGGGTGTGTTGATGGAAATGGAGGTATTAATGCTACAGACAATGAAAAAGGGAAAATAGTAGCAAATTAAAGTAAACAGGGATTATGGAATTTGCTTTGACCTCAGTTTCACCCAGAGAAAAAAGAATGATGCCTATGCAGTCATCAGAGTTGCTTCAGTTATGGAAGACCAGTGTCACCAAAAGGCTCTATTGAAAATAAGTCACTGCCCCTAGGTAAGGGCACCTTCTCCACAACATCGTACCTGAAATGAAATCTGAGTCCATCCACTCAGCAGCTTAAACTGCCTATAATTCAGCATATGGGCGTTGGTCAGCATGGGCCTGCCCACGGCCTTAGGGTCAGTTCTGCCCAAAGGACATTTTCTCCACAGCACTGCCTGTTTCAAGAGGGACACCCGGTTGAGAGCCTATGAACAGGGGTATTCCTGCCACTGCAGTGCTCAGCCAGGTCCTCAGTGCCCATGCTGGTGAGAAAGAGCTGAGTTATAGCAACATGATTCAGAAAGGATCCCAAAACTGGCTTCTGGGCCCTGTGGTTGACTAGTCTGAGCCAGTTTTGGTCACCCAACAGCTGTAAGAACCCCTACTTCCCCTAACCTACCAACCAGAGCTGCAAGATCCTGGAGACAACCCTGTCCCACCTCCTGCCTTCCCTCACACTATTGGGTCCTTAACTCTGCATTGGAGCTGCCTGGGTAGGAGCCCTGGTTTACCCCAGCTGAGCTCTGCAATTCTGCTGTTTACGAGATACAGGTATGAAAAGCAAATCTGAGATCCCATTAGCCCACCTGTAAAACCTGCAGCTGCTAAAAGTGCTCCAGAAACTCAGCACCTGCACCCCAGTAGCTGACAGGTTGCCATACCAATACTGAGGCAAGAGTTAAATAGCTCAGAGGAGCTGGATATTCTTGCTCCTGGAGACTCTGTGCTGAGCTGTCACCCCTGGCCAGGTAGGCATGATGTTTTGCCATCCCTTGCTGTGCCAAGAGCACACAGGAGCTTTGACTTTGACTTTGACTTTCTTTTTAAAAACAAACAAAGGTGAAAAGCATTTTACTTTACCAAATTGCCTCCACACTGGAGCTGGGATCTTAGCTAGATCCCTTTCCACAAGCCCTTTCCCAAAAACGCACGTGCAGCTGAGGACCAAAGCGTCACTTGTGCACATGCACACATCACCCGAGATACACACATGTCACGTGTGTCAGTGGCCTGCTAAGTCTGCACAACAGTGCCTGAGAGCCAAACTGTTCACACCAGAAGTGATTTCACTGAATGTGGCTTCAGCTGCTCTGCAGGGTAGACAACACAACCCTCCAGATCAGGCCCCCTCTGGGGCACTACTTTAGCATCCTAGATAGGCTGGAGTTTGCAACATTTCCTAAAGTAAATACAAGGAGCATCATCTTCTTTCAAGATCCTGCTTAGTTTCCTATCATATTTTGCATGAACAATGTGAAAAATTTGGAAAAAACGCTGTTTCAGACTGATTTGTCAACCACCCAAAGTTCAAAGCTATAGTTATCTCGTGTATTAAAATGTTCTGTTGTTCCCTAAGGAAGAATTTTTCATTTCTGATAGGGCTCGTGTCATATAAAAATTGCCAGTGAGGGTAAGCCTTTGAAAAATTATGTTTTATTCATTAATTATTTTCTTTCATAACCTCTCTAAAGAAAATCAAAGGGTGAAAAACTATGTTATGAAACTGCAACTTTACTCTCTCTACTAGAAGTAAAAATGTTGTTATGCAGCACATTTCTTTACTACCCTAAACCAGTCTTTATCTTGGAGGAAACTAAATCACTCATGGAAGATATTGGGTCTCAAAACGGTTTTTTTCCAAAAGTATTTTCCTTATTTATCTAATTAAAGAATCATGTGTATGGTAATGCCTACCCCACGATTCACATTAAGTCAGTTTTAAAATAATTTGCCATTTACATATGTTTTCACTAGATTGAAAATTAAAAACCCACATTTTATGTAATTCCAGAAATAAACAATAGAAAAAGTCATATATATCTCCCGGGTTTAGTTCAGCAGGCCTGCACTAGATCCTTGTGCCTCAGAAAGTGATATGTTTTCAATGGTGAAGGGTTAAAAGAGGATACCAAACTATCTTCTGGAAATCATTAACTTACAAAGCCCCAAGAAGATAAAAGTTTCCATTTTCTAAAATGTAAATCTAAAACATATTCATTAGTATTGCAAAACAAACATGCAAATCTTCACCACTTGAAAAGCTCAGCTAAATATGTACAAGGGCAATACCCAAAAATACATCTGGTCCTCGGTTAGAAAACTTGCCTTTTTGGTTTTATCTAAAGAGCTTGTCTGTCTTCCATGGTTGGCTCCTTGGATTATTGCAATTCATAATAAGCCTTTTAGCTAAGGATGAAATAAACAAAGATAAAGTCTACGTCTTAGTTTTAAATGGTCCAGATGGGATGATTTTTCCATATGTTTAGCACACCAAATGTTTATTAATCATTGCTAGCAGAACTCAGAAAATTGCAACAGCTTATTAAAGAGGGAAGGGTATAAAATTTACAATTTCTATGAATTTTGCCCACCTTCTTAATCCTCCATGAACATGGGGCATAATTTTGCACTAACTCAGGATCTGTGTGTATGTGAGCACTTCTGTGTGCGTGTGTGTGTGCGTGCAGTCGTTACAAGGCAGGGAATTTCAGTTAACTGATCAAGAGAAGGTTTTGTGCCCTAATTTGGATACAATATCAGTCATGAGGAATGTGTTACATCATAACAATGACAGTGTGGGTAAAACTGGCAGTACTTGACTCGTTCCTCATCAGAGTGATTTACTCCGTGTCTGGCAATCTGTTTTTCACATGATATTTGTTTCCCATAAACAGTTTCAACATGGGAGAGTATGGTGTCAAGATAACACTCATATCATCAGTCATTGCAGAACATCTACGTGGGCTGCCAAGAAAATGAGACTCTTTTATCTCTAGCTCCTCTAAGTGCTTGTGTTTTAGTGATTGTTTCTCATAAAGGTGCATGATTGTTTTCTGAAACCTGACCATCAGCAGCTCCATTATGTTGTCACCTCAACCTGAGCTGAAGTCTATCAAGGAAGCAGGGCTGCCAGGAGGAACAGGGTTGTGGAGAGACCCTTCCAGAGGCGCTGGGAAAACAGTGCTTCGAAAGTAGCACAATAGAGAGACTGGGAGTTAAACCACAGACAAACACTGCACAATCTGTGAGAGGTGCGTTGCACCACACTGGTTTTCTGTGACCTTTCAAATCAAAGGCTTTTGGTATTAGTCAGATAGGATGTGAAATTTTCCATCGCACTATGTGTGTATTCCTTGTACTTAAAAACATTCTACATTTGAAAGAAGCAGGACGAACAAAGCTTCAAATAGCAAGGAGGCAGCTAACAACTGAATCTCAAGGCATGTTTTGATGGAATGTAGCCATGACTTGAAATAAAAACAACAGGAAATAAGAACACAGTCTTATCATTTTAATGTCATAACTTACCATTTTATTCAAGATAACTTAAAGGACCTTTGGGGTAGATTTATCTCACCCAAACAGAACAGACTTATAGCTAAATGAAGAGGATTCGATGTGTCTTTCTGATTTGAAAGAAAGGTGTTTTGAGTCCTGCACAAAAAATTCCCCCAAAACCAGAGAGGTCAGTAGTCTCTACACCTGATGTACACACATTTTTTCATAACAGTTAGCCTGCCCAAGTCTCTGCTTCTGACTTAACAAAGGGAACTGGTGACTAAAAATGATACTTCAGTGCTTCTGAAAACACTACCCCTTGTGGACTGCACAGCCATAGTGTCTCGAGGCAGGAGATGATCTGAGTCACCTCACATCCCTTCCAGCCCTTTTTCCCTAAGATGCTGCGAGTTCCTCTGGACCTCTCTGGAGCAGTAAGGGAGCTTGGCCGGCACGTCATTTATAAAAAGGAATAAGCCTTTAAAGCATCCAGTCATGTCCTGGCACCTGCAGAAGAACTAGCTGGATAAGAACCTCTAAGTGGATCTTAATCTTGGCAAGGGAAAAAATAAACCTTTGGACAAAATCAGTGCAACTCTGGTATGAAATCTCAACCCCATATGCCAGATGAAACAGAAAGTGCTCAGGACGGCCTATTCAGAAGTGTCTGCTCAGGCTCGAGGAAACCGGCAGCTGCAGTTGTCCAAAAGAGAAGCTTTTGGCTTGGCTTCTGATTAATTTCTATAGCCTTCTACTTCTGGGGCTTAGAAATATCTTGGCATCTTCTGGCTCCTCAATGTCCAAGAAGAACAAGACTCAATTTCCTATCCCAAAACATAGAACTGCTGATGCAAAAGTCAAGAAAAAATTACTATCATCTCTGGCACTGAAGCCAGGGATGAAATTCCTGTCAGCAAACTACAGTATGGCCCAGATCAAGGTTTCATCAAGGCTACTCTGTAACTATAGTGTATAAATTATTACATATAAAAACCACAGTCTGCTTGCGAAGCTCAGGGCCCTTTGACATGCACAGCCCATCCACACTGGCCCCAAACAGTTCAGCACTGTGCTGGGTGCCCCCAGCTGAGATGCAGCACCCAAAGGCAGCACCACAAAGGATGCAAGCAGAAGAGTCTGAGAGCTCCTCCTCAGGCCTGGCCGCTGCAGCTGGCTGTGTCTGGTGCAGTGCTTGGTCATTTTGCAGACCTGCCACCTTTGCCAGTCACTTCCCTGTTTCCATCTCCTGGGGCAGAGCTGGGCTGGGATACAAGGTCAGCACTGTGCTGCTCCCATAGTCCTTCTATTCTACCTTCACATCGTTTCTTACCCTACAACGTCCCCACCCACCCTCTCATTCATTTCAAGAGTTGTCCTAACTCTACCCACATTCCAGTTGCTTGTCCCCCCACTGCTCCCAAAAGCTTTGGATCTCTACCTTCCTTTCTGCACCCCATCACTTTCCAGCCCAGCTCTCACACCAGTCCCTTCATCCAGTGTCCCCATTCCTGTCCACAAGGATCATCATTGCTCCACACGGTGTTAGGGGCTGGCTGTTTTCAATACTTCCCTCCCATATTACCTCAGTGCCAGCAAAGGCATTGAGTGAAAGCCCAAGGGTCACAATCTCCACATTTCAAGCTCTGAATATCACAGTAGCCTCTGGAGATAAGAGAAGTAATTGCTTGGAAAGTCCTACTCCATCCAGGAATGGAATATGCCCAATACTTAATTCACATAGTGAAACAATCCTAGTTTGAAATTTCATTATAATCTACTAGGCCAAGTGCAACAACGTTTGCAATGAAGCCAAGTTTCAAGTGAAACTGGACCAATTTACCATCTGGGGTGGAAAACTTCATTCTTCCTGCTAAGTTTTGCTCTGCATCATGGGATTCATCAGAAGCCAAAACAGAAGGTAAACTCATATGATAGAGACCCTCCTCAGCTGAAATAGAAGAAAAATTCGCATGTTCCTGTGCAGATTATCTATAGTTCAATGTCTCTCTTCCTTTTCAGAATTTTTTTTTTGCAGGTGAAGACAGAACAGGCACAATGTATTAATTCTTATGTATGTTACGAGGGACTCAAACATAGGATGCAGTAAACTGGCCACTGAATAACATATGTGAGCACAATTTGCATTAATAAGAGCAAAATGTTACAAAGGAACAGAATACCCAATCATTTGGGGATTTTGTCATTCCTTCCTGTGATTCTCTATAACAGCATGTTACAATTATTTGTCAAGACCTCCTAATTTTTCCCAGAGACAAAACCTCTGAGCCTCAGGCAAGCCTTGGCATTGCAGGCAGCCCAGAGATCCAACAAGATTTTGTACATAGTTACTTCCCTATAATTTCACCTGAAAGACAGTGGAAAACTCACCACTGCTCAGAGTGGGCTGTGAAAAACAAAAATTTTGGAGGAGTTGGAGAACCACCTTCCCCTCCATGCACTGATCCTAAACTAAAAGAGCTGTTTCAAGTGAAAGATGAAGATCTCCAACTGTTTCTGGTGAACAGCTATCTCAAACTCGTGATTTTGTAAGGCCCATTTCCAGTCTCTGTTACGTAGTGTTACTGTCAGCCTGAGTACTTAAAAATCTGCTCCAGTGAGGGCTCACCAAAATCACAATATAAAAGCCCTGCACTTTTAGTTCATTTTATGTGCCTATTGATTTACAGCACTGCAAGTGTGGTACTTTCTGTTCACATTCCCAAGCTTTTCTCCACATGCAGGCGCTGGGATGAGCCCCGTAGCACAGGACTCCAGAAGAGGAGAGGCCCAGATGTTGGGACTGTATCATAGGACTTGTTGACACAACAAACCTCATCTCTGCTGTCCCCAGTTCCTGATTATTATGTATTGTATATAATATAGATATATTATATATTACATAGATACATATTATTTCCACTGATGGTATACTCCCTGTCCTGGATGCAATTAATTTCACTGCAAAAAGAGCTCCCTGGCTATCAAAAATCTTATACTTGTTCAGAAGATCTGGTTTCTCAGGTTCTGTGTGCGAGTCTCTTTTTCCTAACCTCAGCTAAGATACTAATATTTTCATGAGCTGGGCTCTGTCCCTTCTGATGGCCACTTTAATGGCAATGTTCTGACCATATATGTGAACTTGGCAGAGCGTACTGTAGATTTTGGCCAAAAAAAAAGTAGAAAAACAGAAAGGAGGAAAGGAGAGAAGCAGTTTCTTTTTTTGGGTTGGTTTGTTTTTTTATTTCAGAAGCTGCCTTGTCCACTTACCTGGCTTCATGTCCTGTCCTCTAGCCAAAAGTTTTCAAACTCATACCTTATCCCCTTCCCAGCAGACAGCCCACCCAGCAGATTAAAGGCTGGCTGGCACAGGGAGCCGTCCTGACATTGCCCTCTTTTGGAAAGTGATGCCTGAGTCTAGGGGTTAAGGCATCCCCTTGGGCTTGGGGAGACACAGGTATTATCCCCTGGCCCAAGATACTGCTATGTGGATGACATGAGAATTGCCAAATCTGCCTTTTCATCCTGTATTTTCAACGCTTCAAAGAACAAACGTTCTCAGATTAAGACCTGGGCTGCACAGAGAAGCAAAACCAGCTCTGGTCGAGCTCACTTGAGCCACGCTATTTTCCATGTGTTGAAGTGTTAGTTTTTAATCAAGCACTAGGACTTATTCCCACACTGGGAGTGATTTTGCATATCCAAACGATACTCCTTCTGCCTCAGACTCACAACATACAAAAAAATGTATCACTGAAACAGAAGAGTGACTAATACGGGGATGTAAGTAATTTGTGTGCAAATAGCATGCAAAGAGCAGGACTGAGACTGTGTCTGAAGCCAAGTGTTCCATAAGTCAAGTCATACGGAGTGGGAAGTGATAAAGGGTGTGACCCATGAGAGAAAAGTCTAAACTAATTAGGAAGATCTCCTGCTGAATGATATATGGAAGACTTGACATTTGAAAAGGGGAATGATCTGTTTCAAGCATCACTACCGTGCAAGGGTGCTCACAGCCTGTTTGCTCGAAATATACTTTTTGAAATACTCATTCCGGATCAGTCTCTGCTTTGATCATTTTTACAGAAACACCCTTTTGCTTTATATCAAATTTGGAAATTGACAGCCTTGGCCTTCATTTCCTGGTATGAGTCTCCTGACACCAGACTTCATCATGGCAACACCCCTTAATCTCAATGCTCCTGGGACTGTGACTAATGAAACAGAGGAGAGTAATAGGTTTTTAGGCCAAATAAATTATTAAGATTGCCTACCCTGACGTCCTCTGTGCTGCATGCCACAGAGTCCCAAGAAGAGACTGAGTCCAGCACAAGAAAGTCTCTTTAGAAAGGAAACGTGAGCAGTGAGTCTCCATGAGAGAGCTGCTCCAGTGTCTGGCCACGGAAACACTGGCGGAGCTCCCTGCCCTCCAGCAGTGCTCGGTGGGCAGGAAGAGGGAGTGGCTGCAAAGAGCAACAGCAAAGCAGGAGCGTAGCTGGATGACACACACATGTTGGTGAATATCAGGTTGTTTCGGATGCTGTTGTTTTCAGAGGTTGAGGCTCCATAGGGCAGATGCCTTCCAAATGGAAACAGCAACGTCAGAAGTGCACCTCAGGTACTGCAAATCTGTGACCCTTGAAAACTACAAATGGTGTTCAAAGTTCACAGTGCTTCTGTGCCAGAAATTACACAAGAAAAAAACCTAGGCTCCTCCCCATTAAGGGGAAGACTCTTCCTTGCTTACATTAATCCAAGCCACAAGATGATATTTTCATTCATGAATCTTTAGAAAGGGTTTAAGGAGACAAATCTTAAAGAGAGAATAACAAGTTACTCATGCCAGGGTGGCTCTCAGCACTTATGTTCCAAAAATATTGCACAACTTTTCTCACTATTAGTATGTTTCTAGAAGCGGTGGATTTCATGCATGAAAAGTGATATGGAAGTATGAAACCTTACTCTCAGATGTGATGCTTGCAGTCATATCTGATCCTTCTGCTGAGCGCAGCTGAGCTGAGCTGCTCTTGGCACTGATGAGAGGTTGGACCTTTGGAGGCAGATGAGGATCTGCTTCTGACACTGTCTCCAGTGACTCCAGTTGCTGCACATTGTGCTCAGCAGGATACAAAACAGGGTGCTGTAGGTGAACTAGACTGTGGTCTTTCCCAAAGAGACCCAATCTGGATTTCAAGAAACCACCACAACCACCACCACCATCATCATTTACCTTATTAAAAAAAAAAAAAAAGTAAATACAAAAGACTGCTCAAAACCCCAGTCATTACCAGAATAGAAGCATAATCTTTAAAATTGCAGATATGTACATAATTTCACAGACTTGATTATAGCTTTCTGTGTTTGCCTGGCTACAGATCTGAAAACTTTGGGAGACCTTGGGCACTCAGATTGCTTTTTTTTAATCAGATCACCGAGTTAAGTGTGTACATATAATGTCCTTGGAGCCTAAGTTTAGTGACCTATTTTTGAAGGTCTTCTGTTTGCACCCAAGCAAAATTACCAACAGTGTAACACAAAGGGCTCTTCTATCTGGACTAAACACAGAGAAAAACTTGAATTCTCATCATAGGTACTCAGAGGCATTTAATCTCCAAGCCATGCAGCTGTAAAAGATGCCACTCTAAATTCAGAACTGCAGATGTTTCCTTCATTTCATTACTAATCAGCTAATGGCATGTTATGTTGAGTGACTGCTGTAAGTCTCTCCTCCTCAGTATGGCACCCACCATCCCTTTACCTTCAGCTATCAGCAGCCTCAGAGCATCTTAAGGCAAGGCAGGATTTCCACACACTGTCTTTGGATAAAAGCTTCTCCCCAGTGAAGAAGAGAACCCCAGGGGATTTCAGCATCCTGGGCAGCTCATTACACAAGCTTCCCTCAGCCCTCTCCAGTCTTCTCTACCCTGCCTTTGCCAGCAAGGACCTGGCAGCAGATCCAGAGGGCTGCTGTGAAGTGAGCAGAGGCAGCATCCGCCGCCTCCCCGACTGCACAAGGTCCAGGGGTCCATGGACTATTCCTGCTTAATCCTCACTGATGGGGGAAGAACAATTTGAGTGCATAGTAAACCATTTGTTTAATTCCTCTTAGGTGCATGGTGCATTCTAATGAATAAAATATTGGATTACCTCATATAAACAAAGTTTAACACGATCATGAATCGAGGCCTGAGAGTGCTCTCTGCAAGCTCTGAAATTGCCTTTGGGAAACTGGCAATGTTTGGCATTTCCTGACTGTATATATTTTATGGAGTATATTATTCACAAACATAAAATGTGCATTAAATAAAGGTAAAACTGTGTCCAAAGCAGTGGGGTCATTAAAGATCCCATGGCACTTTATACTTATTGTGGGTGTTAGCCCTGGTCTTCTGGCCAAAATCAATTTGGCAATTACAGGCTGTTTGCCTAAATTCCCAAGCAGTTTCAGTCAGATGCCATATTCCTTGCTTCCTCCTGAGACTATTGAGTAGCAGCATTGTGTGCTGCTCAACAGTTTCTGTGTTTCATCTTTTAAATGGCTATAGTGGCCATGTCAGAAACGGGAAAAGCTAGAAAAAGTAAGCGGACACTTGGAAGGTTTTATTTGTCTTGGGAGGATCTTTGTCGGGATGGTTTTTTGGGTTTTTTTGCTATTTTGGTTTGGGTTTTTTCTTTTTTGGTTGGTTGTTGGTTTGGGGTTTGGGGGGGGATGGTTTGGTTTTGGGGTTTGTTTTTTGTTTGGGTGGGTTTTGTTTTGTTTTGTTTTCATAATTGTTATTTATTTCATTTAAAAGTAAAACTGAAGAGAATTGAGACATCCCCAAAAATAAGGATCCAGCTAATCTGCAGCCACATTGGAAAAATATCATTACAAAATGTTCTTCAGCCCTGACCCAGTTACAACCTGAATTTAATTTGCTGCCTACATTGCCCATGGCTGTAATGCATCTCAGGAGCACATCATTCACATGATAGGGTCCGGTCCAACACCCATTCCTTTCTGTGCAAGTCAGACTGCTGCTGCTAATAAGGATGGCATAATTCTCTCCTCATCGTTATGGCTGCAATCGTGTGCCAGAGGTTACATGTTCCCTTCAGGCACATGCTTTTAAAGAAAAGGTTTATTGTGCACTTTGGTGGAATCTGGAGCTGAAGCACAGAAGCCATATGTCAGGGGCTAGCTGTTTTTATATGGAGGCTTGCCATAGTTACAGCTGTAGGTAATTATTACAAATAATAATGACTAACATTTATGTAACAGCTTTCTCCGAGCATCTCGAATCACTCAGTAAGCCTTATATATTGATTACAAATCCTGAGCCAAGTTCTACTTTCATTCGTATGCGCACAACGTCGATGGTAATCTCCACTGGGATTAACAGACATGGCCAAGGGCAGAAGTTAGTCCTGTGCATGCATGTGTGTACATGTGCAACCTATATCCACACACTTAGGTGGGGATATAGAGATTGGTTCACTTGCTGACTGAAAACTGGAGCCATGATACAATCTGAGCAACGTTCGGCAACAGCAAAAGCAAGTTGGGATTAATAAATATTTCCACAGAACAGTTTTCTTTGGAAAATTAGGCTTTGTTTTAATAAAAAAAATTTCATTTGGGCAAATAAACCAATCTCCAAAGAAATCAGAAAGAAAGGAGTTGGTCTCTGTTCTTGTTTTTTTTTCTGAAAAACTAAATATCTTCAGCATATCAAAACAAGATATTTGTATATTACCAGAGTAAAATATATTTTCCACAATGAAAATAAAATACTGTGACATGTCTTAATGATTTCTTTTTTTTTTCCCCTTGATGAACGATCTGTGAGAAAACAAAGAACTAACTTTCTCGTTGACAACAAAAAACAAATCTGGGGGAGTCAAATTTCCCGTGAAAAAAAATTCTGTTTTCCAACTAGAACTCCTCAGCAAAAAGATCAGAACAAAGATAATGAGCCTGAAGCCTTTGTTCTCTGATGTTTACATAACCCAGAAGTGGACAGAGGAGCCTTTGCATCATCTTTTAATTTTCCACTTCCTTTGAGTTTGGTTTAGCAAAAGTTTGCACCTGCAGGTTGTTCTAATACTTGCATGTTAGTAAAAGAGAATTGTTTTCAAATGAAGCTCTTATATAGGAGAATTTTGGATGAGTAGAGCATAATCACCATAATTATGAGTTAATCAAGAAGCTGAAATACGCAATCCATCTCCTGAGAAAAGTTCAGCAATGAAAATTTTCTCTAGCCTTGTAAGAGGCCTCCAGTTCCAGGCTAACCCAGGAAGACGAGAGTCAGGATGTGAATTTATGACACTGTTTCCTACCACACGTGTTTTTTGAGATTTTCAATACATGTATTGAGCAGGCACAAGACTGCTTATCCAACAGAAAGAAAAAGATGAGTGACATGGCAGCTGACAAATGTAACAAGTCTCAAGATTCTGGGCAGCTTCAGGAACCATAATCAAAGAACACAAATCAGTGAGACAAAAAATGCAAAGTATTTACTCTGATGCAATGATAAGAACACTCAGATTCTGCAGCAACAGTCGCCTTCTACAATACCCATTAAAATGAACAGCACTGAAGTATTTATTTTAGAAATTAAAAAACACTCGAGTGAATTATTCATCTCTTTCTCTGACTTTAGAGGAGACAGTATGGTACAGCACAGCTTGTTGTAATACACAGCAGCATTTTGATCTGCAGATTTAAAGAATTTCAGATTGCTTAGAGATACATGAGGCTCCGTGGTGGTATGTAACATAATTTCTCACACAGTCTAACCACTGGAACAACTCTTGCCTTAGAGGAGGTAAGTGGTAATGTGAAACATGTTGTTTCCTATTGTGAAGTTTTAAAGAAATACATTATATGCAAATAATTAGACTTTTTCCTTCATTAATATTCTAGTTAAATATATGCTACAAACAGGCAGCTCTGGGACAGCTCAGACAGCTTGGCTGATACATAATAAAAAAAAGGGCCCTTGCTAAATCATCCATTGAAGTTTCTCATAAGAATAATTCCACTGATTTCAGAAGAATTTCTCTTTATTTACTGAGGTACATCTGACAAGAGAATCAGGCTCAAAGTAATTCTATTGACAGTTTGAAAAAGCTCACTCTATTCTCCACAGAGAAACATAATACTTGAGATTTCCATTTAAAAAATATGTGTTTTGATGAAATACAAAAGCATATGCTTTAACAAGCTGCTGCACCATTTTCAATCAGCACAAAAGCACAGATCACATTTTAGAGAGGTATTGTGAAATATTTTTAATGAAACTTGCATAAAAGTTCACCCTCTGAGAAAACTCAGTCTACCAGACTAATACATCAATAGAAAAGAAAATGAAATATGAAAACAAACTCTGGTTAGATGACGATAGGAAATGTTAGCTAGCCTAGAGGAATGGAAGGGCTTGGAATTTAATGCAAAATTTAACTCTTCTTTTGACAATTATCAATGCTTCTTTGGTTGCAAACTGTACAGATATATTTGTTGAGGAGTTAGATGTAAAATAAATTATTCTGGGAAAGCTCTCACATCTTTGTCAGGCTTGAAAAATCAGGTCAGCTATTAAGGACTATAAACATAGGTCTGTCTCCATTTTGGATTTTTTTCCTATTATCCTTGTACTCGAATCATCCATATAAAAGTGTATCTTCTTCCTGTAGTCTCTTTATGCATTTCTTTTCTGACTGTTTAAGTCACATAATGCAGCATTTTTGCTTCTCCAGCCAATGCCTTGTCTGTCCTTGTGAAGGAAGGAGATATCCCAGGAGATTTATTCTATCTTGTCTGCATTTGAATCTCGATTTAAAAAGCAATCTCTCATAAGAAGACATGAACTGGGACCAGTGCAGAGGGCTCGGACCTTGTACTGACCACATGCAAGGGCAGGTCAGGGGCTGATCCTGCCAAGGATCTGCAGTGGGATATGTTGTAGGATTGGGCTGAGCCCCTTTGCTTTTACAGCGCTACCAGCACGCACTTGGCAAAGTCCTTCATCCTGAAGATCCTGTTTCCCAGATGTGAAATGTGAATAGATCTTCTACTATTATTAGCCTAGGCCTCTTCTATCAGTTTTGATATAAAATATTCAGGAATTTATTCTTATTGGGTGTCTGAGCTGCACCCCACACAATGAAGCCCCCCAGTCTCCAGTTGTGCCTCTTTTAATGCAAATAAACTATAGTGATAAATATGTCTCTCAAGGAACAAGTTTCCCTGAGTCACTGGAGTTCAGAGCAGCCCCCTTAGGCATATTCACCCTTTCATGCTTAGCATTTAAAACTCATTTTACGAGCTGGTTATATGTTTATAATGTTTAATCTTTGCCTAATACTTTTTATGGGGTCCTTGTGGATGAAGGGTACACTTTGAGGGAAGTCAGGTTATGTGAAAACTGCTTACAACAAGAGCTGGAAGGAATGGTTAGCTTAGAATTGAGGAATAATCCTGTAGGTCCTTAACATAAGAACTTGAAAATGAGGAAATTATGGCTCTTTTCTGTTATTCTGCAATTTTTTCCCAGCTTCTCTTTTGGGTCATGAATGTTTCCCGATAGCCAAGGTAGATATTCTAATGACTGGATGGCCCATGCACTTATTATATTGTCTCATGATAAAACCAACATTAACTTGCCTTCTCAAAGCCTTAACTGACTGCAGTGAGGATATTCAACCTTTAAAACTTCCACTGACTGTTGCTGGAGGCACCCACACAGGAGGCTGACCTTTAATCCTATCGCACCACTTCAAGGTAACTCTGCTCACTGCTCTTTGCAGTGGCTGGCTCTCATGGGAAGTGTCTCTATAATACCTGCTAGCTATGAAATGTTATTCTTTTTAACTCAATAGAAATAAATTTGTGCTTTCTGCAGGGTGTGGGGGAAGTTTTGGGGCTGTCAGTGCCTAGTGATGACCTATGGGAGCATCATTCCGCTCCTCTGCAAAAATGTCTTTCTACATCTCCTCCTTCATCCCGTCCTTTCTGGACCTCCTCTGAGCTTGTGATAGAAGGAGCTCTCCAAGGAAAAAAGCAAAGCTCAACTCCAAGCAAAAATGGAAAACTGATGATTTCAAGAGACTTTGGGTCATGGTCTCCGCACTCCTCTTGCCTTTACTTCTGTGTACTGGTAGAAACATCTGTTCCCACATGCTGGATGACTTGCAGTAGGTGCACCCATGAACACCCTCTATATCCACCTTCACAGAAAAAGTCTCTTGCTGCTTTCTACACCCACACAAGCTTCTTGCTACATTGTCTCTTCACAGAGTGTTGTAAACACCAGCAATCCCATGTGATAAAGGGGCTCTGCCAACCCACTGAAGACTCAGGGCTAACAGAATGGAGCCCTGTAAAATTTGCCTTCTCAGAGCACTCCAAAACATCCACAAATCTATCATCACAACCCAGGGATACCTTGGCATTAGCCAGGGCTGACACTGAGCTGGCACTCCCAGACAGTTCCCTCACACAGAGGGAGTACCAAGGCATTAGGCCATGTGAACCCTGATCTGTCGTGCACTGGGCCTCGCTGCTCACACTGCTCATTCAGGTGATTGTATGAACACTGCAAGACCCTCTACTTTGTTCTCCCCTAGTGCAGACCACTAACATAAAAAAGTTGTATTTTCAGAAAAATATACTGAAGCAGGCTCTCTTTTATGAAAAACAGCTCATTATTTCAAACAGTTCCTTTGCAGAGCAGGTGCCTCTGCCTCTTCGAGTATCAAGCTCAGCTAATGTTTTGATTGCAAATAAACATCTGCCTTGCTTTTAACTCACTTACATTGGCAGTTCCCTGTAGCCATTTGCAGCACAATGTGGTGTGAAATCATCCATGTGAACTGGAAATCATAGCTGTTACTCTTGTCGCTCTCAGTCAACACTACAGGCTTTTACCTCACATCAAGTGACACCAGTAATGGACAAAAGCTTGATGTACTGGTATTTATCGAATACAGCAGCAGAGCAGGAAGGCCCTGAATACTCATTCAAGATGTCAACCTGAGCAAAAATAAAAAAAGAATTATTTGGATGATGATTCAGATCAAAGGCTCCAAAAAACACAGAGATTATTTACACTGTAGAAAAACCTTTTTTGGCTTGCATAGTATTTTTAAGCAATTTTCCTTGTACTGTAGTCACAGGGTTGCAATGGATAGTAATTATTTCAGTCTTTAATACAGACTTCAGCCCCCCTCCTTTCCTCCCTCAGAAAAGAAAAAGTCATAGGTAGTAATTTTCCTTCACTGGCCAACACATGGCTGTGTGTGAAGAATACTCTGGATATCCAGCACGATGTAGGCTTTGATGGATGGAAATAAAAGATCATTCTCTGCAAGCTGGAGCTGAAATGTTAGCCTTTGAGAGCAAAGGTTATTTTATCAGGAAATAAATCAGAGCCCTCTTTCATTACTGGTTTTTTCCGTGCTCATCTCAGTGATGACTAGGGTGTGTGTTCAGACCACAGGAATCTGAAGAACCACCCAGTCGCTTCATCAGTCCTAGAAGACGACAGGACCCAGAGCCAAAGCAGCACCATTCTGGATCCCGGGTTTTTTTTTAATCATCCTTTTCTTTTTTTTTCATTTGGTCTTATTTCTGTTTGTTTGTTTGGATGTTTTCATTTATAGGCTGGTGGTTACAGTTCATTCCACGGACTCTGAGCCAAGAGACGCTGGGTTTTTCTACCAGCAGCCTGTCCCCTGTGCTGCCATGCCACGAGATGCCATCCCATGGCTCTTCCTGATCAGTCCCTGGGGAGCTGCCTTCCCCTGGGCTGTGGGAAGCACACAAGATCCTTCTGCAGATCAACATCCATGGCCCTTCAGTGCTTTTCTTCAAGGAAGAGGCTTTGCCCTGCTGTTTGCCACATCTCCCCTGTGCTCACAGCTCGCTGCCAGCTCCTTGCATGTGGCACTGGGACAGTGTGCCAGCCACGGGGGCGGCTCCAGGGGATGTGGCTATGGAGCCTCCAGACCCCCACAGAGTGAGGGGTCACATTATTAGATCTTTCCTAGGGAGGCATGCAGGAAGGAATTGCGCTCTGCCCCTGTGTCTAAAGCCGGGGGAAAGGGAGGGCCCGACTGAAGCTGTGAGCTGGAGAGGAAGGAGTGGGGGGTTTGGGGAGGCAAACAGTGGATGACAAGGGAGAGAGGCTCTGGGATGAGCCAGTACATAAAAAAGCATCCCCCAGGGCGGGTGGCACAGGCTGCCAGCAGAGCAGAACAAGTGGCAGTGAAGGAGCAGTCTGGGTACGTGAGTGAGCAAGGAGGATGAGCATAGGCCTTGCCAGGGAGCCAGCCCTATGAAATATCCACAGCCCCAGGCCCACAATGCCTCCCTACATCAGTCCTCAAATAAACTGGGACACCACACCTTCAAGAAAAGATACATCTATTTATAAGCATTCCAACTATGCCTTTGATGCTATTTCAAAACCTTAAGATATAATTTAGGGTTGCTTTTTTTTTTTTTTTTAAAAAAAAAAGGGAGCATATCAGAGAAGAGAGAAAAGAAAGGAGTTTAAAATCAGAAATACAGTCCTACCATCTCATCTCATCACTGGCTTACAGGTCTCGCTCAGCCCCTGCCTTCCTGGCAATCAGACTTTTTAATTCACTGATTTATTGCTGAAATTTTATATCATTAAGTGTATATTTTTTTCCAAATATGAATTTTCCATTTATCAGCTGCTAAACATACATCATCCATGCCCCTTCAGGAAACATAATAGGTATCACCATTTTACAGATGGCAAAAGTAAGACATCAACACAGTAGATGATATATCAAGTTTGCCAAAGCAGGCCTATGTCAGAGATAAGGTGAGAGCATGACTGCTTCATTTTCTGTTCTGATGCTAAATGCTAAGGTTTTCTTTTTAATCTATTTTACTTCAACCTGGCAACAATTTTAAGTCTGACTGGAGAAATAAAGTCTTTGAATTGAATGTCTCTCAGTGATCTCATTGTGACTCTTACATTTATTTTACACCAAAATCCTGCCATGGATGGAGTTTTTTGCCTGTCCTTGACAACAGTGTAGATTGTATAATGTCTTAATCATTGGACATACCCATCTTTTTGGATACCTCTCTGTTATTTTACAAAGGTCATGAAGGGGTTGCAAGGGCCAAGCTTAAGAAGTGTCATTGATCAAGATCCATGCAATGATGTTAGCCACAGAAGGTTCCTTTGGAATAAATAAGCAGAATTTATGCTGCTGCAAATGGGTCACCTCATCAGGACCTCTTTTGCTCGCTCATATTTTGCACAGCTTCTAGTCAGGCATGGTTGTGAAAAGTCTCTGTCTGGGTTTTGCAGGGGGAGCAATCAACTTGTAAGGGGCAGCTCTGCCCTGGCCTCCTCAAATGAGGCATGAGGAAAATCTGAACCAGCATTTCATCATCCTGAACATACAAATCAAATCTGATAAATTTTAGAAGGCAGCGTTTCAACCATGGCTGTGACCTTTTTTAGTCCTGGCCTTGTGCCCACTGTATCAGTCAGATGCTATGAGAACAGCAGCTGGGTTTATCACAGCGTACATTTTTATCCTGAAGTCTAAATTATCTGCACAGCTTTGTTTGAAGTCTACAATGCCTGCTTTGAACATCCCTTGAACTTTCTGCCGGGCTTGCAAAATCATTCTCTGATTGCTCTGGAAGGTTCCTTGAGCACCCACCATACTGAGCAGGAACCAACAAAGGCAGTGTCTTCAGGTATGTGGAAGAGACAGAGTCTAATGTGCTAAATTCAGCAACAGCCTGGCATGAGTGTATTACAATATATTTACATCCTTTCACTCCAGAAGTGTAGTTTCAATTCTTCTCCTCCTTTAAGGCTTCTTTATGCTGCTCAGATGATACAAAAAGAAATGCTTTAAGGCATCAGAGCCCTTCTGCTAGGAAACATCATCTGTATGAAACATCTTGCCAGCTGGCTTGGGAATGGTGTAATGACTCTGACCATCTCAAGCCAGTGACTCTGGAGGGAAAGAAGGAGAGCAATGGGAAGGTCAGGGCAAGGACAGGGAAGGGGAAAGGCATGCATGAAGCAGGCAGCATGCAGAGTATGTGGGTGCCTGGATGCCCTCACACAACTCAAAGGATGCTGGTCCAGGGCATCCATCAGAGCCCAAGAGGTGCCCTGAAACACTAGGAAATGTGCTGCCTCCCAGCCTCACACAGGGTATTTTATGCATGCTGTGCTCTTGCTTGGGACTCCGTACCTGCTGAGTTTAACATTTCTGATAGCCTGAGTGCATCGCTGAAGACATTATATTTAGCTGTGCAGTAGGGGGGTAAGTTACCAAAATATACTGCGAACAAGCTTTTCTTAAACACCGTTTTCAAAATGCCTGAAGGATTATTCACCTCATTTTAAATACATAGTGTATTTTAAACCTGCTTAAATATATCTTTAACTGAGGGCTGGACAAGTTCCAACAAAGTCATCCATATAGTTGAGCAAATGATACTCAGTTTATGACCATATGTTATTTTATTAAATAAAAAACAACAAAAATTGTCATTGCCAATGAGAAAAAGAAAATATCTTCCCAGAAAACATGTATTTACTTGATATTATGGCTGCAGTACAAGTTAAGAGAAGCCAAGAGATTCAAAATCAAGGCTATCCGTCATGCTTTTACCCAGAAGCTATATGAGGTAAGAGCCGAGTGCCAGCCATAACTTGTATTTCTTGTCCATCACTGGTTAATGTACCAATCTGTATGTTATGGCAACAGGCTTCATCTGTTCTGTCAAACCCTTTCCTGCTTTTGCGGTGCCTACAATAAGCACCCAGAAGTATCCTCTTCCTGACTCTTTTATCTCCATCTTTTCTTTAAGCCAGAATTGCTGCAGCCCAGCCATCACTGAGAGGGTGCCATGGCGGAGTTGTGGGGCTTGGCCCTCCCAAGCCCTTCAGTGGTGGGGGCAGAACCTGACAGCCTGGCCCCGAACTCAAGAACAGACATTCCTTGGACAGGAAAAACCCCAGAAGCCTGAGGGATGGAGGTGTAGGGTGGGGGCCAGGGGCTGGCTGAACAAAGGGGCCAGCATGTCCTGGTACAGGGGGTGTCTTAGGCTGCTGAGCTCTGCAGCAGCCTGTGGCCACATACAGCAGGCAGGGAACATGCTGCATATTCCTGCTGCTTTGGGCAGCTCCGGTCACTGACTGCCTCCACCCAGCATCTCTGGACTCAGATCCCTGGATTCATCTGCCCTCACAGAGTACACTCCAGGCCCTACAGGCACTAATGTGAAGCTGATCCCTGTCCTGAGCAATGATCAGATGGGCTTTCCCACACTCAAGATCCAGTTTCCCCATAATTCAGGAGCATCCAGGTGAAGCTCAGGATTTCACAGGGCCTGCCCAACCTTGTGATAAGGTGCCCAAAACCAAGAAGAGCTGAGCATTTCCCACAGCAGCAGTAGCTGGTGATCCTCAATCCACAAACCCCACTATTATATACCATATGGGTTGCATTAAACTAAACACCTGAGCCACAGACAAAGACACCGTTGTGTCAGGTTCTGTGCAGCTTCAGAACTGAGGGGTGATCCCCACTCTGATAAGCATATTGGAAGGAGAACCTGACGTTGTTGCAGATGAGCTCTGTTCATTTCTCTGAACCAGTATCACAACATACAAACAAGTATAAATTCCCAATATATTTTCCAGAGTTCCCTTGTCCACGGTACTTGTCCTCATAGCAGCTCAAGGAGAGGAGAGAAGGATACGTGCAGGGGGTGTGTGGGAGAGGAGTCCCCCATTAAGGGTTTGTAGGTGAATGGCTTGCACTTGAATTCAGTGCATGCTGGCTGACAGGCTAGAGGACTAAAGGGTTCCATACCAAGTGGAATTAAGATGTGCTAGTTTTCCAAGCTCCTATAATTTGTAAAGAACAGAAAGAAAAAAAAAATCTCGTGGAATTAATCAATTTCTTATGCTCATTCCAGCTGTGCTTAATTTACCCTCTGCTATTTCTCCCCTCTGATCGAGGAATGCTGTATCCTTACATTCATATTTCCCCTTAAAATCCCTGCATTGAGCAGAACTTTGCTTAATTGCTTTAATATGCTGCATTCTGGGATGGGAGAAGCTGATCCAGTGTGACAACTGCTTCTTGTCCCCCAGCATCGCTGCAGCCCCACTCACTGGGACCCACTGGGGTCCGTCATCCACCCGGCAGCCCCTGCTCACTGCCCACTCCCCACCAGGCTGTGGTGCAAACAGGCTCTGTCTGCAGCCCACGCTGGCCCATTTGACCCAGCTCTGCACACGCAGAGTAGGAACCACATGATGTGCTTGACACAATGACACCAAGCACCCTGCAGCAAAGCCAGAATATTCCCCTCTGCCTGGCTCGGTTTCATTCATGGATTAAAAGGCAAGCAAGAGGCCTTCAGGCAGTCAGATGGAACCCAGCGTCCTGGCAAGCCTGCCCAGTCTGATTTAGCAACCACTGTGCCAGATGGACCAAGCCTGGAAGAGCAGGGATGGGGCAATGCCAAGCCAACAAGGCAAGGGGATCACAAAAGGGAGAAACCAGGGAAGAGGAGAGAGATTCAGAGGAGTTCGCGGGTTTGTGCATCTGTGTTTGCCTCGACTTGGCTTGCAGCAGGTTTCCATCTGGAGCCCCTCAGATAACCTGGGCTCTGCACTCAGCCCTTGACTATCAGAAGGGCTGCTAGACAGAGCATCCGTGCTGCAGGCTGCCTAAAGACTTGCCACGAGCTCTGAAGTCACAGGAAGGCCTCTCTGCAGGCAGAACAAGAGCCTTCCACCATCAAGAAGCATTGGCTGGATCACTGACACTTATCTTAGCCCAGACCCAGAGCAGGGACACCCTCCACCACCATCACCTGCCAGTTGCCTACTGACCCACCTTGCAGATGGGGCATTGCAAGACCATGAGTGTAGTAGCTACCAAACCACAGCCCTGTGTTCTTCAAGTGAAATGAGTTTCCATGAGTTGTCACTGTGGTTTTATTTTTCTTGTCCTTGTAACAGTAGCCCATACCCCAACCAAAGTGTTATTCTGTTCAGCAGGACAAGATTGTCCAACAGGGAGGTACAGACCTCTCCTGAGGATGAACCACAGAGGGGTGATGCATCTAGACCCCTCCACGATGACCAGACTGAACAAAACACAGCTCTTTGCCAAAATAATCACCCCATGTAGGCCACTCTCCTGCTCTGTGCAAGTCATTAAGTCTAACGTATGTGGCAGAACTGCTCAGCAAAATAGGAATTTCACAACAATTTATGGGGGATAGAATGCATATTCTATCCCATAACTTTCTCCTCATGGAAATTTCTCTGTAGGTATTTCTTCTCTGCCCTGCCTCCCTGCTGACAATGCCCTTACCATTATTCAGCCTTACTGTGATGCCTCTTACTAGGAGTCTGTGGAGACGGCCCCCTCTCTGAAGTGTTTAGGATTCATTGCTCCCTTCTTTGAAAGCCACTCCAGGGAAGCTTGAGACAGATCATGTAGCAGGAATTTTATTTTTTTTTCTTTTATTTTCCTATTTGGGCCTTTTCAGAGTCAGTTGAACAACTCTTGAAAGGAAGGAAAAATAAAGGAGAAAGGCAGGCAAGATGAGGATGTGAAGTTATGCAGTTAGACTGTGAAGCTGACAAAGAGGTAAATTATCTAGCCTTTTACAGAGATGGTCAATGGTGGTGTGTACACAGTGCCCTGCCTTTGGCTTTCGAACAGCCAACAAGCAGCAGCCTAGCGTCTGAAACAAGCTGGGCTGAGTGTCCTAGATGCCAGGGAACACCAGCACCACCATGCCCACTAACAGGCCAAGCTGGGGTTTCCTCCTCTTGTGGCCACAGGTATGCTTCACCACCGTCTGGCTGGCTGCTGCTATTTATTCTGTGATTTTCTAAAAATGTGCTCGACCTAGATGTCCAGACTGTTGCCAACCTCCTTCTTTAATAAAAGTAACAACAGCAAGGTATTGAAAATCACGAGGCGTTTAGAAATATACAGACTCCTTTATGGGTGAAATAATCTAATAGACAAGCTGTTGTTAATTTACAGCCTCAATTTTCAGACACACTTCTTGAGTCAAAAGTACTTCCTGCTCCATAATTCCTACAGGGACACAGGTGGCCCAAATTGCAGTATACATCTACTGTACATTAAAATGTATTTCGGACTTAGCTTAAACATTTTTGAAATCTCAAGTTTATGTCTAGACTGTTTTAATCAGCTAAATGTCATAATAAGCCATATGTTGGGCTTGATAGGTTACATACACCAGCCCCGCTCATAAAGTATCAAAAGGTGTTTTTAAAAAGGAGTCTGTGTTTGTTTTACCAGGAAAATGGTGCTTTTAGTCAGTCGTATCAAACCTACTGGCAAAGTGCATGGGCTCTGACGTAACTACTGGGAAAGAGGGAGGCCAGGGTGGCCGCAGTGTGGGGAACAGAGATGGCTCAGTCCACCCCACCAGCCCACGCCAGCTCCGCTGGCAGGGAGCCGTTCTCCTCCTGCCCCCTCGGAGCAGACGGCTTCACTCCATGGAATGGCTGCTGGCACAGTCACCCGCGCACCCCGTGGCTGTTTCTCTTTGCAGAGAATTCCTGGGCTGAAGGAGACGAATGTTTTTTGCCAGACCCGTCCATGCAATAGCAGAGGGCACCAGCCAGATCCTGAGCACCACTTTGCATCAGGCCTTACCTGAGTAGAGGGGGATTTGTTAGAGGAGAGCAGCGCTGGCAGGTTCTTTGGGTTACACCAGAGAAAGAGGCCTTTCACCAATAAAACTCTGCCATTACCAAGTTAAATTAATTAAGCGTAACTGCATAAAATCAAATATTCTTTCTCCAGAGATTTCGTTAGTATAAATCAGCAAAAATCAAAGTCTTTTTCCTGAGCATTGTTAAGCCAAAACACCCAGCTTGGGAAATGGCCCATGATTGAGGGATGCCTCATGCCAGACGGATGGTTCCCTACCACGTAGGCTGAAAGGGATCCTCTGTTTCCTCTGAGCCGCAGAGGGCCTATGGCACACAGACACGTAGCTTGGACTGGCTCCAGCAGCAGAGGATATACATGCACAAAAATTCATCACACTGTCCTATGAGATTATTTCCTTATGAAAAGCTGGCTCCCTTCTGGATGCAGAAATTCCCCTTCCGCTTCCAGCCACTGCCACAGGGAGGTCTTGCAGCCCCAGCTCAGGCACCCTGACCACCAGAAAGATTTGGTGGCTGTGGGCCATGCTATGCCCACTGTTCCTGCAGGGCAGTATGTCCATCCCCCTCATTTTATTATCCTGGCAGCCCTGGCTCGGAACACTTTTACTGGAAAAACCACATATGGCCCTAGGAGACATGTTTGTGTGTGTCCCAGTGGATGAAATCCCAGGAGTTGTACGTCTGGGTACTTGCCTCTGGAGGTTCCTCAAGGACTGAATATACATACAGGAGAGCTTAAAGAGCATTTTAATTGCCGTCTTTCCTCAGAAGAAAAACAGTCCATTCAGTGCACAGAGATCCCCAGGGGTAGCACCTGAATTGTGACTAAAAGTAGAGTAACCTTCTGGTTACCCCATCATAGCTCCATGGGATGAGCCATTTGAGATAATAGCTAGAGTAACCCACAAACTGTACTTCAACCCCTCTCACAAAATCCCAATTCTTTGGCTCCTGGATAATTTAGCCAGTCACTTTCCAGATGCACTTATTCTTCCTCCTTTTAACAAGCCTCCAGGGCAGAGGATGAGAGAGAAGTTGTCACGCTCTCATTCTGCAGAGGAAGTGTACTGCCTCTGCAGACTGTGAAATACAGTCCAGTGGGGTGAGACCATGAAGAAGCAGAGCCTGCCCATGGTACCAGGTAAGAATACTGGCTTTTTTAAAAATATATTTTACTGTCAGTGTCTCCACCACAAAACATAAATCCTTATGTGATCCCTTTTTTTCAGAGTCCCCCTGTTTGCCAGCGGTAAACATCTGAGAGCTGTTTTTATTCCCACAACAGTTTATTGCCGTGCAAATACCATAATTTTCAGTCTCTACAAACAGAGAGAGATCGTCATCCACCCAGTTTGTTACTATACTTGCTGGGCAGAAGGATATAGTAAAAGTCATGATTGCCTTCAATGTCCAAACTGGAATTCCAGTTTTTAACTCTTTCTCTGCCTATGCAAGGTTAGGGTTATTTCTTCTAATGCCAGCTAGTCAATTTGAACTCTTGTGTGAAAATCCACCCCATCCTCTCCCTCCCATGTTGACCGTCTGCAGAGGAAGCAATAGGCACACAGCTACCAAGCCACAGTAGTAACTCGTCAGCCTGTGGAAATTTGTACAGCTTCACTCAAGGTGTCATGCTGAAGATATGCAACATCAGGGCTTATGGCCTTAGTTTCAAAATAATAATTAGTTCATGGCCATGAGCCATGGTTGATCGTTTCACTTTTTTGTCTCCCAGGCGTAAATCAAAGACCCTGTATTGCTGCAGTGTAGGTCTGCCCAACATCTTCCAGTCTGTCTGTCTATGCCTGGACATGAGGAGTGAGCTTGCTTGCCCCAATAAGCATCCCTGGCATGTAACATTGCAGAAAGGGACAAGGCCAGCTGGATGCAGGTGGCCTCTCAGGGTGTTATTGATATAGATGAATCAGCCCCTGTAAGAGAGGGCATGCGAGCAAATCTAATTCTGCAACTCTGGGTGACTGATGCCTAACCTGGGTGAACAGGAACCAAGAAAGCAGGAAGCAACTAAGAATAAAATGGAAAGAATAGACAGTATCAGCTGAGTCGTTTTTCTCAGACAGAGAGAAAACATTTTTCTCAAGTTCAGCTGGGCCAGGGACATCTAGTTTCCCGTAGAAGCAAATGGTGATATCAGAACAAGGATAAGGAATGGGATATGTATTCATCAATAAATAGAGGGTAAATTCTGTTGTTAAATCAGCAGACATGCTGAGTCTTGCCATCACGGTCACTAGAACTATGCATGAGTTTTCAGTCCCTGTTACCTGATAAGGCTCTTTCTTGCCTTAACATTTCAATGTCACTGAGGCGATAATTGGTCCAGGTAGGATCAATCCACTTAATTAAGGCTCCTCTAATGCTTAATACAATGGTTCTTCTCATTCCTTATATATTCGTCATGGAAATGACATGCCTTCAGAGACTTCCAAAATGTCAGTCCTGGCTATATCCTTAATAAGGGCCTAGAAAGAGCATCCAGGTCCTAGGTCCAGACATAACGCAGCCACAGCCTTTTCTTTCTGTGGGAAGGAAATCCAGGTGTGTTGGAAGGAGGATAGCAGTGTCCCCTCTCATCTGGCTGAAGGGAAAACCAGGGCTGCGAGGCACCTGCTCTTTCTGCCTAAATTCAGCTCTACAAGGAGATCAGGCACTTATTAAGGAGACTGAGATCCCATTAGCAAATACATCCATCTTTCCTGTTAATTTGATGTACCACTCTGCTCCCAGATGAAGGGAGTTGAACACAGCTGTTACCTTGAAGATCAAACTCTGAGTTCAGTCTTGCACCTGAACAGGCAAAGGACACTTCTCCTGCAATTATACTGAGACATCTCATCTAAACACTTTAGTGCACTGTTTTGACATAAAACATTTTCATAAGCACATACATTTCTTTTATCATTGAAATGTTCTACATGGGTTGTTTGGGGTATTTTTAAATCAAATCCTTGTGTAAAGTGTTCCCATTTTCAATCTATTTCTCATTAAAAGTTGTTTTTTTCCTAAAAGTAGCTTTGCTTTTGTTTTTTGAGGGTCTGTTAAGATTTCCTTTCTTTAAACTTCCAATGAAGATATTTTTAACAAGCAGTAATTATAAAACACAATACCTGATGGCTTCACAGACAGATGGATCACAAGAGACTGTAACTGGAGATGGGTAGGAAATTACACCCCTACCATTCACAGATGCCTCTGTTCCTTAGACAGAGACACTTCTTCTGATCCTTGAGAGCTCTTTAATCTAACAAGCACACAGGGAAGAAAATATCCTCTTCTACACTGAATGTTGTTGACTACAGCTCTGTCAATCAGCACAACATTTCAATTAGGTTTTAGACTGTGGATTTTGACAAATAACTGTCTGTTAGACCAAAGTTGCTGTTGGTACAAGTTGCTAAACAGTGTGTTGCATTTTTCATTATTTATCCAGTCCTGAATCAAAGTCTCTATCTTTCTAAAAATATATGCTGCAGTTTCACCATAAATTGTTATGTTGGGAACAGTTTTCATTGTACCAAATCTATGGCTTGTGCAATCCTAGTCAAAACAGGAGTAAATTCGAAAGCAACTTGGGATCACAAACAGCAACCATTTTTTTGATGAGTTTTATGTTCTTAAGTACCAAGGAAGGATACAAGGCTGCTAAGTCACTCAGGCATTTCTGAACATGCCTAAGTCTTGAGTAATCTCTAATGTTTCTGGACAATTTCTTGTTCCAGAAATAACCTGTTGAGTTCTGTGATGAAAGGCTCACACCGACACAGAAGAGCACAGAGACACCGGTGACGCCCCAGTCAGAGACAGGAAACCCTGACCAGCCCCTCCAAGGCCATCCCAGGAGAGCATCAGCTCCAGGGCTTGGCCAAGACCCAGCACCATGAGTCCAGTGGGGCAGCTCTGTGGGTACTGCAAAGGACAGGACTGACAAAAGGACAGGGTTAGGTCATTTGTGCTGTGTTTGTGTATGTCTATCTGCTTTACTTGGTGTTACTTTGAGGCTGTGCACACAGGTAGGTGTGTGCACTCATGTGCCTGCTGGGAGCACGCGCTCAGTGTCACTGCTGGCTGCACCTGAGGTTGTGGAGCTGCAGCAGCCTCCCCTCTGTGGGGCTACTGATTTTGGCAACTTGCAATATAAATCTTGTGGATATTTTCAGGCAAAGCTTGAAATTAGGCATCCATAATTCTTAAATGAATTGTTAATTGTCAGATTGAAATAAAGCATGAGCTGTGATGGCCATCAATAGAAGAACCATGGGAAAAGTAAATAACAATACCAGACCCTCTTAAAGCCACAGTATCTCTCCATTCCCAGCTCAGTCTTACGCTCTTCTAGCAGTGAAAAAGACAGACATGGTATGGAAAATTATGGAGGGAAAGCCACAAAGCAGGGAAGGGCACATCCTGGGAGGTCTGCAGGCTGTCAGCTCTGTCAGGGCAGAGGACAATTAGATCAACATAAGGCACATTTGTAAAAGTGTCCTGACCAAGCAGATCAGCCTTACAAGGACCTGACGCCCTCCCAAGCTGCTGAACCCACTGACCCAGAACAGAGGCAATCAGGGACGCAGAAGCACAGCCAGCAAGCAAGAAACATGCACAGTAAAACACAGCCAAGCCCAGGGCAGGTCAGAGGATGGCGTTTCTCCTAGTCTCTCCCCTATGCCAACACCAAACACATCCAAGAAGAAGCAGTTATAAAAATATCATTCACAAAATTAGAAGACTAGGGGGAGGAGGAGGGACAGAGGGAGTTATTGACAACGTCAGCCCAACAGACAGACACCCACACCACTGTCATCCCCCACCAGAAACTGGGCCAGGTCTTTATTTGTTGGGTTGGTTGGTTGGCTTGCTTGTTTGTCTTGATAATAATACCCTGTGGGTTTCTTCTTTTTCACTTTTTGGGTTTTGAGCCTTGAAGTTGAAAAGGTCTCATGCTTTTCTTCGATAAACTTAAAGCATTACTTAGAAAATTGCTTTCTTTTAACACAACATGAAACCCAAGGTTCTTCTCTGCTAACAGAAAATGACACAAAGAAAATACCAACATCAAGAGCCACACAAGAAAATTGCTGCACCATCATTTTTCCAATCCACTACAGGAAGGTACACAATCCTACAGGGCAGGTGAGGAGGGTTCTCCTCTCATCTGCTCCTTTGACCAAAAAAATCCCGATTGCTCAGCTGTAAAGGATGATTTAGTTTTCCTTAGATATAGGACGGGTAGGGTATGAGGAGAGTAGAGAGGTCCAATGCTGTCTCCACCAACTCTGCTGCAAGTCATGCATTTGGTAGGGCAGAAAGATTTGTTCTTTGAGTAGATTTGCTGTTGCTATTACCAGGAATGGGTTGCAAAGTGCCTGAGGCAGAACAGCAGGATCCCTCTATTTTAAGGAATGTGTGTGTACATTGAGTATATAAACCAGACCTGACATCCAAAGGGGCAGCAAAATTAAAAGAAAATGAAAAGAATGCTATTTATGACTGAAAAGAAAAATCACTTTAAGATTAGGAGCAAGCAAAAGAGAGCCAGCAAACTATATAATCCTGTTGCCTTGTCTCTTCCAGTGTTTTGAAACAGCAACAAAAACAGCCACGACATCAATGTTTAAAATGCAGCACATGCCCCAAATGTTTTTATAGTGGCTGTTCACAAGCAGGGTTAAGCTCCACTGCAGCAATAGCCAGATTTATCTCTCAGCCAGTTGCCCACAGAATGAGATGTATGTACTGGAGAGATCAAGTACTACAGACCATCAGCCACTCCTGAAAAAACTGGCCTGACCAAACAGATCAAAAGCCCAGCTGCTAAGAGGTAACCTGCTCGCTAATTACTCTTTTAATATGCAATGATTGATTTACCTTTTCTTTATCGTTACCATTTCTTTACTCATTTTTCCTAGGTGGGTACCTTTGGCTCTGTTGCCCTGGGAACTGCCCCATGAGCAGGTGGATGCAATGGGTGGGAAGCTGTCACAAGCTACAGGGCCAGGAGGTCTCAGCCCGAAGCCATGAGCTGTATATTAAATATTGGCACATGACACCTTTTTGAGGTGAAAGCAGCTTTCTCCTAGCATTTGCGCAAGACTTTGATTACAGGAGTTGAGAGAGGGTAATGAAGTGATGTCAATCAGTCACTTCCTGTGCTGTGCCCCAGCCCTGCACTCTCCTGTCAGACACTCAGTGCATCTGCCAACTCCTGCTCAGGGCAGGATGGGATTTTCAGTTTAAGCTGTGACCACCAACTAACTGCTGACCCCAGCGTCCATGGGCTGTCATTGATTTCACACAACAGAAACAAGCATCCCTAGAAGGACCCCACTACTGGGGTACAGAGCAGCAGCAGCAGCACACAGCCCTCTGCAGGGCAAAGTCATACTGACCAGTCTCCTGACACTTTCATCCATCCCTAGAAAAGAGCTTGGGTTCCCTGTGAAGCAGCAAGCTCAGCAAACCAAGACCTCACTGAGCTGGCCTTGAAGTCCAGCTCCTGTGAAGCTTTTTATTCAGAAGGGCTAGAAGAGACCATCTAACTTTCAATTTCCTGTCTGCAGACACTTTGAAGCTGGCCCATACAACTGAAGTGTATTTTTTTAATGTTAATTTTAAAAATTCCTACATTTAATACAGAAAAATTATTACAGATGCTGAAAGGTTTCTAATGTTTCACCTGAAATGCACACACTGGATTAAACCCTTGGATGCAATGTCTGAATTAATGTAGATCGTTGCAAAGAAATAATTGCTAAATCTACGTCTATATGAGAAAATCAGTGAAGGTGGATTACAAAACAAGGCATGTAGGACTAGATAGGAACACAAATTCTACCTCAGCCACTTATCAATATCAAAGTACTTCAGACAGAGGTGGTTATTTCAGGGAATATATGTAACAGCACATAAATCCTTCATCTGTAATGCCTCTGGTGCAGCCAAGTTCTTAACAGTCATCCAGCTCAGCATTGCTGCGTGGGGCCCATGGGCAATCCACAATCCATAAGGCACCAGAAGGTGGTCCGGGAACTGATTGCAGAAAAATAATTAAGAAACTAAACCAAAACACACACACAGCATCCTACGCAATTGGCAGGCGCTTATGTCAGTGCCTGCCTACAGGCACTGCTCACTCCCTGGCTGCTGGTGCTCAGATCAAAAAACCTTGTAGCTCCTTTGATTTTTAAAGATTGAGAAACTCTCATTTAGCTTCTGTGAAATAGGGCAGAGCTCTGACTTGGGCTCCCAAAGCCCGAGTCTTCTCCCACTGAATCAGGAATGCACCACTTCCTCCCCACTCTTCCTCCATCCCACAGAAACTACCAGCAGGATATTCCCTGGCCAGTAACACGCAAAATATGCTTCTTGAGTCAAATTTACTCAAAAGTTTAACCCTGGTCCCAGACCAATGGTCACAACCCCCAGTCAGTAGCATTACGGGGGCAGGACTGGACCCCATCGTGCCAAGGTGCCGAGTGGGCAGCACCACCACTCCAGAAATGATGCTGTTTCATCTGCCCTTGCAGAATCATCCTACCTATGATCCCCTGCCCAGAGCATGACAAGAAATGCCTGACCCTGAAGGGTCTACAGGGCAATGGAGTTAAACCACAGCTACAACCTGAGAGATGCAGCTCATTCAGTAGCTAAATGAAAGGTGAAAGAACCCCATTATTTGTAAATTTGGCATCCTGAAATCACCAAATGAAAACAAAGCTTGAAAAATGATAACATCTAGAAATATCTTCAGGTATCACAGACCCTGCAGTTTTCCAGTGAGCAATTTGCATGACCCTGTAGGAATTATTGGGTATACATGTTTAGCTGATTGATTTTATTAGTAAATCAGATTTCTCTGTTTCAAAGTCTGTTCTGGTCTCCAACTAGGAGTAAAAAGACATTGTTTCTCTCCAATAAAGAAACCAGCATCTTATAACTGCCCTGATGTAAGAAAAATGTTGTTCAGGGATCTTTACTTTTTTTTTTTTTAATTACCCCGTATTTAAAGAATTACTGGTAAGCACCCTGTTTCTCATGTTTGGAGCTAACATCAAAAAATTGCCTGGTAATTTTTATAAGAGCCAAGAAAGTCAGCTAGTAATCATGTGGAGTTGTGTGGCTAAAGGTACATAAACTGGCTTCACATGGGACCAGCAGTAGATCAGATTGCATTGGGTGGAATGAGGCAAAAAATCCCAGAAGTCTAGTTTCTTTGGAAATGTACCAAAACTGTCTCACCATACCAACCTGGCACATCATATGTAAAAAAGTGACTATTTCCTAGTACACTATATGGGGTGTTTTATAGAAGTCAAAAAATCAGAATGGCCTTAGTTTGACATCGTAAACACAATATACTGTAATGTCATTGAGAGACCACTTGTTACCTACTTGTCCCAAGATTAATACTGAAATTGAGCACACAGATCTACCTACAGTTTCCCTCTGAGCACAGACATGCCTGAAAAATCTCTTTGACATACGACTTGGAAATAGTTACAATAACTATGTAATAGTAGAAACCACTTCTGTTTAATTCACTGATATTATTTACATTGGCCCAGGGAGTTTACAGCACCGGGAAGCAGCTCTAAGGCAGTGACACCTTCTTGTGCAGCAAATCTTCTCCCTATCTGCAGCACAGCTACCCTCCTGCTTGCTGTGACAGCAAGACTGTGTTTGGAGATGCAGTTTATCCTTTCTCCCCAGGTCACTCCCCACCTGGGGCAGCACAGTGGGACAGAGCCCACAGCCACCAGAGTAGAGAAAACAGGTCTGCAGTGAGGCAGCTCTTCAGCTTGGGCTGGCAATCAGGTGCCATCCAACAGCTAATTTTTCTCCCCCTTTTTCAAGGCCAGACCTGCAAGGCCAAGTTTGTGTGTAAAGGGGTTGCATAAGATCAACAGGTGTCTCTATGCAGCTGATAAGGTTTATGTTTTGGTGATGATAATAAGTAGATGCAATTCTGCTGTGCTTTGGGTGAGGTTTGACAACAGGGAGGGAGCTGTCGTTGAAGCCCATGAGCCCAGAGTCACAAACTGCAATTCTTAAAGTTACTACATCCTTAATCTATTCATATTTAACATTTAGATTAGATTATCTCTTTTAACAGGCTGCACTGTGTCTTGGAGTCAGTGCATCATTCTTGCTGAATTAGATATGTTGTCTCCAATGTAACTTACAGATCACCAGCAGCCCAGAGGCACGAATCACTTAGTTTTTAAGAATAAGAAAGGATGATAATTAAAAGAACTTGCAGAAAAAAATCTAACACAATTTTGTGTAAATCAAGGTTTATTTAAATGCAAACCAACATTTATTAAGATTATTTTCTCAAGTATAGCTTGTGAATGCCTAAAGAAAAACATGATGGCTTCACCTCTCAAGCAAGGCGCCAAGCCTGCTAGAGCCATCAGCTGTAAAACTGAACAACAACAGTTAGATCTGATGACATTTACTCTAACTGCAGGTACTAATCACCAGGTGTCCATAGGCAAGCAGAAAAGACAGCAAAAAAACGTGAGAAAGCGCTAGGAAATCAATATGATCAACCGACATGTAAGCAGCGCAGGAGCTCAGCCTGGAAGTTTCTGCCCACAACTCCAGCATGCCAGATTTCAAAACAACTTTCTGTAGCTGCATCTGAGTGAGGGCAAATCAGTTGTGCTTGCAGCAGAGTGTCTTCCACAGTTAATGGTTAATAGATGTGTGTGGTGATCCTTGTGGGTCCCTTCCCACCTAGAATATTCTGTCATTCTGATTCTAACAAAGGTAGCCTTCCTTGCAAAAGTGATCCACGCAATGAAGAGTCTAAATTATTTTTATGACACTTGCTCCTAAAGTTCAAAGGTATTTCTGAAAATGGGAGTCAGACACAAAGATTTACATGCTCTTCTTTTTGCCTTGTATGGTTATTAACTTGCAGCAATTAACTCAGCCACGTTCCCACTGGTGCCTCTCTCCCCAGCAAGCGTTAGTGGGTCTCACAGTTTGGTCTCCTCACTGCATTCCTCAGCTGTACCAGATGTCAGTCCCTTCCTTTTGGAAGGGCTAAAAGCTCATGCTCAGGAAGACCACAGCCCTTTCTAGCCTCTCCATGTCCGTCTTGGGGTTTTTTCTTTCTTTTGCCATGACACGGTAGAGCACAGAGGAGCTTAACCAAGTGCAAGGTTATTCAAGTTATCTGCTTGCTATTAGGTATCACTGTACAGCACTGAATTATTTATTCCAGCTTTCTAGGCAGGTGTGTGGCAAATTTCCATACAGCTTTAATGGGAATCAGATTGCCAACTTCAAACCGGAATTCTTCATCTGCACCACAGCATGACTGTGAAGTGTTGCTGAGCAAGGGTGGGGTGAACAGCTATGTAGCAACAGACCGCAGTCACAGCTGGGAGAAGTATGTGGGTCTCACTTAATAAAACTTGATAGAAAATATTTGTAGCTATTAAAAATATTAAAAAATATCGACAAAGGCACGATACACTTCATGTAACCAACATGATTGTCTCACTAGGATGGGCGCATACTGGATTTGAGAGTTTGATTGTCAGTGGGGACTCTCCACGTACAGAGCACACGGGAGCACACACACACACATCTGCTGGCAGATGCAGGGGAGGATGGCACAGCACAGCAAGGACACTCCTTGCATGCAGACTTGCTTTATCCCCATTTCCAGGTGCAAATTCAGAGTTTTTAGAGTATCACATGCCCAGCATGAAGTGGCAGATCTCATCTATATACAAAGGATATTGGATGAGCTGGGAAAAACAAGGTGGGACCTTCAAGTCCAGTGTGATCTCACTGGAGGTGCCAGGGGATGTGCATTTGACTGTCAGTCTGTGTGCACCTGAGCAGGTCACCCTGTGCCTCCTCTGCAGTCAGCAGAGCTCAGGGCACAAACATCCCATCCAAAGTAGGTGCCTTCATCTGGTCCCCTGACCATCACACACTTCACAGAGAGGCACACAGAAGACCAGGTCCAACACAGGCAGCCAAAGACAGCTGAGATGAACCACTCTGGGGGCAAGAGATACAAAAGAGCCTTTGGCAGGTGATAGCCTCTAGATCAAAGCCAGCTTGTGTGGTCTGATCAAAGGTTTGTGCAGGCCAGCAATCAGCAATCCAGGTGGCATGGCAGCCAGGATCTCACTGGTACCAGTATTGCTTGATCTGCTTTGGGAGTAGGTGGTGGGATGCTCCCTGGGTGGTGGCTCCCAGCAGTGCTTCCCCTGCCAAGCTGATTGCTAAATATTTATCCTACCGACCCACAATTAGGCAAGTTTAGTGAGGAACTTATGGGATGCAGTTTCTTCATAGCACACTACAGACCTAGATGACAAAAATAAACCCCAACTAAAAAGCAAGAAGCCTCCCTCCCCTGAAAAAAAAAAAAAAAAAAAAAAAAAAACCCAAAAAACCCCCCCTTTTCAAAAAGAAAAAAAAACCAACAAAAAACCCCTCATTTCACAAGGAAACAACAGAGTGCCTTTATTTGTTCCCTGTCAATGTCAAACACAATTCACGGCCAGATGTTAAAATAAAATGGCCTCATTTTTACTGTCACTACTATGTTGTGCTGATTTGGTCAAAAATAAAAACCTCTTAAAAATTACAAAAAGCTGCACAGCTTCTGGAACAACAAACCAGATCAGCGCAGAAAAACAAAAAGTTGGTACCAACTGATAGTGTCTGAATTTGTTTCTTTTAATAGATAAATGTCTGTGATTATCACAAAAGGGGTAGAGCCAGCAGTTTCACTGAAGAGTCCTTGACTGGAGAGTCCTCATGGTCTCCCTAGGCTTGCACAAATTGAATGACTGCACTGCTGGCATAGCTGCTTGCCTTGCCAGCAGGGCACTGAGGGACGGCTGGGAAATTATAGTCTCAGTTATGGATGGGGAGAGGGAGAGCTGTACCTGGATACTGGTTGTGTTTGCAATGCTGCAGCTTGACAGGGTGCCAAGGGCAGGCATGCCTTTATCACAGTGCAGCAAACAGAAGCATTCAGTATACCTGAAATCTAAGAGTTTTAATTTGAAACCTCTAAGGGGGCTTCTAAGGAGGTCCAGTTGCCCAGAGTACCATGCAGCCTTGGGTGAAGCACGCACCTGGAAGCAACCTCTATCTTAATTATTCATTTAAATAAGTAAGAAAATAAAATGGAAATAGAAAGAATAATGTAAAGAAATTCCATTTTGATCATTGTTTTGAGGCACAACATGGAGTTCAATACTGCTGCTGTCTCATCTGGATCCATCTCCAAATGAGATGTTTCAAACCACAGTAACTACACTTGCAAATTGACTCCGTGAGTTGAGCATTGCAGAAGTGTGCAGGAGTGAAGAGGAAGCTCTGCAATGCTATTAAGCTTATTCTGAAAGAGACTCACATACTCAAACAGAAATGGCAGTCACTGGGCAACAACGAGATGGTATTGGGGGATGTGATGGGTTTGGGAGCCTTGGTGAAGGGGTTGGGTTCTGGTTTACAGACCTAAGTGGTGAGGACACATTCCGATTCTCCAGAATTAAGCGTCATCTGTGAACTAATACCCGAGGAAAAAAGTTTCCAGTTCCACCAATTCCATTTCCACTTAGCATTGCCCTACTCAGATGCCTACTCTCTCTTCCCAGCTCACCAGCATAGTCCCACTGCTTGCAGAAGATTGCTCATCACTAGTTTCAGGCTGCTCACGTTCCTATTTATACCTAGTTTGAGCTGCCTCCAGGCAGCAATCTTCACACTCAGTAATATGAAAACCCACATTTGCATCAGACCTTAATGTCTCCCCCACACATGGGCATTTCCTCAAGTCAGTTGATTTGTTAGGGCAGGTAAATAGCTCTGTGTTTTCTTAATTCCTCCCCTTTCCTCTCCCCCACCAAGACATTCCAAAATGATCCCCCCTTTTCTTACCCTCTTAATGATCATTTTCCTACCTGTGTTTATGAAACACATCCTGTTTTAGAGCTGGCCCCAGATCCACTGCCCTCTGACGTGCCAGGCTGGTCAAAGAACAGGTACCCACTTCCTCCAGTCCTCCCTGTAACCTCACTGTCCTGCCAACAGCACAACACTCATACAAACCCAAATCAATAAACATGGACCTAAAGCAAGTTTTTCAACCATTCCATGTTGAAAAGACCCATATTCTTAAATAACCATTACTCTTGTTATACCCCTTTAGAGTGTTCAGACTTCACTTCATGTCTTTGGCAAACCAGTCTTGTCAAGGCAACCTGTGATGGGCACTCAGCTGATGAACTGCTAGAGAAAGTCTTGGCCTGGAGATAAGAAAGCTTTTCATGACCAGTGTGAACAAAATCATTCTTGCAAAAAAAAATTTAGAAGTTCAAAGCAAAGGCTATTAGAATGTAGCTTTTTTTATTTGCTATCCACAATTTTTGATGAATCAGAAAAGGCCCTGTTATTCCTGCATATATGACCCTTCAGAGATGACCAGGATTCAGGGCTGAGAAGACCACAAGAAAGCAGACAACCCAGGTACCTACTTGTCAGAAGTGTCTCCTCCTGTGGGACTAAAGCAAACATCTCTGCCCAGCAGCCCACATAGGCTGTGTACCACCAGCACACTGCACTGTTCACAAACCACTGGTTTTTGTAAATGGCCACACCTGAGCCTGCTTTGGTCACTTGGGGAAACCCATCTTTTTATCCCAGTGGTTGTGGGTACTTTTTCTTCACTAAAGTGAGCCCTCTTCAGCTCTGCAAACCCCAGTTCCCCTGGCTTTCCCATCTTCTCTTTTTCCCCTGCCTTTATCCCAGGCCCAAGTGCCAGAGCATCTCATTCCCTGATGCACACACGCACCTTCCTCAGCACGAGCCCAGCGCTGCTGCCCCTTCTTCCCCTGTGCCCTGCCCTCAGCACCTGCAGGGAAGTGTTGAGCAGAGCTTTATCACCAAAAGCAATGGGAAGTTGCGCTGAGAAATGGCATAGCCTAGCAGCACCTCCCAGCACTCATAATGAAAAGCAATGCAGGAATTGGTGAGGCCTAAAACATTAAAAAAAAAAAAAAAAAAATTAGTTTCTCTGTATCAGGGTCTCTCAGGAGGTGGGTCTGGGTTGTTTGTTGTTTTTTTTTTTTTGCCATGCTGAGCAATAGAGATGGAGAAAAGTATGAGTGGTCATCTCAGGGCACGGCACAGAAGAGGCAGTTATGCTCCTGAGATCAGAAGACTTTATTCAAAGGGACAAATAAAGCAATGAATTAAGGTATTCTGGTGGCAAAAGGGCTATTACATGTGAAATAAACAACTTTAATGAGGTTGCAACCCTGGATTTATAGTCTCATCTCCATGTGCAGGACTTCAGGTGCATAACTCCATTAGCATTAATGGGATGTGCACAATTAAAGCCCCACACAACAAGATGAGACCACTGCTATTAAAATCAGCCATGAACAAGCTTCAAAGAGGTTCTCCCATTTAGCTCAGCAGACCAATCCAAAAGAGAGAAGCTCATTTGTAGCTGAGCTGATCACTTTGTAAGGTGGTCAAGGATGAGCACTTACTGTGAATTTTCTGTACGGCAGATATGAATGGGTTGGATGCTACTCCTGCCCCTGGACATTTTAGACCTCCTCTGCCAGGAATAGGCTTCTGCTCTCCATGAATGGTCAGTAAAACTGTTGGCTTCAGTCATCATCAACTCTCGCTTTCAAACTGGGGAGGTGTTGGCACAGAGGATGTACCAAAACTTCTCCCCTCCCTCAGGATTCCTTAGCACGCTGCACAGAATGGCCACAGCAGAGCAGCTCAGCTCACAGACACAGCCTGTTCCCTGAGGCTCCCAGCCTCAGGGCTGTCTGTGCTATGCACAGCACAGCAGAGACAAAGTACTGCAGGTAGCTGGGGTATCACAGTCCAACAAAGTCACTTATCTCAGGCAATGATTCATCCCTCTGAACTACTTGCTCCCAAAGCCAGCTCTGGGCTGGCCCATGCCCTGGCACAGTAGGTATTTAGCTCTGAAAATAAAAGCCTCTGGGAACTCAAAAATCAACATGATACAGCATTGAAGATACTCTAGATTTTCATGGGGACAAAAAAAATTGCCTAGCACATACAAAATATAGGACAAAATAGCTCAGTATTTTAAATCTGTAAATGTCTCACCTGTTCTCAGGAGCAGAGCACATATTATACACCCGAGAGACAATGTGCCAGCTGAGACCCTGGGATGCTACTTGTTTACGTGCTATTAAATAGTGCCACCAGGCAGCCATCTCCAGTTGAAACGGGCAGCAGTTTATATTACCAGGTGTTTTAAAAAAACAATGCAGACAATACACTCAGATTTGCCCTCTTGCCAAAGAGAGGTAAAAGCTATTTAAATCTGAATAATGCCACAGTGTATCTGAGGGTAATGGAATAAGGTGAAGAGGCTGGAAGCAGAACTACAATGACAAAACATTAAATACCAATATGACTCCAGATATTATATTATGCTCTCCCAAGAGTTGTAATTCTTCAGATATATGAAGCATTCAGAAAAATGGAATTGAACCCCTCATCACACAATTCTTTTTCTACAATATTAAAAATATAATTTTACCAGAAGCCATGGGGAGTCCTTTGTTCTTAATACACTTACAGACTTTTACAAGCTAACATTAAAACTGACAGAATTGTCATATGCGCTCTTCCTCACACTTAAGTCTGGTTTGAAATCTATTCACTTTAGTTTTGCACTGTAATGCCTATATTCTTATATTCTTAATACTCACAGATTTCAACAGTACAAAATTTTGACATCACCCCTGAAAAGTCCATGTTCACATAGAATCCAACAGTTTCACCATCAACTTTAGTGGCAGCAGGCTTAAGCCTAGAAGTCTCAAATCTGATAGACATTAAAAAATGAGCAAATTTCCTGGTTAATCTAATTTAGCCAGCACAAGAACATTCTCTACAAGGCCAAGGATATTACTGGCAGCACAAGTAGCCACACTTACGAGGAAGCTACTTAACATTTTCCATTGTAATACTCCACTTCAGGATAACTTTGAACAATTCAGGCTAAACATTCCTGATGTTAGCTGTCTGACTAATAAGATCTTTTTTGGGAAGCTTTAGCTCAAGGGATTCATCTATTTCCAAGGCTGAGGTTACAGAAAAAAATTAAAAAAAAAAAAAATTAAAAAAAAAAAAGAGAAGGAAATCCAGAGTTTCGTATGAAAAGCTCTGGCACTTCCATAAGGGAAAATAAGAGTTTTGATCTTAAAATACCAAAAATGACCAAGGATGAAGGCTGACAAAGAGCACAGAGTATGGCTGAAAGTAAGTAACATGATGATCTAATTACAGAATTAAGAGGCATGAGAAATTGAAATCAGGTGCTAAGGAGAGGGGAGACAGAACAACCTTATCTGGCTGGTAGCATTACAAGACCAGAAGGGTTCATCACATCTCTGCATTTTGGCCTCAACACTTCTTTGCTGTTCAGCAAATAGCAAAGCAGCTCATTAACACCTCTCTGCTGTCAGGTACACATAGCTGGTAATTGCATTGTGCTGCTGCTCTCCAGTCTCTTGTCTCTCAGAGGGACTAACCGTATCTCCAATACAGCCTCAAATACAGCTGGCATGGCAGTCTACACAAATTCATACAATAAAATCTGCTTTACTAGACTTTGGAAACCTGAGCCCTCAAGAGACAGGAAAAACCTGAATTGTCAGTGCAATCTTGATCCCGTTACTCAATACACAACCTTTTAATAGCCTAATCATGTACTATTTTCTCCATAAGATGTAATAATCAGGCAATTATACTTAGATTGTCCAAATGATATCAAGGGCCTGCTGAGCATGGGTTGCATTAAGCACATGAAGAACTTTAAATGCACATGACAGACCACAGCATCTGTCTTAAGGAGCTTACACTCAGAAAATACAAAAGAGAGAATTGTGACTTAGTGTACTGGAGGAATGAAGTGCTGGGATTCAAAGACTTTTTCAGGGTGGTTAACTGGACCTACTGCATCCAGGTTTAGATAGGATTCCTGCCAGGCTCATGTCTATATTGCCAGGCAGTTGTGAATGAAGAAGCAGCTCATATGTTTCAAATCAAGAAGAGCTGCCCTTTACATAAAGAAATGATTCACCTGTGTCTATTAACAGCACTACTGACACTGCAGCACCAGGAGTGGTGCGTTCCCAGCTACAGCCTTGTGGCAGGCAGAGGTGCTGAGTGGCAAGGAGAGCTTGTGCCCAGCGAGACACAAGACAAGTTCTCTCCAGGCATGGGCGTTTCCTCCTTTGGGACTGCTAAGTTCATGGCCCAGGCCCTCTTTCACGTCCTTCTGTGAGGAATGCCCTCCTATATTTTGTAGGAGAAAAGCAAAGCTTTGGTTGTCCCAAGAGAGGAAGAAGCAGCAGCCACCTATGAAGGGGATGAGAAATTTCAGAGAGATGCCTGATTTGCACCACTTATTTATGACATATTAAAAATACCATATATATACAAGAGGAGTCTCTTCTACTAATGCTGTGATCTAATGAAAATTCTTATGATTTAAGAAATATTCACACCAACAAATGCTGACTTTTCTGCCAGCACATGTAATTTGTAGGCAAACACAAGCCAGTCACTTTACAACTATGGAAGTGGTTTGGTGCTTGATTCAGAAGCCTCTCATAAATTATCTGATTTCCCTTCTACAGATATATAAAAATTAAAATGTCTGGGTATGCCCCCTAAGTAGAAATTTTTCCTTGGAGAGTGGGGATTAATTAAATACTCACTGAAGTCTTAACAAAAAAATCAATTAGCAAATGGGAGATTTTCCTTTCCAAGGAGCTTGTTTGACTGCACTCCGTAATAGCCAGCCCAGGATAGATGCTGGTGGTCCATGTGAACACAGATCTGCACAGCCTCCCCTTCACACACACCCTGCACTGAGCACAGCCGGTGGTGCCAGCATTCATGAAGGGTGACACTGAGCTTTTCTAAAGAGGCAGAGCTAACGCAGTTGTGCAGTCTCTTAACTCCTCTCTGGTACCTTCTAAACTCACTGGCCAAGTGCAATGGGAAGACAGAGCAGTGGGCTGAGCTGCTGAGGTGCCGAGCAGACCTCAGGACATGCGGCCTGGGAGCCACAGCCACGGGAGCTGGGCGGCTGCGGCTGAGCGCTTGACCAGCACTCACTCAGAAGTGAGAAACTCCTGGAGAGAGAAATGAACATTGAATGTTGCAGTTGTGTGTAGGAGTCATTGTGAACAGCTATTTGTGGTTGAACTAAGAAGACCAGAAAGCCACAAGAAACCAAGCCCATGATTGCTTGTGCTCATATATATAACTGTAAAGTGTTCTCCTATAAACTGAAAGGGCTTTTCCCCCCCTAATAGTACTAGAAACTCAGATGTCTTAGAGCATGACTTCAGGAGTCACGTTAAAAATAATTAACTTTAACAAATTCTTTATATGGACTCCAAGGTCATGTTAGCATCACTCAAATTTGTAATTACTAATCATTTTGGAAACTATTTTCCTCATAGATAGTAACAACGGATTTGCCTGACTTCTGTGTTATGTTCAATGTTACAGCAAATAATATGATTGTACTTTTTTGCCTTTTTTTTCCTCACTGAAAAATAAATAAGTATCTGTGTGGAAGTCACACATTTGGTCTAAAACAGAAACTGCTCATGTGTTAAAACTGTTGCAAGACAGACTAGCCTTGATCTTACTTCTCCAAAAATACATAAATTGGTCATTATTAGCTAAGACTTCCCTTGCAAGCACATTTATTACCACATCTTGAAAAAGGCAAGTCTATTGCAACTGCTGAGTTCCAGTTATATGTGTTTTCCAGCCTTAGATGCAATCTGTGAGCTAATAATTAAATTTGCTAATGTTAAAGAAGCCAAGTGAAAGATTTGAGAACAAAAAAAATTAGTAAGTTGTGTGACAGAGAAAACCTATTTAAGTGCTTTGATTTGTTTTCGAACACCAGCATACACAAGCAAGTAAATACTGCATGTGTGATGAGACCCCAGAAACTTTCAACCAGATTTCAACTTTCTAACCTGTGGGATGTGGCTCTCCATCAGTTTTAGTGAGAGATAAGAGATGAAATCACACATTGAATAATGAAAATATGACACTTTTTTTTTCATAAAAAAATACGTGTGTATTGGTCAAATCCAGAAGCAGAAAAAAAACAAAAATCAAAAGATTGATGTATCACACGATATTTAAGGAACATCACCTTCAGCAATGGAGAGAGATTGAATAAGCTGATCATTCAAACGAGAATGGAAATCCTCATTGCACACATTCTTTTCATCTTCTAAAGTTTGGAAGTCTTCAGCTATGTTTCTGATGGACTAATACATTGCTACTCTTCCTTGTTTATTTTACTGACATTCTAATGCCTTTTAGTATCATTGTAAAATGGATCTGGCCATTTTTCCTCACATATAAATGTTTGCTTTAATTGAAATAAGACATTTTCTTTCAATAAGGAGCCTTTTGCCAAAGCTCTTGTTTTTAGAGACATCCTGCACAGCTCTGCATAGTTCACTACTGCTCAGCACATGATGCGTTGTTTCAACAGCAATCTGTTCTGCCAATTAAAAGATCAAAAATAAAACACAAGCTCAACTTTGTATAAACCTCCTTCCAATTGTAAAGTCAATATGAAAAGCTTCTGAATGAGTCCCTCTGGACTAGTCCAATGAGCAGCACCACCATCTCCTGAGCAGTGCCAAGGCATTCAGGTCCCTGCAGCTGAAGGCCAGGGGCATGAGAAAGTTTAACTTAGGATCACACCTGACACCTGAGCAACTCAAACCTCCACCATAAATAGAATATTCAGATCACAAAATTTAAAGCATCCTTCCAACTGCAGACAAAGCTTTCCATAAGAATTCATGGAAAAGTAAATATAATGACAAGGCATGGATTTTAGAGTAGCATGCTGGTTTTGCTTAAAAATCAACAAGCTGTGGGCAAAATCTGAAGAAAATTAAAAGGCAGCATAAAATTCAGGGGAAGAAAATGCACAGGCATGGAAAATCATGAGAGACATATCTCTCAACCCAGGGCTGTCAAACCGGATGAGAAGCAGTTCTACAGAGAGCAATTCAATTCCTCTTACTGCACACACACTGCACATATTTTGACTGGGATATTATTTGCATCACCAGCTCCTAATGACATCTTAACAGAGCACTTGGAGTCCTTTGACTGCCAAGTGAGAACCATTAAATAGTGCTTGCTTCTTAAAGATGCCTCAGATTGTCACCAGTGATTTGTCATATCAGAGATTGTTCAGAAGGCAAAAAACTGAGCAATACAGACCAACAAGATGAATAAATGGGCTCAGAAATTTGCAAAGCATAAAGAGCATAAACACAAAGATGTCAGATGTTCTTTACAAGTGTTATTGGTTGCCAATGCCAATCCCATCCAGCATCCTAGTTAGCACCAAAAAGGACATTGCAATCTCACACAGACCTTCTCTACTCTGCCCTCTGTGCAAGTGTTTACATCTGCACAAACCCTACCCATCCTTACGTGGCAGTTCCTTATACCCACACTGGTCAGCTCTGTACACGTGCCCAAGCTTTGAAAGGACACATAGGACTACTCCTGTGGAAATTATGCCTCCTAAATGTTTAAGTATTTGGGAGAACATCATGTGGAGCTGAGAACAAAAAGGGACATGATAACCTGTGTAGAGGTGGGGGAGCATTCCAGGTTTCCTCCATGCAGACAGTCAGCAGCAGAATTATTTACAGTTTAGATGGAGTCTGGTCCAACTTTGAGAACACCAGAGAATGGAAACAGCACATCGTATTGCGATGTCAAGGCAAGGTCACACCAGGTATGTTTGGATTACAGAAAAGCTCTCCCATTTAGTTTCATCTTCCTTAAATATTAATGTTAAAGACTAGATTCTGACAACAACTGTGGCAATTAACCATATCTAAAGGATTATTTTTTAGTAAAACCAGTAGATGGTCCAAAGTTTAGCACCTTTTCTTACAGCCTGTCCTGAGGATAACTGGGGCTGCCAGTACAACCAGACACATTTCAGACTGTTAGAAATGCTGAGATTAACCTGCTCCACTTTGCCTTGTGACCAAGTGGGAGCATGCACCATCCATTACTCTGACTACCTCAAACTACCAGAGCACTGACTTTCTAACCCTTTATGCAATACCGAGTTGCATCCACCCCACCCTTCACCAGCAAAGCCTTTATTTTGTCTACACATGACAAGGGTGCTGGGAGAGGGGCACAGCCTCTGTAAGTAGGCAGTCGTGGCACTGGCGCCTGAGCTAGTGCTGTGGTTAAGGGAGATGGCACTTCACATCCCACAACAGCTCAAAGTATCAGTACAATTAGACATTTCACAAGTAGCAGTGGAATAGAGGCAGTAAACCTCACAGCAAAACTGGAGCTATACTGGTGAAGATCCTAAATATTAAACAACTAGAAAAATGCTGTTCTTCTCTAGCACCAAAACTAAGACAGTTCCTCCCCCCCGCCCTTCTTCTCCTTTCAGACGTCACTTTTGAAAGACTTGCACATGTAGCTTAGAGAGCCTGTAAGACTCATGCCAGTTAGAGATGGATTCCACAAGACCATTTTCTCTTACAAGGATTACAGTCCTGCAGAAATAAAAAACCAATTACAAGCCAGTTATCCCAACACAATCCTGCATGGTTACGAGCCTGACAGGAGAGACAACGGCTTGATGCAGACTGTGTGTGTAAATAGTGACCACAAGGCAGTTTTCCCTTGCGTGCACATTTGGTGTCCTGTGTGTATATGTGTTACCTGTGGACATGTAATAGAGAGGGAGTCACAGGGCAGAGGCCCTGCCTGCCTCTGCAATGGCTTGCTGACCAAAAAGAAGTTTTAACCTCTTTAGATATATTTTTCAAAAGCACTAATGTCACTACATTTTCATTAGTGTACAGTTAAGCCTTTCACAGACAAGGAAGGAGAAAAAAGACTGTGCTATGATAATCAGAAATGGAAAAGACATATCTCATGGTGAATGAGCTGCCAGCTCGCTTACTTTAGGTAAAGAACAAGTAACAGCAAAATTCCAGAAATACTGAAATAGTGGGGAAAGTCCACACTGAATCCAGTTTGAAGACACAGCCCCATCCCTATTAATTCCTAGTCTCCATAGATGTTGATTCTCTATAGATCAACACCTTCAAGTGACTTGAGCTCCCTTACTCAGAGAGGCTTCCTCTAATAATTTCCACCACAACAGAAGACCACAGTGTAATTCAGAACCAAACAGTTAAATACTGTCACCTACTTTTGTATCTCATTTCCCTGTCTGACAAAGGTCTGTGCCTTTGTCACAAATCTCTACTGAAGTCTTCCTTATTTCTTAGTGGGCTTTAATAGATATTTAGCACATTCAATACGGCTAAATAAAATCCACTGATCTTGTTAAGTAAGCACAGAAGAATATTACTGCCTTCTTTCTCACATTTACATCCTCAATCTTAAAGAACTAATTCAAAACACACAGGTTGTTTTTAACCTATTCCAAGTACTTGTTTTGCTAACTTTGCAGACCTCCTACTATATATAACATTACTGCTGCTTCCTTCTGTACTCAGGAAGCTACAGACAGTCTTCTTTTCTCAGTTATCGAGAAGATGGTCTTTTCTCTCTCAAATGTCTTATGTCAGCCAAATTACCTCCTCCTACTTCTGTTCCCTGGTGGTTATTTTGGTGCTACAGAAAACTAGAAAAATTAACACAGTTTGAATATTTTTTTGTATAGGAAATGAAACAATCATGTGGCATTGTGGCAAATTACTTCAGTGATCTTTGATTTCAGAGAAGTTCACTGTACGAAAGCTAACATTAGTGCCCAAAGTTTCCAAAGTAAAAGACCAGCCTAGTAATTGGTTGGATATGTGAGGGCTGAACACAATTTGCATGCCTATCTACATAAATACTGCAATCACTAGAGTTTAGATTGGAAAAGAATAAATTCTTAGTCTAAACCCCAGTTTTCACACACTTACGACTTTCAAAAATATTTGCCTTAGAGGCCAAAATATTCCATGCTCAGTCCATATTTAGAGGACGTTATTTTAAAAGACCAAACTACACTCCTTCAGCATTTTAGGCTCTTGGAAATCAAGACACAATGACATGCAAGAAAGAACTCAAGAGGAAAAAAAAAAGAAAAGAGGAAATCATGACAGCAATAAGTGTGAGTTGCCACATACTAAATCTTTAACTTTCTTGTTAAAAAGATAGGTAGCCCAGGTTCAGGAATAAAGACTCATCCACACGCCAAAGCTACTGCAGAGGGATGCTGCTCTTTTACACCACACTGGCTGCTCCAGCTGCTTCTGGACTTTCTGTCATGAACAATTCAGTAGCATCTCTGAATTGCACATAATTGTTTAGGTTGAAAAAGACCTTTAAGATCTCTAAGTCCAACCCTTACCTGGTTTTCATTCCAGTTCTCGATTCCAGATTCTGATTTCAACCCAGATGGTGGCAGCAAGAGAGAATGGGAACACAACACAATAACGATGGGGATCAGTCTCCACATCCCACTGATTTTGCATGTTCTGAGGGTGAAGTCTAAGAAACATTTGTGATACAGAACGACCATTGCACCAGACTTTCCAAAGAAATTAAATAAAAATGAGCAACTGCCCCAAATGTCTAGCACACTACAATTGTAACTTCTTAACCAAAACTGGGAAATCTTAAATTTCTTCTCTAAGACAGTTATACTGAACATTTGTAGTATTTGTTTTTATTTCTGACTCCAAGTTAAATAAAACCTGTATTATTTGCTATGACTAAACATGAATAATTGCCAAACATTTATGAAAACTTGAGTGACCACAGAAAATTCCAGTTCAATAGGGCCAACAAGTAAAAAAACACTAAAAAATCGTTAAAATGTGCCTTTATTTTTCTTATAGGAGAATTCTACATAAACCAAGCTGACTCTGTTTTACAAGACTTTCCTCCCAATATAATAAATTTTCAAGATGATCATGAACAGTGTAAAGCTGCAAATAACTCTTCTTGTTGAGGACTACAGCAAAATTTCTTCAGTTGTTGTAATCCTGGAGAGCCTGAGCCATGAAAAGCTTGCCCAGGTTCTGTGCATTGAACTCCTTAATATTCTGGCAGTAGGTATTAATTTGACCTGTCAAAACAAAAGCAAAGTAAACCGTTATCAGTTTTTAAATTCAGAAAGACACCCAAGAACATAATTTTTCAAAAGCCAAATGTGTGTGAACCACTGAGGATTTACAGAGAAGCCACTAACACTACCCAACTAGTCTACACTTAGGAATTTTACATTTTCAGGATTCCCAAATAGGTTTGGAAAGAAGAAGAAACTAAATTAGGAGAACAGGTAAACTAGTATGCTCAAAAAAACCCCTTAATTTTCCAGCAATACTGCATACAATTTCTGAAAATACGTATGACAATAAAAAGAATAAGCAATTCTTGCTGTTGAACTGAAAGTTCAATCACATTAATTCTTCAATTTAGTTGCTCTAAAAATTCCGCAAGACTGAATTTCAGTTCTGCTCTTATGCATTTGCTTTCTCTATGAAAGTATTTGTAACAAGTATTTTTCAGCAGCAGATTGAAAATTGTGATATTCCTCTCTGATATTCTGCTAGCCTTTTTTTCCACCTAACATTTCACTTTATTTGCTATTTCAAAAATCATCAGGGTATGAAGATTTGTTGGTGCTTTGCAAATCAAACGTGCCCATCAAAACATTTTTATACTCTTACAGCTACAAGTTATTTCCCTTGTTAGCTAAGAATAGCAAAACATGAAGCCAGTTTAATCAAAATTAAGGTTGTTTAGAAGGCCAATAAACTCTTGATTTAATGCTCTATTTGAAAAGTTTTTAAATGCCTTAGAGACAAAAGAGCTAAGTTTTATTCTTTATCCACAAACTTTACTTCATCTAAGCTGAAGTGGATGCTTTCAATTCTTCCCCTGACTATGGTAAAAGAAAAACAGAGAAAGTGCTTTGGCTGAAAACTGTCTTTTCCTTTAAGTATAATAGTTTTCAATTCCTCTTCTTGTAAGGGGTGATTCATCCTAAGCTTTCACTTTCATAAAACACACGTCTACACACATACACTCTTTATAAGCTATGCTAGAGCTGAACGTTAAAAAACTTTAATGCTGCTAGGATTCGGTAACTGCCAAAAACTATTAAAACAATAGGATTTTTTTTAAAAGACTCTGTAAGGAATAATAAATCAAGCACATTATTTTTTCTAAAAGCAGCACTTATTATCAGTGTGAAAATATTAAATATTAAAATAATAATAATCTCTTGGTCACTTCAAAATTCAGGTTAATCGAATTCATTTTTATTTTAATGTCAAAGCACTCTGATATACATTACCGGGATTTCGACTTTTCTCTCAGTACAAAACAAGGTGATGGCTATCTGATCCAAAAAGCCTGCTACAGTTAAACAATTTCCTTTCTCATGATATTTTTCAAACTTATTTTACTTAGTAGGACACCTAGGAGGGCACCTAGGTTTATCTGCTCTTTGTTGACACTCTGAGGTCCCAGATATTTTTACCATTCCAGGATGCACAGGGCAGGCACTGATAGTGGCTATGCCTGCAGCACTGCAGTGAGCTGAAGAAACTGGAGGGTGGTATCTCTACCTATCTATGCTTTGTTCCCATTTATATTTTCTCTCACCTGGGGGTGCAAGAAGATGGGGATAGTTTCCCTAAATCTCCAGCCATATAAAACAAAGAAATTATCACCCATCTATTTGAAATTAAAAGCAAAACCTTCTCAGCTGCAGCAACAGCCAGTTCAAACCCAGAAATTTTATCCATTACTTGGGGCTGCCATCAACTGCTCTGAATCAGAAGTTCCAGCCTGAACAGCTTATTCCTCCCTCTTGTCTGTACAGCTCCTGAACTTCTGGAGGCGAGGGAGGGGCTGGGACATGAGTGCAGGGAGCAGCTACACCCATCCACGCAGAAAGCCTGCCCCATGGAGCATTTCTCCATCTTTCTTTTAAAATCTCAAATTCAAAATATCAAGGATAGGATTTGGAACGCTGTCAAGCCAAAATATCACATCGTAATGGCAAAGGTAATGAAAAATTAAAATGCTTTCAAAGGATACAACTGCACTTTTTCCCAGGCAGACATTCTTATATTAAAATGTAAGTTGAAAACTCTGTTAAACATCACCTGCAATAAGGAGTGACTCCATTCTTGGAGGTGGCTGTGGTGGTTTAAAAAGCTTATTGATGTCCTCCTCAGGAAGAGGGGGCTCTCCTCGGCTTTGACGCTGTATATTTTCTTGCTGACGTCTCTGTTGATACTGAAAATCAAACAGAATCAAAATGCAGCAGGACTTACAAAGCTGCAAAAAAATTTTCTTTTCAGACGTTTCCAACAAACCAGCAAGTACGTTTTAAAAATTACATTATGCAGTGCAATTCAGGTTTCTACAAACAATGCTAATGCAATTTACAGTTTATTTCAATTCACTGGCAACAAGGCATTCCCCATCCCACACTGGCACCTTAAATAAGTGAGATGCTGGTGAATTATATAGTACTGAGGTGGTGGGGTTAGCTTTTAAAATATTTCAGAGATAAATACTGCATCTGATGGGAAGAATACAGCATGGTTGATAAAGACTTCCATTGCCCCACACAGAAAAGAAAAGCAAGGTTGGAATATGTAGGTATGAGAAACCATTACCTCAGATAGTTACACAAACCAGAAATACTCCATTTTATCAAAGTTAAAGGTCAAAACAACATTCATGTGAAAGGGGAAAAGAACTTGATTAAATAAGGTATTTTAAGCCAAAAAATATTAACTCCAAACTGAGAACAAAGTGGTGGCTGAAACCAAGCACAATAATTCGTTTCTCCATTAATATAATAGAGTAGCAGATTGTAGAAATTATTCTGCTACATATAAAAAACTATTTGTTTTTCAGTGCTCCTCTTTGCCGTATAGATTACTCAAATTTTATAAAAATAACGACAAATATTTCTGCAGCTATCAGGCAAACATTTGCTCTTGTGAAGTTCATAAATTCAAAAACTATGTGAGATTTCATGCTATATGTGATAGTCAGGATTTAGTTATAAGGTTTGTCCTCAAAGTCCTCATATTCAACACAACAAAAAAGTCTTTAAAATAAGGAGGAAAAGAGTACAGAGTGTTTTCTCCCACTTACTTAAAAGTATCTGTAATCCAATGAGTTTGAAAACAGTTCTTACTTGGTGGCATAAGCAAACGAAGTAATTTTTTTCCAGTAGTAGTGACAATACATGTTTTTGGACAATGTTAAAAATAAAATCTGAAATGCCCATATTTGTATGTGAATTGCATGTAGTTTCTTCCTTCTTTGCATTACCCCCATTCACTTCTCAGCAGTCTGCCTATTATTCTTTATTGAAATGGTTTGCTCTTAATCACAATTGCTCCATTTTAGAAATGAAGTTACGACCACTAAGTATGCTGCAATGAGCCACTACTAAAGCAGCTATAGTTAGAAAAGAAATTAAGTGAGACACCATGGAACCTACTTTGCTCTGCTTTTCAAAACAAACAGATCCCCTTGTTATTAACAAAAACCTTTGAAGTAGATGCCATCTTTCTATTCAAATTAGGCAATAAAGGAAAACAAATTTTCTGAAGATAATATGCACGAAGCTTCTATGTCCTTGGAAATTACATAGCCAGGACAGACCACTGATCATTCGCTGCTTCTCTAAAATATTCCCTGTCCAAGCTACACTTATGTAGAAAAAGGCCATTTTGGTTTTAAAATAGTCAGTGATGAAGTCTTTCACATGAACAACAGGTGCTCTTTTTAATAATCACTTACTTTGTGTGGCAATACCTGCAACATTTTATCTTAAAAGTGATCTGGCCCATTTTCAGTTGGCCAATATTGAATCTTGTCGTATCTCTGTCTGCTAGATTAAAGAGTTCAAATTTATTCTTCATGCAGGTATCTCTTGAGTAAGCAAGTAATTTATTAACTTATCACATGATGTGAATTGTATTCACCAAAATCTTCTCTCCAGGCTTTCAAATAATTTTCATAGTGCTTTTTTCTGATTTACCACCATTCTTCTGCCGTCAGACACAGTATTGCTTTATCAAAGGCAGCAATAGCAAAGAAAGTAATACTGACTCCAAATTACAGAATAGTTGAGGTTGGAAGGGACCTCTGGAGGTCACCTTGTACAACCCTTCTGTTCAAGCAGGGTCATCTACTGCTGCTCTCCATACTCAGGATTCTCTAATCAGACTGCTTTGGATTTTAAAGAGGCCCTTTGGCACCAGGAATTGAAAGTCAGCACCATCCAATCAGTATCACTATTTATTGATACAAAACATGACTAAAATGTCTTTTCCAGTCAGAGAACACTCTGACCTCTTCACAGTCCACTGGACTATGTTTCTTTATTTCTAGATGCATGACTACATCTGAGGGTACTAAGACAGTTTGTTTTGGAACAAAACTTATAGTTTCACCTCCTTCATATACTGAATCTCTTATCCCTGTGTCCATGGTGTATTTATAAATTATTTTGGTTTAGCATAAATCACTAATAAACATGTAAAATAGCAAATCCATACCGCATGTCACTAGAAGTGAATTCATTTGATAATTTCCCACTGACTAATTTTATAAAGCTTCTCATACTGGGTTTGTGTGGCAAGATTTTGGTAGGATGGGGGCTACAGGGGTGGATTCTGTGAAAAGCTGTCAGAAGCTGCCCCCATGTCCAATATGGCCAACAGCAGCTGGCTCTGAGATGGATCCACCACTAGCGAAGGCCAAGCCTGACAGTGACAGCACCTCTGGGATAAAAAATTTCAAAAGGGGAGAAAAAAGCCCATAATCACAGCCAAGAGAGAGGAATGAGAATATATGAGAGAAACAGCGCTGCAGACACCAAGGTCAATAAGGAAGGAGATTCCCCTGCAGCCCATGGTGAGGCAGCTGAGCCCTTGCAGCCCTTGGAGCTGGGGAGGAATGTGAAGGGACCCTGAGGAGGAAGGAACAGCAGAGATACGTGATGAACTGACCACAGCCCCTATTCCCTGTCCCCCTGCACTGCTGAGAGGAAGAAGGAGAGAAAATTGGGACTGAAACTGAGCGCAGCAAGTGAGGGGAAGAGGAGGGAGAGGTGAGGGGAAGGTGTTTTATGATTTGGGTTTATTTCTCATTACCCTACTCTGATTTGATTGGTAATAAATTAACCCAATTTCCCTAAGTCAAGCCTGTTTTGCCCAAGATGGTAGCTGGTGAGTGATCTCTCCCTGCCCTTAAATCACCCTGCGAGGCTTCCTTATTTTTTTCTCCCATGCCCAGCTGAGGAGAGGAGTGACAAACTGGTTTTCTGCGGCTTTTGGCACCCAGCCAGGATCAATGCACCACTCTATTTAACAGGTATATTTTTGAAAGATCTTGCTTAGATCCCAATTCATCTGTCTTGGATAACACAATCCAAACTGTGTTAAGTGGATAGAAATTTTTCTTGTTCATTTTCCATGTTACTGACCTGATGTTTCTGCTGCTGCTGCTTGCTTACATTCCTCAGGTAGGTGTTATATTTAACAATGTCTTGGCTCATCTCATCCACTCTGTCCATCAGCAGCTGCAGACTCTTCCCAAGGTGATTACTGAAATAGAAGAAATATTCATGAAAGATTAAACTTACTACTAAAAAAAAAATTTTAAATTAAAAATTCATTGTCACTTGACCAATATTTCTGCACTAACAGTACCATTTGCAAATTTTGAAGTTCCTTTGTTCATATATTTATTTGATGATACTTACCATGGCATCTCCTCCTCTAGCATCTTTGCCTTACTGCAAATACCATGTTCAAGTGTTTTGGTCTTTCCAGGAACCTCCCAGTAATGAAAAAACAATGCCTTGCATGAATTTACAGTTATTAGAGATGGAGGTCATACATCTAGAAGAAGCAGTCTGACACTTTTGTGACAGGCAACCCAAGCAATGCTCCAGGAGATGTGCTCAGAGTTTGGTTTCAAGTTAGTACTTGAAATTCACTACCTCAACTTGGTTTCAGGTTTTTGACAAATGTTTAACTGTCCCTCTGCTAAATAATACTCTGAATAAGAATAGTTAAATATTCTTCAGAACTCCATCTCATTAACTAGTCTATCAAACCATGCCTGGAAGTTCAGCAGACATCTCTTGATGTCTGCTGTTGACAGGGAGTGCAGTGTCCAGTCCAGCCAGCTCCACATTCCATACCATAGACAACATGGAAGCACCAGGCTGGGCGCGTCCACTTCCAGTTATGCGATCTACTGCCTTGGCCAGACAAATGCAGTCTGTTAAACAACTTTTATTGTTACCATTCTTAGCAATTGATTCAGTATTTTGCAGGAATGTTCAACTTAAGGTATACCTTCCAAGTCAAAGTTTTGGAAGTTTTTAGGTTGGTGCCCATGGAGACATCCTCCTAAATTGTGTTTACAGGGTAGAGCAGTAAAAGAAGGACACTTTCTGCTCTCTATTGATCCCTTTAATCAGAAGCTAGTTTGTTGGCTCTGATTTAAACCTTACCCAGCCCTACTTGGCTGAAGACCAACAACTCAAAAGCTAAACTCCATCCTTCTCTTCCTCAACTGACATCCACTATTCATGAGAGTTTCTTTCCAACAAAAAGTTTGGTGCACTTCAATGTCAGAATCACACCCTTCAATCACTGTTTCACCATGTTACCTGAGATTCTCCCTGCCTTTCACAATGCTTTCCTACCATCCTATGGACTGGAGAAACTCTAACTGGAAGACAGGCATAAAGTAAAAAGAGAACCACACATGTAATACTATGCACATCCCTTTGTAAGTATAAATTATTTCCCAAAATCAGAGAATTCATAGCTAGAGACAGAAGCTGGTGATACACTTAGGAATACCTGGAGAGAACAGACACCCTTATCTCTGAGTGCAAGGACAGCTGTTTCACTCACTGAGCTGCTCACTGAACAAAGGGCTGCATCAGGAACTTCAGACCACAGTTTATTTACAAACCAGACTGTTAAATCTCAATTGCGTAGAGAGGCAGATGGTGAGGAGGATTTCAGCAACACAGCAGCAAGAAAGGCGCCACTATAATAATTATTTTTAAACTTCCTGAGGTTTTTTTTTGGTTGAATATTTCAAGCACATGATATTTAGAACTGTGGAATATTTCCACGGTCAGGGGCGTGCATGTTTTCAGTTTTTTATAGAGTTTATATTGCATGGAGTTACTGTCAGAACTGCATATTATCAGAATTGCCTGTGTAGGTACATAGCCTTGTAAGTTATGTGCACAACAGAAATACATAATTATTTTACAGATAGTGTCCATGTGAAATACAGCGGGTTACAAAGAATGATTTTATGTGATTCTCTTTGGGACCAGCTTAGTACAGCAGAGTACAGAAACAGAGAGTTATTGTCAGAAGTTGCAGTAACACAGTGTTTGCTCTCATTGCCAGGGAAACAAAAACCAGATAACTTAAACAGATGTGAACTGAGACATGAAGTGATAAGTATGCTGCAAATACAGGACCAGCTTTTTCCTCAGTTCTCATGTGGCTGATACCATTTTTTGCTCCATCACTTAAAAAAACAGACAAACAGGAAGCAGTTTGTAAAAATGTATATGTACAATGCTTAAGTAAGTTTTATTCAGCTGAACTTTATTCTGGTGATATTTAGGAAGTTAGATCACATTGCTCTAGCCCATAACACTCATCATACACTTGATTTGTCCAAAGGGTCCTTTAGACACCTCCACAGCTTATGCATTCCCTACAGAAGGCCTCAAAGATCACACTGCCAGGTACCTAAATGCCCTCTATGCATCAATGCATATTTAAAAATTATCTATATCTATATATATATATGTATTTTTTAAGAAGGGGTGCCAGTAAGTGACACTCGCATCCTTATCCAGACTCACTTCCCTACAGGGCTCTGTGATAGTCAAATGTAGACAATGCGGAGCTCAGCACTTGGCACTTGTTGTTGTTCTGGGGGGATCAGTAACAAAGAAACTGCAATTTCAATGGCTGCATTTCAGTCAGCAGATTCAGCAAAAGAGTCAATTAAATTGAGTTTACATTTAAATTAGCGAGTAGCGCAGACCAACAGGAACAGATCGATAAAGCAAAACAGCTGGTGCTGAGAAACCAACGGCCATGCTACATGTGTTTGGGGGGGTTCTTATCACTACTTCTGACATGGTCCAGTGATCTGAAAATGGCTGAAGCACAGTAATTATCCTCCCAATGCCTCTTTTTACTTTAGTTTAATCTGAAACAAGTCAGGTCTGAGATCACCCAGTGGTGATAATCTAAGAGCACTCTTGAATTGAACTAGAAGATAGCTCCACCTTAAGATAGCACCAGGAGACCACCCCTCCCCTCTGGTATCAGTGAATCTTCACGGAAGAAAACCAACAGCTGCAGAACTGCTTTCATACTAAGCATCACAAAATCTGCCCCTCCATGGGGACTGTGTTCTTTTTTATGAAGAAATATAGATAATAAAAGATGAGGAAAAAATTAAAAATCAGAAAGAGTACCTGCCGTGTGGATTCTTACATATCTAATGAAGAATAATCTAATGTGAGAGCACTCATTCCCCACAACTGTTACCAGGATCATGGACCTGTAAGGAGTGACCTGTAGAAGTTCTGGAAATTTATCATTTGAGACTTATCTGTGTAGGTTAGACAGCATAATCAAAAAAGCCAAAAAATGACAAACAGATACAAACTGCCAAAGGGAAACTGTCAAAGCCTCTTTACATCATAAAACAGACTAGAAACTATAGTCTGGAAAGCAATTTCTTGTGATGTGCATTTTTGCTGTAACAACCTTATATTTGATGGGGTATAATCCTTTACCCTCAAGGGCAGATATAAAATCAGATCATTTACACATGGATTACTTCTGATTCCTTGTTTAACAATTATCAAATGCAAGGGTCAACTAATTCTGAGGGTGAGAAGTAGAAACCTGTGAGCAGAATAGGTTAATCTGCAGATAACACTCATGGTCTTTCCTGTCTTGTTTTTCCTGCTGGTGAGCCCTGCATTTGGCAGTCCAGCATCCACAGGAGGAGAAAGCAACAGCTACACATTAACTGAACTCACAGATCATTCACTACAGAAAGGCATCCTCTTAGGATACAGATCTGGCTAAGAGACCTGAATGCAAGCCTTCCTCTTCCTGAGGGAGTGCTCGTACTACCAGAGCCTCCCTGTGCAGACACATCTTAAGGAGAGCAAAGGTGCAGTTCACCGCTGCCAGCAAAGTCAGTTTAAGAGGTTCCAGCATCAGCATCTTCCTGCCTCTCCCTCTTTGCCCAAAGGTTACAGCACTGAGGTGCATGGATTCAGCTGTTTGTGTGGGCACACTTCAAACTCTTTCAGTGAAATAGTCTACTGTAAATGTAAAAACACCCCCTGTTGGGGTTTCTTTTTTTTTTTTTTTAAAGGGAAGCAGAGGGAAAAGCTGGAAGGGAAGAGTGGGAGTCTTACTTTTTCCATCAGACTATTCCACAAAAGCTATTTGTACAGTCATATTCTGAAACAGATGAGGGAATAAAAATCTTTGAGGGTGGGAGTAGTGTTGAGATGAAATGGGGGTAGTGGGGAGAAACAAGGCAAGCAGCTGGAACTGGAACCTCAAACTGGCTTCGCTTCTGTAGTATTCATAGTGGGGAACTACACATGAAGCCCACATTTACTCCAGCATTTTTAATCAGAGAAGGGCTCCAGACACACTTGCTAAAGGTCTGAAACACCCAAAATTAAGCTTCAAGTCAGACACCCAAGCTTCAAAGAGATGCAGCGATTCCCATGGCTCTCAGTGCCCATGTCCTGCTCCTTAGTTTTGCCTGTCTCCAGGCACAGCTCCTGGGCCTCAGCTGGCACAGCCCATGGACCCATGCTGGCCCGGCAGGCTGCTTCTCTCTGCTCCTCTGAGATCTGAGTCACGGTGCTGCATCCAGGCACCGAATTTTGGGCTATAATGATTCTGAAGCTGGAGATGTGCAAAAAAGATGGCCCCCTAAACTTGCCTACAATTGCCATAATTGGACTCCCTCACTTATTTAATTTTATTTCGCTTGTGGATAACAAAGATGAGAACAAGGAACAGCAAAAGGAAGTGTTAGAAAATGCTGTATCTGCTGCTCATTTTTTCCACTTTCCATCAGCTCCACGGAGGCCCCTCTCAGCCACTGCTTTTTGGGAAAGGTGCCATCCTGTACAGCATTTTTCCTCCTGGTGGGAACAGCTTTTGGTGGATTAGAAAAGAAGTACTGCTGGGCAAAGCACATCTTTTTGATTAAAAATTTGTAAGGTACGTTCCCACCACTTAGCAGAACTTGTTTACATCTAAGCATTTCAGCCTGAGTTCAACCTGTGCTGTTTAAGAGGATTTTGTCTGAATGAGATATGTAAGTCAAGAGTCTTTAGTTCCATTCCATTTTCTGTTCTGACTTTGATGTGTGCCTTTGGGCAACACATTTATTCTCTCTGTGTCAGGTTCCCCCATCTGCAAATTAGAGATTTTCATAATTATCTTAATAATCCGTTAAACCCATTGAGATTTTTGAATAAGCAGTGCAATGTATAAAGGTTAATACTGTTTTCAAAAGCCAAAGCAACCCTTCTTATGTCACTTCTGCAAAAATAATGCATCTGATGTTTGAAAAATATAACTGCCAAGTAGATGTTAGTGCAGAAAGTGTTCAGCACATGTTTGCTTCTACTGACGCACACTATTAGAAAAATTGCTTAAGACAAATTGAGATATTATAGAACAACCCTATTATGAAGTTAGACCACAAAAAAAGCTTTTTTTAATTTAAACTAGATCATCAATTGAATAAGGAAGAGATGGATGAGAATGAGAAAGTTGGTTGTAATTATTTCTCTGAAGATCTGGAACATTATCTGACAGGATTTTAATTCTTGAGTCTCTATCAAAAGACTGGCAGTAGTCCAAAGTCTTCAAGACATTTTGGTCCTTAAGGGTAGCAGGATAACTGTTTGAGTAAAAGGCCTTTACTTGCTATTACTTGCTAGCCTTGTGCTAGTCTGCCTTCAACTTCTTTGCCTAGAGTACTCAAGTCAATTCACATTTCACAAGAGAAACACAATTTTATGTCCAAAAAAATAAATTACTATATACAATTATAACAAATTTACTTCAAATGGAGAAAGATACTAACGTGCAAGCAAATTACCTCACATAGGTAGAGCTTTAAACTTAGACAAGGTGGGTGACTGAACATGTGAGAATCTTGACAATGCAGTCTCCAGAAGATAGGAACTATGGGTAAATAATTTTATTGCCAAAACCATGGCTTCAGAGAGTATAAAAGTTCAGGGATGCTCCCAAAGAGATAAAAAGGCTCCCCAAAAGCCCAACAAACCTGAGACTCCAAAGAAATAAAACAACAAAAACAACAAAAACCCCACAAACAAACAAATGAAAACAAAAAACCCCACAATCAAACAAAAACAAAGAGAAAAATTTAAAAAATGGGGCCAAAACCAAAAAGAAGATTTGAAGTTACTGTCAACAACAGCAAAGTTAAGTGACAAAGATATGCACCAAAATTAAAGGTTGTTATCTGAAATGTTTTAGCCTAAACTGCTCTAACACAAAAATAAGGAAATGTGAAAATAAAAGTCCAGAATAGAGGGGGTTTGAACTCCCTACTTCAGGTAACACGTGCTTTGACAGTGTAACCTTCGTAGCTGAATTCAAGTAAAAACTAGCTAAATATTTTAGCAGGCAGTACAAGTCACCTAACCTTGAATAAACAAGCATTAAAATGCTTTAATTTGCCAGCTGCTTTGCCAGTAATACCAATGTAAGATATCACTGAATGTAACCTGCCCGGTAACTAAAAGCAGCTATCAAATATTTTAAAAAGGACACACATAAAAACCTTCAAACAATCCACTGGGGTAATTTCCAAAACTTTCTCTCCTTCAAGCGAAACTAAGCACCTTAGGTTCCTCAAATAGACCAGGTGAGCTAGAAAAATCTACCAGGAAAGTCTGGTTTTAATTTTGGGCTGGTACTTTTCTTGTTCATTTCTGATTTCATTTACTGATATGAGGACCCACACAATAGCCTGTCTTGCACCAGATATTTAACACTAGAATGGAAAAGTAATTTCTACAGTTCTTATATTTCATCTTGAGTCCCGATAGTGGCACAGAACAGTTACTACAAAAGATGTAAAGCTGTGATTTGTGATCTGTCCAAATTACTTTACATTTCCAGAACTGTATTGAGCAGCAGCCCTTTCTAGGATCATGGTGCTGGGTCATCCCAGTCCTTTACACAGGAGCAAACCCAAAGAAACAATCAAGGGCAATGCTGTCAGGTCACCTGGAAACCTGTATCCTCCTCATGGTCCTCCTTTTCACCGTAAAGCGATAGAGCCGAGGAATCAAATTCCTGTCATCTCCTACATCCAGTGCTCACTCTCTTCTCAAATGGGAAAAGCTTTGTGATCTTTGACCAAGGAAAGAAAGACTTACAGAACATCTGCAGAGTCAAGCAGACTGAATACCTCGGCAGGAATTCTTCACTTCATTAATTCCAATATGCAGAGTAACAACTTTACTGGACAGAATTATTGACTAAGTATTACTTGTGGCATTTGTAAATTCCCCAGCAGAGTTCAACCCTATACCTCTTCTCTCTTGATCACTTTCTCTAAAAGCTGTCAGATCCCTCTGAACATCCATATAAGCTGAAGCAGAGAAAGCAGAAAAGTTTTGTTAACTTAGGCAACATAGGGACCACTAGAAATATAGATCCATTAACATCAGCCTTACATGGCGGGGGAGGGAGGGCAAGTAGGAGAAGAAAGGAAAAATAAAAGAGGCCACTAGGATCAGAATCTTGGCAGACAATACCTTGACGCCAAAGTAAAGTGTTTTACCCCAAAAATCTATTAATGAATACAACTCAGCTTCTACATGCAACAAGATACTGCATTGTTTTGTTATTTCATTATTTCGGTCAGACCAATAATAATACAACTGTACTGCATTGTATAAGATTTAAATACCACAAAATTTTTGATCATACTGCTAGAAGTCATGCCTACTTTGTTATCAAAAGTGTATTTTCAGGGCAAAGTGCTACAAGAACAAAAAGTTATTTTTAGACAAAGTTATTAGACCATTTTAGAAACTCTTAAAACAATTTCTGATATCATGAATGCTGGCTGTCATGACAATCAGTGGCATTTTTGCCAGTTTCTCAGAACCCTTGTTATTTTATTTTCAAATTCATTCTGCTACCAAAGTAAAAGAAATGCAATTTCTCTTTTTTAAAATGATTTATGTAATTCCTTAAGGAATATTTAATAAAACCAAATTTTTTATACACATCTGCCAGAGTTTTCTGAGTGTCCGTATTTTCTTGAAGAAACACACTCTTCTGAAAAATTTATACATTTCAAGCACTGCAAGTATATGAGGATTACAGACTGAATTTAGTCCTTGAATCTAATGCTAGTTTTACCATGCAGTTTTTCCTTCAGCAAAGAACATGAAGGGTAAAGTGTTAACCCCATTAAAAGTGAAGGCAAAGCTTCCATGGACTGTAATGAGACTGGGATTTCACCCAAGGTGTTAAACTGTGGTTTGGGAAAGCGAATAAAGTGCATCCATTATTGTAACAAGTACTTACCTGCTAGCCAGACTGAGCAATTCATGTCTATCAGCTACTGCGGATTTCTTTTCCAGTTCCCACAACATCACATTGATCAGGTATGAATTCTTAATTACAATAGGCACTTCTTCAAACATGTTTTCATATGCAATATTTGCTTTTTTCAAGCTGTGAAGAAAGTTATAGAATATTTACTAATATAAACAGTAACTCTCTTATTCTCTTTGTTGAATTGTTGCTCCAACAACTAACAATTTTGTAAAAACTCTTCATTTTCGTAGTTCTACAATTAAACGAGAGTCAAGTTTTGTTAACAAAGAATTTGCATGGCAAAAACCTCACGTTTATAAAGACTAGGAAAAGCTGCTCTAGGAAAAACTCTCAGAAGACAAGCAGCTGCCTTGCTTGCAAACAGATTACCTACATGAAAAAGCCTCCAGCAGGAGACTGTACTGACAGGATTAACTCTGCCCCTTCCAAAATATTTTACTGATTTCCCTGCCATGAGCGTTTCTTAAACTGAATTGAACAGTTAGCTACAACATGATGCTAAAATACCTTTAAAATTGTAACTACTACAATGAAAAACAATTTGCCCAATAGCTGAATAATTAAAATTTTTATTGACCAAAAAATTAGATTCACAAAATAGTGTATGTCTTGGAATAATTAAATTCTATGGTGAATATTAAAACATAAATTTCCAGTGTGCATTTTTTTACAATATACACATAAAAAACTATCACTATTGGTTTATAATAAAGTAAATAAAGTAGACAGTAATACCTTTCATAAAATCTAGAATTAAAAACATGATGTACAAGTTTCTAAGGAAATAGAGCCTTAATTTCTTTATATTCATATTGGATTTTTCAACAAAAACTTTTGCTTTTTGCCTCCCCCATTTTTTGGACTGATCATAGATTTGTTTGTTCATCATTAGAGTTTTAGACACCAAGCAATGGAATTACTACGTTTTTCCTCAATAAAGTGATTTTTAAAAGTGCCTGTGCTTTTGCCGTTGAACACCAACCAGCTGGAGGCAAAGGATGCCAGCTGAGGCCTACAAATATAACAAGCAGCTAATCTTTTGAAATAGAGTAATTACACTACTTTACTCCAGAAGAGTTTGTCCACATGGGGGAGTTAATTTGGAATAAATACACAGGGACAGCTATTCCAGAATACCTGTTCTCTTTCCATTCTGGAGGGGAAAAAAAGAGCTTAACGACAGACCAGCTATTTCCCTTCCTCCATTTCTTTTTTTTCCTGTTTTTGGCTCTGTTCCCACATACAGCTACCTTCCCCATGGTCCTTACAGCACATCCACTGTTTAGCCCCAAATCCAGTTTAGGTTCCACCTCTTACAGAGATACCCAGACAGTCTTTCACGCCTTCTCAGCCCACTGTGCCACTGCACAACTATCACTACCCATATAGGTCCATTTTACCCAGCACACACTATTACATGAGATTTTAAAATACAGTGTTCCATAAGCCTAGGTACCGTTCTGCATCCCAAGTAATTCCACAAACTCTATGAGAAAACATTCTTTGAAGTTACTTACGCTTCCGGAGAGAAGTCTTTTTCTTTGCAAACTTCCATCAGTTTGGGAGTCAGCCTATATGCCTTCAGTGACAAAGACCCTTGGGCAGTCTTAATGGGATCTGTTATTAAAAATAGAAGGAAGCATATTATTACCAAACTCAGACTGCCTTTTTCTTTTTAAATATCTGAATGACATAAACAGGAGGAAAAGTACTGAATAGTCCTAGTGAAAAAAATTAAGACAACAAACACAGAAAAGAGACTACAGCAGAGGCAATCCTAATGTACTGCAATGCAAAATACATCCAACAGTATACAGTGAAGCCAATTAGTAAACTTAACTTGGAGAACTTGGGGAGAATCTAAACCCATTCTACTCATATTATTTTCCCATCGAAGGTCCAATTCACATTTTCTTACATATGAATTATCCAAAGAACTTATGTAAGAGTGACCTCATTTAAATAAAGATTTTTCCTGCCAGTTATTATGCAGTAAATTAAAATATTCATTAAATGACATTTTATACCAAAAAAAGTAATTTTAGAGTAGCAATAAGCTAATTCAGATCAAGTTGCATTGCTGCTTTGTGCATGACAAGGTAACTGGTGTATACAAAGATTCGTTTTGCCTTGACATACTCTGCTGTATTTAGGGGGAAATTTTCTAAACAAACTGTTACATTCCTTGGACAAAGAAGCTTAACACTTGCAGCATGATAACAGCTGAAGCATGCCAACACGAGAATAAAAGCTGTGTTAACATTCATGTTGTCTGAAACTTAACACAGTAAAACTTTTAGCAATTGGTGATAAAATGAAAACCAAAATAGACTGAAACAAGTGGAAAATTCATCAAGGTCTGATGATGCAATGTTTCCAGCCAATATAAGTATACTTTAACAACTTGTTCTTTACTGTAATCCAATTGTTAACATACTGAAACAATTTTGGGGCAGCTCATAAGATTGATCGTATTCATTAGTATTTTTTCTGACAGATACTCAGGACGTTACATTTACTTCTCAGCTGGAAACTATATGCAAGTCTGCCAGATATGGCAAACTGTGAGTGTTTGGGGAGGGGGAGGCTATAAAGCTGTTAAATTGCCTACGGTTCTGATACAGCACAGAACATCTGGTCTGGAGAGCTTGAGGAAACACCATTAAATAGGCAGAAAAGAAAAAAATCTTTGTGCTAAGAAACAGTCCAGGTTTTGTACGCTTCTGTCAGAGGTATAAAAAAAAAACTTGGCAATTCGTGTGATGATTGGTCAGTCACGTACAGAGCCAGACACGCTAGCAAGCAGGGTTTGTTAGACATCTGGTTGGGTTCCACCAGCCCCTTCCACGAGGGAGGGGAGATGAAGGAATAAAAATGAAGCAGCTACTCCAGCATTCCAAAACGTACACATCAGGGCTCTGATAGCAAGAAAAATAAACAGAAAGAAGGAAACCCTGTCTAGACTTAGCTGCTGCTGAGGCTGCCGTAGACACAGGGTTGGTATTTACTCGAAAAGGCCTGCCAGGCTACTCTTACAGGCAAAAGACAGAATACAAAAATAGTAGTAATAATATTAAGAGGGGAAAAGAGTAATAAAGGAAACCTCATACTAACCGTAAATGAGAACTACAGACTCCTCAATTGCGTGCTGGTAACTGAACTGAGAGTCCAGGAGGGCACGAGTGACAAAAGAGCCATAGTACGTGGACTGGTACCAGCCAACGTGAAGATGATCAATGTTTACGTGGCGGAGGCTTCGCATCATTTCCATCTGGTATTGAACTAGATTAAATAAAAAGTTTGTTTAAAAAGTAAACTTACACAATCTGCACTATTTAAAGAGAAAGCTTGATACTAAATGAGTAAACTGTGTTTAATTTTAATTTCTCAACTGCCTAGAAATTTTACTCACTAGACTGTCTTCCTTAAAATCCACAGTTTTCTCGGAGAATGAGAGTAAGACCAGCCTGAGTAAGTAGACTTTTTTCAGCTGTAGTTAATTGCTAAAGTGATCAACAAACTGTTACACGTCATTTACTGTGTGTGTTACCTTCCTCCTTCATAAAAAAAATAATCTGATACTGGGTTTCATTAAGTAGTAACTTTTTACCATTTAGTAACAAAGACCTATTGTGATTTAAGTTGCAATAGTTTGGAATTAGGTCACTTTTGGAATCAAAAGGAGAATTATTTAACGAGTATATGAAATAGATTATAAACTGTATTTTTCACAACATAAAACTACATTTTCAGTATTAGAGTTTGGGGAACCAGCTACAGCTGTTAGATAGTTTTGACTGCATTTTCCTTTCAATTTTCAACAGTTTCTTCTTTTTAGATGTATATAACTGCAATGTATGCATGCATATACATACTATTGTATTTAATACACATATATCTATATACCACAAATTACCTTAAACAGTACAGAACAAATTTTTTGTAAGGCTTTTTACAACAACAGCTGCAAAGTTTCATTGTACCAACACATAAATTCTATTTCTATTAAAATGCTTCATTCAAACAGATCATCTTCATGGAACAGAGTTCTGTTCAGGAATATTTAACATAATCCCATCGAACAGAACACACCTTATCACTTAGTACACCTTTTACACAGACAGACTACTGTGCCTGCTGGTTAAGTTTAAGGAAAGAGAATCCAGTGTGATTATCAGATGAACCAACACTTGGAGCCAACTGACAGGAAATGAAATGCAACAACACTACACAATCTTTAAGTTTTGTCTGCAGCTGCAAAAATTACAAAGATAACATATACACACACCCCATGCATTCATTTTTGTCAATTTTTTTCAAGGCCTCTCCTTGCGCAGATGAAAATATGATATTCATTATAAAAGAAAGCAATACAAATTAATTACATGCAAAATGTGCTACATTTTCAGACCCCACTTCATATCCTTTCAAATGGAAAAAGAAAATGCCAAAAAAAAAAAAAAAATCCAAACATATTATTTAAAGATATGAGGAGACATTCTTCAAGACTGGAAAAATATTTTTCCAACTTATCACCCACCCTTGCAGCACAAACTACATTCTGCAGTCTGTTGGTCCTTCTCATTTAATTGCCGTATCTGAGTGGCTGTATTTTTGAAGTAACCTATGTACACTTACAGAAACCTTTGCAGACTTACATCAGCATATGCTGGTGATTACATTCTATTCCATAGTATCTTAATCTTAATAGAAATTACTTAAAATTCGAGTTACAGGGCACCATGACAATACAGCATCCTGAAACTAATACAGCAAAACCAGCCAGGCTTCATTCCGAAACCCCCTAACACTGAGCCAGTAAAGGATAAGCCTGCACCATGTGCCTGTCTCTAAACCAAGGCAAATCTGGAGATGCCTCTACATTCTTCAGGATAGCCTGCACAATTGATCAAACAGCTATTTCCAACTCAGAACGAAAACCTTCCCCCTTGCCAGACCAAAGCAAGCTCATTGTACAACTTCCAGAAACAGAGGCCAGGCTGAAGCTCCTTACCCAGAGCCTCGATGCTTTAGCATCTCACTGTTTATCCCAAAAGCAAAGCTAAAATCTAGTTTGGCAAAGAAGCTCAGTCCTTAAAGTTAAAAGTTTTAGTGGATTTTCTCGGGGTGAGGATGGTAAGTTTCTACATTTTATAATTAAAACAAGAACACAGGCCTCCTCCAGAACAAACTAAAGACTCCTGCTGTGACCACAATTTTGAATTGAAAAAGTGTATGGTCCAGTTATCAAATGCAGCTAGAGCAAACTCCTTGGGTTAAAATACGTTTTTCAAAGGTATATCTGTGTGGAAAGCAAGTATGACTTGTTATACATAACTTGCTACAACATGCTAAAAAAAGAAATTATAGTTAGATCCTTTGTAACCAAATGAAGTAATGAAGAGGAAAAACTGGAAAGGATTTCAAAAGCAGCTGAAACAGACAAAGGGTTTTGTGATACTTAAATGAAACTAAATGAAATGTGGGCTTTTAGACAGCTGAGCTAGACTGCTACTTGCAGTGGCAATTCTCTTGTAATGGTGGACACTGTCAAAGTAGAGGTGCTCATGTAATGATGGGGAAAAGATACTTAGACACAGATTCCTATGAAATCATGTGGCTGATACATCCAGACAATTTCCCCCTTGAGATGTGTAATATTCAAGAGCACGAATACCCTAGGAAAACATCCAGATCTTTTACAAACTTGAATAAAGGCATATCATGCTCTTAAAAGTGTTCATCTGAGAGGTTACTGGTAACCATGTGCCAGTACAAGTCCTTTTCACACAGTACACCCAGCAACATATAACTGAACACGATGTAAGCAGTACTGTCCAGAAGAAAAAGCACTCACTGAAAACCATCCAGATTTCATGTCAGCAATTCCTCTTCTCATGACTGTTAGCAGTTAGATGATAATGAAGGCAATAGTGGAAAAAATGTCAAAGAACCAATAAAGCATCAATAGCTAACATCTTTGCCTTGGGAAAACAACTGCAGAAATTAAAACATGATGCAGTCCCCACCAGGGAGAAATGGAAACTCTTTTAACCAAACATATATATTTTATAACATGTATTAGTAGCTAGATAGCTCCAACAAGCTGCCAACTTGCACAAATGGGTAACAGCCCCTAAGCTGCTTTTGTTGATACCGTTATCACTGTTTCTTTACATCGTTTGCTCCATCTACAGAAGATCATCCTTTACCTACAAGCTTAGCACAGACTGGGCAAGAGCTCTCTCCTTCTATTTAGTACTCAATCTGCTAGCATTTGGGACAGTTGTGCACTTTTTGTAATATATTTACTGATTCTTGTCACAGTCCTTCCCAAGCCAGTCTGCAAAGTTGCAACTAAAAGAGCCACCAAGTTCGAGAGTGTCCAGAACTGAGGTGTGCAAAGAAAAGGGCAGGGGAACAGCCAGACCAGGATGCTTCCTCCTTCTGCCTCACATTTAAGCAGTGTACCTACATTTCAAAACAAATTACTTGCTCAGGGGTGTCCTTATGATGAGGAAAGCCAACAGCTGTGTTAGGACTTCTCAGTGGTGCTGCTTGCACTGAGAACGTGCAACCTCTGTCTTCTGAGCCATCACCCCTCTCCTGAGCACCTTCTGAGGTAGATTTTTTTCTTTTTTAACGAAAGATTATTTCTTTTGCTATTATTAAAAAACACCCCCTCCTTCCTCTAAAATGGCAATTTTTTGTTTGCAAATAGATGGGGGGCATTAACGAAGCTAGAAAATGTTACTCTAATTTGTCTAAAGCAAATAAAGTGCAAAACTATACAATATGGGTGTTTTGTTTGAAAATGACTGACTTATGTGAATCTGTATTACCAAAATGCCTTGACTGAAAAATCTTGACAGTAAACCCGATTATAGTAGTTTGGTGGGTATTTTTTCCCCTAAATGCAATTTGTTTTAATAAATATTGTAAAAGATTAAAGAAAATACTAGAATAACAAAGACATTTTCCTTTTCTAGAAAGTACTACCAACATTAGAAACTTTATCTGGGCTTTAACATACAGAAGATATATACTCTACCTTATCAAGAGAAAAACCCAAAAGAAAAAACATGTAATGATCAGATACAAAGTCAAGAATTGAACCTTGATGTAATGTCCCATTCAACACTGGGATAAATCAGCCATGTTTTTATACCTTAAAATATCCTTTGTCAATAATTTCACTCTTTGAAAACCTAATTTCAGAATAGGTCAAATCAGCTGAGGCACTGAAAAAAGGTCCACCATTATTTTAAAATGTAAATAAATCTAAGACCCTGGAGTTCAAAAACAACTGGGAAATTATGCAAGTTTACTTATTACTAAATTGTTTCTTTACCAACCAAAATTCATTAGAATTCACCTCTCATGGGGTCATATATGTATGTGCATGCTGCTGAAATTTAGTCCTTAAATAGTTATTGTTACCATCAGAGGAGATGCATTTCAGCCTGGCCACATTCAGATTATCGGTAAATATTGTGACGTGAAACCTAATCAATATTGGCCTGGAGGCAATATATTTGATGATATCTCAGATGCTCAAGGCCTTAATTTCCAAAGGATAATTTAATACACCTTAAGGAATCTGATGTTAAGAGCAGCAATCCACATGCCTCCTAAAAAGCCAAGCCCCACTGAAGTGGAAGGACTTGGTACCAGTGTTATGTGCCACAGACTTACTGGTTTACGCTGCCCCTTACCCAGCTTGCTGCAGAGGACCCTGTGCAAAGGAGGTAACAACCAACTCTGTGCTACAAACCACTGACACAGACTTCGCTCTGCACTTCACAACTGTCTCAACTCACGTTTCACAAACTTGTCTTTTAACTACCTGCTCAAAAAGCAGAAGTTGCACGTGCCTTCAGGAGGGCAGGTCACTGGTTCAAGAACAAGGTGGACCTTTACTGCTCCCTCACCCTCTACAGCCTCCTCACAAAGACACTCCAGATCTGAGGAGGAATATTGCTTCCTTGAAGAATTTTGAGCACTCAGAAGACAGAGGAACTGCAACCACCTAAAATTTACTCAAGGCTAGGCCTACTTTCCAAGGAACACAAAAGTCCATCAGAAAAGACAGCATCCAGTTTCTGTGCTAACACTTCTCTGAATTTAACTAGCAACATGAATACGGCAAATTTTCATTAATCTGGTCAAAATATACTGAAAAACAGCCAAAACATTTCTTTTATAGCACCGCTACTAATGTGGATAGTATTATCAATGCAATAACTTGACTGTTTTGAAGTGCTACCATGTGGTAGCATGCGTACTGAACAAGTGCTATACACTTCGCAGCACAAAAAATTTGGGTTTTTCTATACATGTTAACTTTGCCAAACCACATGTATGCTTCAGACAGTATCTTCAATGACTAAACCAAGTTAGCAGATGCTAGTTCAAGGAACCAGCGCATGCATCTGAAAAGAAAGAAAATTGATTTATTTAACTTAATATAGCACAGACAATTATGGAGACAACAGATTAATTCATTTCCCTTCACACACACCACCTCAATTAATTGTCAAAAAAACTATGAATTACAATAACTGCATCTATTGATAACAATTCCAATTGTGAAGATACAAATATAAGAATACCACAATCAACTTGTTCTGGTTAAATAATACAAATAAGAAGAATGAGCAAAGAGAAACAAGAATTCACAATTAATTCCAGCAAAAGCAATGTTTTATCTGAAAAAGCCTTTTGATACTGTTGAAATACATTTCTCTCTCCAAAGTGTGCACCACATATGCACACAAATATTTACAGATTTTTATCTATAGCCAAGCATCTCACACACACACACACACACACACACACACTTCTCCCAAGACAAATGCACAAGCTCAGTAACTCAATAATTCTCCTATTCACGGAGAAAAAAAAAAATTAAAAGTAAATACTGCCTTCCTCAATAATATTAATTTCCTCCTCTGAAATATCAAGTCAGGGTTACAAAACAGTGCTTTATTTTATGCACTTTTGCTATATTGGGCTGAAAGCACCTGATCTCCTCTAAACTTGGAAGCTAAGCAGACCAGGGTCTGTAAGTAGCTGGATGGGGAAAAAAATCACCTGAAAATAGGCAAAAGTCCAAGAGCCATAGTCATAAGAACACAAAACCAAAAGCAAGTCAAAAGACTCAATTCAACCCCATTTTAATTGCTAAATTCAAGGATAAAAAAAAACGTGCAGAACATATTTGGCCCAATTTTTTTTAAGGAATTTTGTGTTCTAATGAGTGAGCAATTGTGATAGAAAAACTGAACATTCACATATCTGTGTTTTCCATATAGGCTAAGAGATAACTTGAATACAAGTCTCTAGGAACCTCTTCCATCTATGCCACCAACACTACTGTTCCAGCAAGAGCAAGCCTAACCATCTTCTGAGTGAATGCTCATTACAGCAACTGAGGTTTTGCTAGTGCCTTAATGTTTTTCTAAACATTAAACAAAAAAAGGTCCTTCATTGTATGAGAAAGAAGGAGAGAAACAGAAGAGGAAAACTCTTAAGTAACAATTTATTATGTATGCTCAGTAAACTCATTCATTTTTAACCATGATCACAATTCAATGTTAGTTTTACAACAGCACTGTGTGATATTAATTGTGCTCTACAGAAAAAAGTATAGGACACCCAGAGGAGATATCACAAGCAGCAGGTGAACAGTGAAAAGTAACAGAACATAATAAAAATAAAAAACAACTTTGGAGTGCTTCTGTCTGGAGATACCCAAATGTAAGCATGTATCTCCAGACTGTTATTTATTAGCACTTTAGCCAGCAGCTGCCGGAGCGCAGTCCCCACCAGAGCAGATGACCAGAGCCCTTGTATTAGGGACCAGGATAACTGTCCTGGGATCCAGGACACCCCACCAAGGCCAGCAGTGATTGCCCATGACCACCTTGCCGCTTTACAGAGGTGGCTCCAAGCCATGGGCCAGCACAAGGATACAGCTCCTGACAAAGCAGGGCAAGGTAGGAAGGGCAGCTCTGTCACTGGTGATAATAAAGGAGGATGAGGACAAGTTTTGAGAGCAAATTAATAAAACAAGGGAATGGGGAGCGCAGGGATGTGCGTGACAGGACAACGGGAAAGTAGCAAATGGAAGCACACCACTTCCTGCACATGTGCTGGCACTCACCCAGGGTTTTCTGACAGCGAGCTTGGGGCTCTGGTCTAAGCACACAACCACTGAATTAGGAGGCAATCAAACCCATCAATCTATTACAGCATTTTATTAACACAGGAGCAAACACTCAGATAAGCCTTTGGACAAGCTAAATCTCACTGACCACATAATTCTCTACACAATTCAAGATAATGGAAACTTGTTCTGTTTTTAAATAAATACATCCAAGCCTCAAGACAACTCTAAATAAGATGGGCAGAACTGCCAAGGTAACTCAATAAATTGTCTTCTAATGTATACAACATTATTCCAAAGGATAAAAACATTATAATACTATCTTTCAGAAATACCGAAACACTTGAGATTTCAAAAAGCAGTTTTTAATTCAGAAATCCATTTTAAACTAGCATCTTGAAATTAAAGTTAAAATCAAGCAATATAATTCAACTATTTTGTTGGCAATGATTATTAAGAAGCAATGGCCAAAAGAAAAAGCAACATACTTTGAAGGCTTTCTGCCATATCTTTGGAGTACTTTTCTTCACATTTATCTAGAAAGCTCCATATTCACAGTATTTTACAAACCCTCAACAATTAATCCTCCATCTCCTCCTATATGGTAGGTAAATATTATTCTTATCTAAGCATCCATTTGGCTTACTATACTACTATTTCTACACTGATTGAAGACAAATTTGATGAGAGATTGAAATCTTTATCAAGACAAAAAGTTTCAGTTAGCCTACATTGTCACGACAGCAGTAAATTTTACTACTAAAAATGCCATCTGGGCAGCTTTCCTTGTAAGAAAGCAGGAAGATGATATCTCATTTCCTAATAAATATCACATGCCTAACGAAAGCATCAACTGTTTTCTGTTAGGAGTATATTCCCACGATCTTCAGCACCTTGAAGCTTTTACTTACACCAATTTTGTCCAATAAGTATCATTCTAGTTACTAACATGCAAAGTAGAATTAAAGGAATAAAAAGGCATCAGCATGGTCAAAAAATAACCCTGTGTTACAGTAACGTCGTATCTAACTAAGCACTTCCTTTGAAAAAATGTGGTTTTTAAAAGTTTCACAGGATATCCTTAAGTTTCTTTAATAGCCATTGATTTGTGCTTGTTTACTCTAGTGAGGCTACATTAACAGGTAAAAGCTCTTTCTTTACAAAACATCAACACATTCTTTACAAAGTATCTACCTCAGCGCTCTAAGTTACAAAGCAATTAAGCACACAATAACACAAAAACGTGTGGTGAAACGCTAATTCCTTTCCTACATAAATGTCAATCAGATTAATCTATTTGTTATGAAATTTTATATTACATAAATAGTCACAGAGGTTATTCAATTATCTGGAAAAATTTGGAAATGTTTAAAGATTAATGAATTACACAGTCACTTTTACTTTTTTAATATAAGACAGGTTTTCATATTCAACAATTTGAAAGCAGAACAGGAACAGACACTGAAATGGAAACAACTCAGAAATCCCTGCATTTTGAAAATCAGTAATTTCATACAGCATGCATCACAGGCAAATCAGTCTCATTTTGTTAATAACTTTTAAATAAGTGAAGAAAAATGATGACTTCACATAAGGGGTTTGGGGGCTTTTAAATTCTTCATCTCCCCTTGAAACGCTGAAAAAAGATTCTTCTTCTTTGTAAAGCTTCAAAGTTTGGGTATTCGTACCATTCATTGTTTGCACTGCAGAAATTCAAAGGACAGTGGTAAGTGGAGGGACATCTTCCACAGCTTATTTAAAGTCAAAACACCCATCTTGTGTTACCAGATACAATGAAGCAAGTGGTTTTCTGATGGCTTGGTATTAAATATCCACATGTCCGTTTTCAATAATTTCTCACACTGTTCTTAAGTTTCAAGCTCACAAAACATTTAGTCTAAACACTAAAGCATACACAGCCCCCATACAGTAATTTTCCTGAATTGTCTTTATTGCAAATCAGGATTCATTAAAAGAAAAATCATTGCTACTGCCTATTTCTTCAGCTGAAAGTTACACAAACTATTTTTCTGTGACCTCCACCACCTCATCATGTAGTGGTAACATTGCCAAACATTTGGCAGAGAGAATCAGCTGAAGAGAACTTCTAATTTTTGGCAAAACGGAAGAAGAATATGGTAGCCACTCCCACAAACTCATCCTTTGAAACAAAATTACACAAGTATCTTATTAAAAAATAAAAAGACAATTGAATCTTCAGCATTGCACTTACTGCTTCTTCCACTGGAGGCCTTCTGTGCAGAGCAAGACCTCTCCATGCACTAGGCAGGCTTGAAGCATTCAACATCTACTGCTTCTTTCAGGAAGACACAAGGACCTCAACACAACCTCCAAAATTCACACTAGTGTTACAAAGGCTACCAGTTCTATCTAGCTCACGGCCTGTAAAATGACACATAAACTTCTTTCTTTTCAGTAGGAACAGCACTTAACCCTCACCTCTCATTTTAAGCAGTAACTAGGAGCTTTGTCTAATACCTAGATGAACACAATGTCACAAGAACACTCTTAGAACCCCACTTACACCCCCAAGGAACACATCTCATTGAGTAGTCCATGACACAAAGAAACACTGAGACATCCCATCCAACCATCTTAGAGAACAATGATTAAGCTGAAAGCTCTAACCAAGGGCAGCTTGACTTGGCTCTCTGCTGTAGGACCATCTACAAGCACTCCTCATGGCTGTCAGCCAGGTCATCAAGCCACGAGCAACGCAACTGTAATTCACAGGAGGTACAAGTAGGTCAGAATTCAAGCCAAGCCCTACCCAGCAGAAAGATGACAAAGTATCTCTTCACTACAAGATCCAGGGTCAGACATTTGCTTTGCCAAACATTCACTTCCAGACAAAATGAGTCAAGTCCTGTTGCTTGCAATCCCTGCCACAACAGAAATCGTTGCCCTTCTTTAGGTTGCAGACAGATTGGAGTGACAGGTTCTCTTCTGGTTTAGTTCTTGAGCTATAGATTGCCACTACACATATTCAACATCACTTATAATCACTGGGCAACTCTTTAAAAGACAGGGGAAGATCAACTTTTATTATCCCAACTCTTAACACAAAAATTTCTTAACATGCAGACTTACAAAAGGGTAAGTAAGGAACCCCTCCACCGAAAGATTTCTATATGTGAAGTGAAAGGTTTGCATTTCACATGTGGAGGCCATGAATCCATACAGACCTGATGCCTAATGAGAGCCAGAACTGAGTATATCAAACAACTGCATTTTTAAACAGTATTAAAATATTGAGGGGTACCCATTACACTAGTATTTTATTCTAACATGTTGGCTACCAAGAGCTGTTTTAAATTCTCTTCAGAGTAGTTCTGAGTTTGTGAAATATTATGAAGGAAACTGATTTTAGGTGGGCTCAAAAGTAGAAGACATTGATCAACATTTTCTAGGGAGCTTGAGGGAAACCATTCAATTTTGGAAGAAAAGTAGGACTAGTGGATCAAACCTGGCAAAAGACTCCTAAATTACTGCAATTAGATCACAAAACATTTTCAGCTTTTTTATTAAATCTTCCCTACCAACCTACAGTCATAGCACAGTAATTTTGGAAGCTGTTGGCTGCACCAAGAAACAGCAGATTAAATCAAATTCTGATAGTGGTAATCCCTTTCTGCATGTGAAAACCAGCCTCCTTTGCTCCCTATATATTACATATAATATTATGTACATTTCAGTATGACAGGCAATAGCATTAGCAGGGTACTGGAGATGCAAGAAGTTACTCAGTGACCACGTATGCTAGCAGGCAGCAAGAGCTTACAGTGATGAGAGGCATGACACTGATCAGCAATTCATCATTCAGAACTGATAGCATCCAAATTTTCAACACGCCTCATCCCATACAACTAAGCAACAATGTTAGAAAAAAGCCAATGTGTTAAGAATTTGTGAGCTAATCAATTGAGGAAGTATGTTACGCTTCATTAGAAGAAACCCTGTTTTTATGCCAATTCCAACACAGAAATGTTCAAGAACATCACTACTACATCATTGTACTATTTCCTCACATGACTGCTACCACAGCAGCTATCAATTAATTAGCATGTGCAACATTTAATTAGTGAAAGAGTTTCAAAGTACTTAAAGTTTTAAAAGAGTACAGTTTCAGGCATAATAGCACAGATTTCTAAATATCTCCAATATGATGCTTTAAAACAGGGTTAGTAACTTACAACACAAGTACCATGGAAAGCCAGCAGGTACAGTTTTGAAAGGCTCACTGCAGCTACTGCGCCATTTTGACACAAAAGCCATCAAAGTCAGGGAGACACATACACACCAGACTTTGTTTAAACACACAGGAATCTTCTGCAGTACTTAAACAATAAACAGTTCCGTTTTGAGAGGCCTTTTACACAGATGTGAACAAAGTAAAACCTGGTACACCTAAATGACATTTCAACTGGTCAAGACAGATCCAGACTAACTGTGCATCAACTGCATAACATTCTCCAAATCCCCAAACTATTTCTACACTGGACTTCCAACCTTGTCTTAGACAACCTGCAAAATTAGCTACTACATGCCCCACTTTCTTCCCAAGGAAATCAGACGCATCATCATCATTTACTGCTTCCTTGTTTTCAGTTACGTGTGTGTATATACGTACACACACACACACACACACACACACACAGATGTGAGGGGGTGGAAGAAGAGGGAGTGAGAAAGCATACATACACACATCCCATATGTAAATATGCATCTAACCAAGAATCAAGATGGATTTCCTATGATAAATGCTAATGCACATGACCATGCTTTTATATACACAGAAAAAGTAGTAGTAAAGGCAACTTCTCAACAACAAACAAGACACAGAAGTCTGACAGCATTTGTATTTCCAGTAATACAAAGTTCATCTCAATTCTTATCCCCACTCTCCCCCCCCCCAAAAAAAAAATTCAGCTTATGATTTCTCACCACTGCTCAGATAATAATGTGACCGTTAGGGGAAATCAGGCCAAGGTAACTGTAACTCCAAACAGAAATCCCTATTTTACTGAGCATTAATGCTGCAGTAAGGAACTACAACACTGCACAACATCTACTGAATGGCATCACCATTGGTATTACTCAATTGAGTTTCTAAAGACCAAGCTAACACTAGTAATGCCTTCAATGTGTCCTCAAAGAAACAATTAATTCAGGCCAGATTCAGGAAGTACATTCCATAGCCTAGCAAGAGGAACAACAAAAACAGGAGTGGTTAGATATCAGAGGTAAAAGATAATCACGCCTTCACACGATCAGCCTTTGGTACCTAACAACTTGAGATCGTGCACTATGTTCAAATTCAAAGACATCAAATAATTTAAATAAAAGTAAAACCCACAAGAGTTTAAGAATATTTAATTTAGAAAAAAAGACATCAAATCATTTAAACAAAACTAAAACCCACAACAGTTTAAGAATATTTAATTTAGGAAAAAAGGCTCATGGTTTTTAGATCAAGCTACACAAGACAGAGTCAGGATTAATTTCTCCTCTTTCTAGGCCTTGTAACATCATATGGCAGGATTTTGCAAGCCAAAGCTAATATTTCAGCAACATAGCACTTGCAACTTTTATATCCAAGTGTGGCTTGTTCTTTTAAAGTAGTCAAGAACTAAACTCACACCCTGTTTGAACAGGCAAAAAAAGTGCTCTGTGCCAAGAAGGAAGTTATAAACTTAAAGAAGCTTTTTTACATGGGAAACAAGTTGGGAAGCAGAGGGGCAGATTCACTGCAATCAATTCTTTAATGAGTAAGAGAAAAAAGCACAGTACATCAGAGCTGGAGGCAGAAGCTGCGGTTCCACTGCTTGCTCAGCTGAAGGACTCCCTGATGAGGGCTGGACAAGTCAATTCTTTCCACTCCCGCTTCTTCTCTGAAGACTGTAAACCCTTGGGACAGCACTAACCATTTATTCTGAACAAAGCCTCAAAGCAAAACAACTTCATTTGAGGAAGAGATAAATCATGGAATCACTTGGTGGTACCTATTTTTCACTGACTGCCGAAATGCCTTTGTAACGACATTGTATTTACAAACTCAAATTACAGTTGGAGGGGGGAAAAAAAAGAATACAACAAGATTAATACTATCCAAACAGACTTCAGATAAAAAACACAATGATGAGGAGCCATGCAGGGCTGTGACCAGCAGCATGAAGTCCATCCGGATGCCAGTCACTAGTGGTGTGCCCCAGGGATCAATACTGGGTCCAATACTCTTCTGTCATCTTCATTAATGACCTAGATGACAGGACAGAGTGCATTCTCAGCAAGTTTGCCATGATACAAAACCGGAAGGAGGTTTGTGCTGACCTCCAGACTTAAACAGACTGGAAATAAGTTCAGGAAAGGGAAATGCGAAGTCCTGCTCCTGGGGAGGAAGAACCCCAGGCACCAGCATATGCTGGGGCAGACTGGCTGGAAAGAAGCTCAGCAGAAAAGGTACTGCAGGTACTGGCTGGACATCCAGTTGAGCCATCAATGGACCCTTGCAGCAAAGGCCAGTAGTTCTTGGGCATTAGGCAAAGCATTGCAAGCAGGTGGAGGGAGGTGATCCTTTCCCTCTGCTCAGCCCTGGTGAGACACATCTGGGGTGCTGTGTTCAGTTCTGGGCTCCTCTGTAGGAGACACGGACCTACTGCACAGAGCTCACAGACAGGCCACAAAGATGACTGGGGACTGGGGCATCTGTCATTCAAGGAGAGTTTGAGAGAGCTGAACAAGAGAAGACTGAGAGAAATCTTACCCATGTGCATGAATACTTTGGAAATTCAACTTAAACAGATGACAAAAGAGCTGTCTGTTTTCTTTCAAACTGTGAAGAAGGGTAAATTCCACAACAGGCTGCCCAGAGGAGGAGTAGAGCCTTCACCCTTGGAGACAATTAAAACTCATGGGTACAACCTGTTCTAGCTCATGCTGCTTTGAGCAGGGGGATTGAACCAGAGACCTCTATGCATTCCTTCCAAGCTCAGCAATTCAGTGATGCTATGACAGGAAAAGATGGCTTAATAAGTTAGAACATGATAAAGAAAAATAACCAAAAAAGCGCCAAATATTTATTTCAGTCACATAAAACATTCTTGGTCAATTTTTCATTTTTTTTTTTAAGGGGCCAAGTTCTGTTAATTGCTAAAATAAAAATATCACAATCTAAGTAAACCAAGTTTGGCTTGAGTAAAATCTAGGTTTCTAGAAACAAACAACCATAGTGTGAAATCTCATTGAAGGAGACTTTTGGTGTTTCAAAAGCATTTATTTTCATTCTGCATTCATCTTTTTGTTAGTTATTGAAAACATTAAAAGCAATTATGCAGAGCACTATATAATTCTCAAAGGGTTCAGCCTAAATACTTTTTCAAATGCAAACAAGACACAAGTCACAATAGGTGCAAAATCTTTGGTTAACAGCCACAGACTGTATTTATTTTAGCCACTCTCACTGAATGTCAAAAATGTAATAGAAATTGTTTCAAAAAAACTAACACGGGTAAGCCAGTCTCAAAATATTGCTACACAAACTGTGCTCAGATTTGCAACTGCACTTCAATATGGTAAGCAAATATGAAAATACAGACCTGTCAAAGGACAAAAAGGAAACAAAGCCAAGGAATAACACTGAACTCCAGTGTCAAGAGGACTTGAAAATAGAGGCCTAGAGAATTCATTTTGTTCAACAGCGAGAGAAACATGGCAGAAAGAAATACAAATTAAAAAGCATCTTAGTATATTGACATGATGTCCTCTTTTTAAAGTTGTATTTGAATTTTTTACAAAATTGAGAAATAATGTTGCAGCCATCAAGAGCAAACTCAGTAAATTCTCTTCAATATTAATACAACTAGAATTAAATCTAGATGAACTGCTGAAGACTCCTTCTCTGCAAGATATTACAAAGAATGCTATTTCCTGAAGTATTTCACTGAAAAAGCCAAAAACTTTCATTTGCCACAGTTATATATTTATACCAGAAAACAGTTCAGAATAATACAAGTTTAATGAGTGGAACAGTGGCAACTTTGAGGTATCTGTTAAGGTGACAATTCAGTAAGAACAAGCTCAATTTCTGCTTACTTAATTATTTTACATTTCCCAATGTATTTTATTTTTATGTTTAACAACCACAGTATCAGGTCCCAGCAGGAAATCTGCAAACTTTGTCAGAAGTTTACTCTGCCTTAGAAGAAAGATGTTTATATCATTCTCAAGAGTCTCTAAATAACTACTTAAAAACCTGCAATTTGTGTTTTAAACACCTCCTCCATATTTTATCATTATAACATACTCAAGATGACTGGAAAAAAAATCCTTCTTTCTGTGGGAAGACTGAGTCACAGTGATGCTTATTAGAGAGCCTTAATGTATCCACACAGACACAGAGCTTGCAGTGTATATGCAAAGCCTTAGCCACAAAACACCAACTAAATCACGTTGATTGGTAGCATAATACAACAGGTTTTTTACTGCCCAATACATTCAGTTACTGTTTAGCTCAGGAGTCTAATACACTTTTTCTGCAAATAATCTTTCTTCAACTTTTGCACTGAAGGAGTTGAGGGGTCTTGAAACCACATCCCACTCCTTCAGCAGGTGAAAGAGAAGATTCCACAAAAAAAAAAAGTCCTCGCCAAAGTCCTGAGAGTTAGAAACATTTGACAAACTGGTAATTGCACTACCAAAACTTCACTGTGCTAGAGCTGAATTCACAATGGTTTCACAAATCCAGACTTTCTTCCACCAGGAACTCAGCATAACCCAGTCCATTGTGAACAATCCCATTTCTTCAATGGACAACCAGTCCTCCAGAGAGATTTATAGGCAACTGCCTAAACGAGCCATATGATCACCTCAATACAACTGAAACTTTGTCAGTTCCATTGTTGTTCTTTAAAGGAGCAGGAGCTCAGTCTCTTCCCCTCTACTCCTTTCTCAACAAAAGACCAAGTGGCAAGCCAAGTCTATTCTCACAGCCTCCTTTCTCAGGCATTACTTTGGAAGCATGAGAAGGATCAGAAATACTACCCCAGACTTTAAGACATGCTAATTAGCTTTTAAAATAGACTTCCAATTTCTCTTTTAGAGAGCAATTGCTGATCACAACACACTGGCGCTGGTAGCCAACTGTTGTTTTAAAAGATTTTAAATACATAAAATACTCTCCCAACACAACTTTCCTATGTAAGCACTTGTAGCTGTTAGAAGGAGGCTGTGTAATTAAGTCCCAAGGGGAAAAGATATTTGCACAGGCACAAAGGAGAGATCCACAAATGAAGAATATGGACACAGAATAGTCTTTGTTAAGACCTGCTCCATATTACACAGAAGTTCACAAACTCTTGATCCAAGTATTTCTAAAATTACTCTCTCTTTTACCCCTCCTTTCAAGGACAAGAGCAATAAAGAACTTGCTTTCTAATGCTGTATTTGAAGTGCAACAATTGCACTTGATCTTTGCTTCGTTTCTTGACATCTAACATTTTTACTCCAGGACTGTACTGTAACGTTCAGATCTACTGAACAGCCAGATTTAAGAGTTTATTTGGTTCCTACTTACTTTCTAGTTGAAGTTGACTAAAAATTTGCTCTGTTTTTTGTTAAGTGTGTAAATGGGATATTTCTTTTTCATTGAACTGACACAGTGATGAAAGAAAAATAGAAGGCAGAGACAGTCCCTGATGTGTCCCCACACTATTAACATGTTTGATGAACAAAATTCACTAAACACACTCTATAACCATTTCACTTGCTGTCCTCTACAATTTTCCCTGGTAAAACTTCCCAAAACGTGGGGTTGCTACACTAATTTTTTGTTCACAGACACCCATCAGGTTTTGGACAATGCTGTAACTGAAATACGGCAAGGGTAGCACAAAGTTTGAGCACAGGAGCAGGTGCGGGTGCACAGTAGCTGAATTTCTGATGCTCTACTCTGCACAGAGGTGAGAGCTACTCTGCAAAGACAAAGCCTGTGAGCCACACAACTATGCCAAAGATCGATTTCCTTCAATAAATACCAACTGCATCACCCTAAGGGATTGCTTCTTGAGATTCACAATTATTATTGAAATTGCTGAGGCTTCTTCATCCAAAAGATTATTTTAAGATGTGAACAAATTCTAGCAGTAAATATGTAAGATATCAAATCACATGAACTATTAATAAATATAGAAGTAGACAATAAGCTTACATAACCCCCAAAATCCGCTCAGTTTAGGGTTACATTATCTTTACAAGCAAGTTTAGTCTAAATCAGATTGAATCATTATACAAAATTATGAAGTATCTTGTTGAAATACAGTCTAAAAGAAAAATATATTTAATATGAGACATTACAATACTTCAGGTTATAAAAGGGTTCCTTTATCTACAAATATTCATAACATGTTTAAAATATATTCTGAATTTCATTTCTCACAGTGTTTGATATAAAAAACAAACCAGAAGGTTGCCCTAAAGATAAATGAAACATCTGGTGAAACATGTAATAAGCTTCAGGCTCACATCTGCTACTGAAGTTAGTATTCCCGCACCATAGCTACAAGCTCTGTGCAAAGCTCTACAAGAATAACTGAGAACCAGAAGGATTATAGGGAACACATTCCTCAATCTAAATTGATATTTCCTCTTCCATCTGAATCAACATTATGCTTCCGTATGTATGCATTAATGCCCAGCGCTACCCCTCAGTGGAAAATAATTTCTAAAAGTAAAGGTATCTCATTTAAAACCTATCCTATTATTTTATATCACAAGGGGGTTTAGGCAGTTCTAAACATATGCAACCATTTACCCAGGCATATGTATATACATACATATGTATAGATAAAACCAGATATGCACTTACATATATAGTTGCACTAGTTTTTGTGTGCAAGCAAACTTAAAACAATTAAATCATCCATACGTCATTACATTTGACAAAATTTATTTGCAAAATAACAAAGAGTAGGCAGTAGAAGGCATAAGTATTGCAATTGTATAAAAGGGACGCCCCAAATACTTTGAAGCAGTAACCGATAAAACTGAATGTAAGATATTTCCTAAGGAACAAACTATGTGTAACTCACATTCCTGTTTCTATAAGGAGGTTGCTCAATATTTATCTTTTTTTACCCATTCACTCCTAAACTTTCAATTTCTTCCATAAACAATGACAGCAAAATGTTTACGTTTAATGCCAACTTAAATTGCTTTGTATTTGTGACATTTTAAAAAGACCCTTTTGTGCCATGGAGAGTTTAGAAAAAGGCAGATATCTGCACAGCAGGGAAAAAACGCACTTACATTTTGCAACAGCTGTGAAAGATCAGTTCTCCAGAGAAACTGAAATCAACGGCAAACTGGGAAGTGTTTAGGAAATAAAATGTTTCCATCACCTCATACTATCATTTACTTCCATTAGTACTGAGGAAAGAGAGACTGGATTTTATACAGTGTTATAAATGGTAGGAACATTACAGACAGTGGAAACAAAACTGGTCACTAAACAACATTTGGTGACCAACAAAATTGGTCAGTAAATAATTCTAACATCAAACCTGGGACAAAAATTAGAAGCATAAATACCCAAGTGAGCATCTGAAGATGAAGTCAGAAGATGAAGAAGTGATATGCACAGCCAAACTTATTTTTCTTGGATACAAATTTCATAGTAGAACTGAAAGTGATTAAGATGTTTAATCAGACGAACACCAAAACTTTTTCAAAAAAATAGATTACATGGTGACACAAACTGTGCTGTAGAAAACTCTCTCAATACAGGGCCTTTTGCTCCCACTTAACTTCGCAAAAATGCATTTATTATAATAATCAAAAAAGTTTTACATACATTTAATGCAAGGTATGAGAGAAAAACAGGGAGGAGATGAATGTAATGTGATCAACTAGGGAACAGAGATTAAGGACTGGCCACAGAAAACATGGTAAGGCCAGTAGTGTCATTATATAAATCATGCACAATACCAAGAATTTATCATGCAGAAACAGAATTGCAATACCAAGCATACCAAATTATTAGGTGTTACTTGTATCCTGCTCCTTGACACCCTGCAGAAAAGAGGTGGAAGGTTTCAAGAGAAGAATGGACAAAGAATGACCACTTCTGACACAATGAGAACCCAGGCATGGAGGGAGCACTTGCATTTGGTCAGATTTAAGAAAAAACAAGCAATCCCCAGCTTCTGTTCCAAATAACAGTCACAAATAATCCACCTTGCAATGTAACTTCGGAATACTTTGAAGACAAGTGTGATGCAAAAGCTTTTCATAACAAAGCAGCTGTAGGGTAAAAAACCCACACCATATCCCAGAAAATCCAAACCAACCAAAATGTTATTCTCATGCAGACAGGCCTATGAAGTTTGCATGCTAGGATCTAGAAATCATTATCTATTTACACTGCCTTGTCCACAGTAGAGCAGTTTGGATGTATCTCAGGCCAAGTAACACCAAAATGCTCAGGTAACCCATCTGTCCTTGGGAGCTCAAATTTAGTTCTTCCCTTCACGAAAGTCATGGCAGCAGCTTAACTTTTTTATGGAATTTGATAAGTCCACAGCTGTGACACAGATAATATTTTGCTCAGGCTTATTTCAGAATTACTGCATCTAACATTATCTGCATATTTTGCTACGAGTAAAACAAGTCACCATAATAATGTTTACAGCTCTTGGTAATTTTATGATAAAATAAACTCTCGGCTGTGTTAACAGACAATGAAGTAAATAAGATGGGAACAAAAATGAGACTGTTTCATGTCACACCCAATCCTTAACCCTCAACTGCTGCTGAAATGGGTGGTTCATACCCAATCCTCCTCTTCCTCCAGGTACATAAGCTTCATCACAATTTGTCAGATTCACTCTCCAGCAGATCAACAAGCTTTGTGGTCATGCAAGCCCTAAATCCTGTACAAGGCAGGAGGCAGAAACATGCAGCCAAGTGCACAGAGGAATAGTTGGGACCACTCCCATCCCTCGGCTGATAGATTAAATCACACTTATTATGAAAGTTCAACTGCAGATAACAAATCGCTCCTTCTAGAATGAACAGCACTGTAACTAGAAATACCCAATCAAGTTTTTTTTT